>VZRQ01004240.1:1321355-1381620 GCA_013397975.1 Machaerirhynchus nigripectus | reverse complement strand
CCGGGTGCCAGCCGGGCCCTGCCGGGACCACGGGTCACCATCCCGGCGGGCTCCCGCTGGGCTACCTCCCGGCCGCACCGCGGGTCGCTGCCCGCCCGGCGCCTCCCTCCGCCCCGAGCAGCCCCGGCCGGCGAGACGTGCCCGGTCGGGAGCTGTCTGTGCCCGGGGCAGGGCCGTGCTTGGCGAGGGGTGCAGCTGGCCCCAGTCCGAAAAACGCCTTGCGAAGTAATTGTAGCAAATGTGTATGTTGGCATTTCCAGGTGGTTCGCCTGGTCGCGAAGTAGTGAAATCCCACCTAGTCCCCAAAACCCCATGTCACGGTTTGGGTGCTGAAGGTGGGATTGATGTGGAATTTAGATATTAAAAGCAGTGGAGCCATGCTTATTCACACCACTCGCTTAGCTACAGCTGATCTTGGACGTGACTAACTTCCATAGATGCTACGGTTTTAGGCTGAAATTTCTCGGAACATGTATTTGGCCGAAGGCATCTCGGGCTTCATCTGACTGAGTCACTTAACGCCTGAGCCCATAAGGTCTTGGAGCATGTTTGCTAAGTGAACCTCCACACAAAAATTCAGCCATACTTCATGCTTGCTCCTCCTAGGCCTGGTTATTCTTCACTTTAATGTAAAAATTTCAGTGGTGAGATCCTTCTCAAGGGTGAAGGATCTGTTTTGCTCTCTTTGTGCAACAAAGACTTCAACTCTCTTCTGCTTGTCAGGTAAACAGCCTATGGTCCAGGGGGACTTAGAAGGGAAGAAAACACAGTCTGTCCCTTCTGTTGGAGCTGCTCCACTTTGAAAGAATTAAAAATGCATTAGATCAGAGAAAGGGAATTAATCTGTAACCTTGTGGTTATGGCACTCATTTGGGAAGGACAAAAGATGGCTTTGTGTGTCTGTATTATGGACAATTTATGTGTTTTATATCCATAAATCCAGAGACAATCAGTGGAGCAGGGACTTAAGCCCAGGGTGCCCTGCTCCCATTGATAGACCTTTAATCAGAGTAGAGGCTCCTGCCTAATCTGTCTGAAGGCAAACCGAGCCTTCGGTCTACAAAAAATCTAAGAGGCTCAAAAGAAGGGGATGGAGCAGTCCCTTTCTTTTCTTTCCCCCTAGAGAAGTCCACGTGTAGGCTCTTAGGAGACAGGAGATTCCCTAAAGGAGAAAAGATAATTGTTGCCCTGTCTTTATCATCCTGGAGGAGTTTTTTAATCACTACAGTATAGAGCAGACAGGAGTCTTCTGGCTACACCTTTTTCCTTAGTTTTTGAAAGAGAAATAAGCGCCTAAAGTCTTCAGAAAAATTTCTACTCAAAAGGAATAATAGTATTAAAATACCTGAATATCAAAGAGAGTCAGAATTCAATGCACAATTGTGTCCACAGCACACTCTTACCACCTAGCTTAGCTTTTGTGGATCTTCTTCTAAGGCACTTAATTCTTCCCCTATGGTCAATGAGGTGCAGAGTCACTTTACTATAAAGACTGTTTTTCAGGTGCAAGTTCCTAAAACATGAGCCCCTCCACATTGAGTATTTCACCAGCTTTTTAGTCTGTTGGGTTTGAAAATGCCTTGGTCTGTGGTTAGACAAAACAGATACCAGTGATATTGGTGATTTTTGTACAGTTGGGGGGAGAATGGAAACTAATATTAATAAAGAATTCTGGTAGTCTTGCAACAAAACTCCATTCTTTAAACCACTTCTTTTGTAGGTCAACAATCAAATAAAATATTCATGACAGTCTTAAATGATAAGAAAAAACAGAGATCACAAAGATTAGAGATGGAAAATACCATTATGGTCTTGATGAAGGAGTGTTCTTTTACATTCTTCAGTGCTATTTTGTCCAGTTCATTTTAAATGTCTCATTTAAATGTCTTGGGATGTCTGCTCCCCAAAGGAAACAGCTCTTCAAAGTTGAATTGCTCCATTTATAAGGTTGGGTTTTTTTCTGATGATCAGGTTAATGGAAGTTTCTTACGTTTCAACTCATTACTTTAGCTATAGTGCCCTGTGTTCACGTACATAATTTATTTCTCCCATTGGTGTTTACATCTCTCTGACATGTATTATTTACATCTAGCCTAAGTGTGCAAAATATTCCACAGATGTTCAAGAAAGACCTTCACTCTGACTATATTAAAAAAAAAATCTCAAAAGAAAAGAATACAATATAAATCAAGGCAAAAGTATAAACCCAGTAGGAAAGTATCTTTTATGTGTTGTTTTGTTCATTTGAAGTTTTGTGTCTAACATGAAGACACAACACAATAGTGTAGCCTGTTTTCCTTTGTCAAGCATACTTACCATGATTTTATTTTAAAACACTTTAAAATATGGTTTTTCTTAACCTTTTTTTCTTGTGTTTGTTCTCCATTTGAATTAAAACAATGCAATTCCAAAGAGAAACAAAGCCTGAATAAGATGTTCCAGCAGTTATAGAATCATCCTGTTAACAAATCATACTGTTTTCCTAAGACAAAACTGTCTTTCCTTGCTGGACAGACTTTGAAATATTGTCCATTCTTAAGACCCCTGTGAATGCGTCTTTATAAACCACTCAAGTGGTTTATAAGTCATTTCTTAATCTCACTTTGGATAAAATAAGTAATTTTGACTTCTCGTCTCTGTTAATGTTGATCAAGGTTTTCAGATCCAAGAGTCTTCCAACAGTTTCAGCTTTTCTGAACATTTGTAATTTTTGACACCTTTGTCAAAGTGGAACTGGATACAGTTATGTCACCTCCCAACACTCCTGTATCTGAAGGCTGTACCAAATGCCTTGGAACATTGTTCTGGAAGCTTCTCTTTAGTTGACTAACCACTGTGACCCCTAAATCCTTTTCAGAGTCACCGCTTTCCAGGACACAGTCTCCGGTCTTCTAAACGTGACCTACATTCTTTGTTCCTGCTGAATGACCTTGCATCCAGCTGTCTCAAAAAGCACGTTCAAATGAGCCCGTCTTACTAAAGGATGTCAATTTCCCTACAGAAAAACTGTTTCTTCTTTGCATTATTTAGCACTTTATGCATTTTATGTCATCTGAAAATTTTACCATTAATGTTGTTAAACATTTCTTCAGATCACTCATAAATTTATGTAGTAGCAGAGGACAGCATTTTCTGAAATGCGGGGCTCAATGCCCCAAGGCA
This sequence comes from Machaerirhynchus nigripectus, assembly GCA_013397975.1. Taxonomy (NCBI): domain Eukaryota; kingdom Metazoa; phylum Chordata; class Aves; order Passeriformes; family Dicruridae; genus Machaerirhynchus; species Machaerirhynchus nigripectus. Next base: position 1,378,458 of record VZRQ01004240.1, on the reverse strand, counting down.
GCGGTGTCAGGGGTGTGTTTACAGCCCATTCCACTCCTCGTCAGGCGGGCACTCAGCTCTCGGGGTGCCACGCCAGGCCGAGGGAACTGGTGCTGACGCCGCCGCATGTGCCCAGTGCAGCAAACAGCCTGTGCCAGCTCCCAGCAGGGATCTGAGCAACCGGAGCGGCACCAGCCAGCTGGGCACCGCAGAGCCGTGGGATGCGCTGGGCTGGGCTGGGAGCCCTGGCACCAGGCACACGTCGGGAAAAACCCACTTATGGGAAAGAGCAGAACTCTACAAATTCCTCCGGAATTACCTGAGGGATGATGAGTAGCTGTTTATACTTACTTTTGTAGACCTACCATTTAGGCATTTCACAATTAATTATTATGTGTTACACTGGTTTTGTACGATGCTAATCACTTAATTAGGCTGATACACTGCTGTATGTCTGTCGCTTTACAGAAGCGTATGTCAATGCAGTCATCTTTATCAATCATATCCAAGAGTTTCACCCAGAAAACTGCCCAGTTTGACATGCTCGTTGTCACTAATTACACATTTTTGGTATTGATCACGTCACGTATCAGGACTTCATTTGTTTTACCTGTGAGTGATTCCAGCTTAGATAGAATTATATAATCAAGGTCATATTTTTTATGTTGTCCAAATGTAACCCTGGCTTTATCCATGTTTTTATTACATCCTTAGCATCCTAGAATTTCTAGAATAGCAACATTAATTGTTCAGACAGACCAGTAATAATTTCTTTTTAAACTGCTCATGTATTAAAAATTATTTCCGTATTATTTTAGGCAAAAATATATGGCATTCATGACTAGGATGGGACCATATTATGAAGAAATATTAGTTGAATATTCCTGTCTGTTCTGCATTGTTATTGAAAATTTCACCTGTTTCCTTCTAGTAACAGTCCTATGATTTTGATAGGATTAATTTTTTCAAAGTACTTTATTTTTTTTTAATTCCTCTTTCTCCTTAGTATTTCTGGTTGTAAAATTTCTCACTGATAATTTCTCATATGTTTGTTGTTGCTACTTCACTTGTCCAGACTTAAAATATGGGCAAAAGAAAAGTTTTTGCTTTATTATCTGTCCTTCTGTATTTCTCTTCACTGAGGCTGAAAAAAAGACAATATTCTCTCTAACTGCACAACTGGATTTCTGAATCTGGTAAAAGCATTCACTGTTACAGACTTTTTTCCTCATTTATTTGCTTATATTAGAACAGACTTCTTCAAGAAATTCATGTTTTTAAACTGCAGATCCATAGTTAATTCTCTTTAGGTAGAGCAGATGTTATTACCTGCTGGTCATTGAATAAAATATTCTTAAAGTTATTTCTACATCTTTGTCCAACAAAAAGAGGTCCCATTGTAAAGTGAACACATTCAGCATTGGAAAGTTATCTTATTTCACTTTCTGATATTCCATGAATGCTTTAACTATGTCAACAAAAGACCTTCAGCATGGCTTGTCAGACTTATGTCTCTTATTTTTCTTTCAGATATTATTATTTCAGATATGATTAAGAACATATGTTTAAAGAGCTGTTTTGATGATTTGATTTGCTGGTCTTTGGTTTAAACTAGTTAAAGGGAACTGATATTCTTTTCTGACTGGTAGCCTTTAGCAGAAGCATTTTAAATAATTTAGAATATGTATGTTAACAATAACCTCAACTCAATCTCAGTGATGTTCACATGCTCTAGGCTGAAGATTTCAGGACTTTTTCATTTGGAGAGACAGATGGAATGTTTTATGAATACAAATGCACAAGCTGAGGGTATTTTGAATGACTTAAGAACAGCATATGTGGTAGTTTTGTTTACTCGCATTTTAAAAATAAGTTAGAGGGGCTAGGGTTGGGGTATAATTTTACAAACATTACTTTTAAAAAGAAGCTGCTTCCCAAAAAGAATTTAGAGTGTGAAATTCTTCACCAACTATCAGCACTTTTGAAGTAAATCCCCCTATTAATATATTTTTACCAAGTGTGTTTTGTCAATCAGAAGAGGGCTGGAATATCACAGTAGCTGAGGTGGGGTTTTATGAGAAGAGGGAAGGATAGATGTAAGCTCATGCTCAGGTAGGTAATCAGCCAGTGTGTGTCCCAAGTCACTAAGGGATGTCTGAGGGCCATAAACAGGAAACACCAGGGGAAATCCCAGCTCATTCAAAGAGGAGAAATGAAGTGGGAAGACTTCAGTGACCCAGGAAGTGTCTCGAATTTTCACTGCATAGGAGGAGTTTTTTCACCTTCCAGATACTGTTTTTTGTGACACACTGATCACATAAGGTTGTCAAGCAGTGTCTCCTGGGTTCCACAGCTCCTGTCAAAAACCTGAATCAGACCCTTTGGGCTTTTTTCTGAGTGAGGATTTGGGTGCCATCCTCTCTCACAGTCCATTCCCAGGTTAGAGGTGTAAGACCAAGCTGTTGCTGTAACTAGACCACCACTGCTCTCCTCAAGCGGGTTGCGTACTGCGGAGGGATGCTGGTCTGATGCTTACATGGTCTGCACTGATGGGCCTTCCACTCAACCATCCCAGGAAAAAGACCTGCAGCAGGTAGAATTAATTCCATTGCATTTGATTAAAGGTTCACCTACATTATTGCTGAAAGTAAAATTCTGATTAATTTAGAGGAGAATCAACCCTCAAACTGTCATGGTAATCTTAGAGATTTCAGCCTAATTGTCTAATACCATCGGTGCACGCATAAATAGTAAGTATTATTTTAAGATGCTGAGCAGGAAATAATTTTATCTCCAAATTATCTAAAATATAAAGTCTAGATAACTGCTCTTTAATAATATCTCTGGTGATGCTACGTTAGCTATTCTTAGCTACCATAAGGTTGGGTACCTCTGTAAGGTTCATCAGGTAAAAGACAACCAAAATGATCACAGATATCAATCCTAAATATTGCTAAAAAAGCCTAAGGTAATATGCAGGCAGTAAAAGTTTTATGTCTGACAGAGCGGACTGTTTTAATTAGCAGTGTTTTAATGGAGGAGTAATTGTGAGTCTTGTGGTAACATGGCTCAAGGTAAAATCAGATCAAAGTCTAATATTCCACAGTCATAATAGATCGTGTCAGGGATGCACAGATGTCTAAATCAGCATACACAGAGGAAAAAGAATGAAAGTTAGAGACTCTCTGAGAGAAAGTAAACAGCCAGGAAATGGAGAAGGTAACTAAATGTAGCTGACAGTCTTCTCATCTTCACCCAGAGAAAGAACCTAAATGCCTAAAACTGGACTCAGGCTTTAGAAACCTAAATAAAAGAACTGAAATCAGCCCAACACACTATCCTTTAGGACAGTTCCAGGCACCTCCAGTTCTACTGCACCAATCCAGAATTAGCCCAAAATTCATCATAAACCTGACCTTAGAAAGTCTTCAGCCAGTCTCAAAGACAGTGATCTGGGATGATTCAAAATTAAGTATCTTTAAGAGTTGCTATTTTAGAATTACGTGTTAAAAAATGTAAGGCAAAATTTCTGGGCTGGAGTAGATTGGTGTTTTCTGTAATTTTAACACTCTCTGGATTATCAGCTCAGTCCTTTGATAATAAATAGGGCCATTGTAATCTATAGGGTAACCATGTTTGTGAGGGGAAATTAATGAGGTCTAGAAGAGAATAGGGTTGCTGGCCAATAACTCTTTTTCTGCCTGTCCGTGTATGTAGTTACATTTTGAAAGTTTAGGTGTAGTCAATGTGAAATAAATTCACGTGTCCACATGAATTTTAATAAAAAGATGCTTTCACCATTAGTAGCCATAAAGAAGGCAAAGACAAATCTTAAGATTACATTCAAACCATTGTTGATAGAAAGGAATGTGGTATTGAGAAAGTTAATCCTCATGCTCTTAGATAATAACAAAGCAAAATCTATTTTGCCATGAAAGTGAAATTCAGAGTCCTCTGTTTTGAAGAATTAATTAATTTTGCTTTTGTATACAGAAGTTTAGTGTAAAATACCCCTTGAAAATTTATGAAAAAGGCTGTTTTATATAAACAGAATTATACCTCATCAAAGCTTTAAAGAACCTTAAATCGTGCATAGTTTAAGTTTGTGAAGCTCCAATAAAGGAAATTATTGTGGAAAAATAGCATTTCTTTAGGGTTAACAATGAACTGATGATATTGCAGTAGATAGTGACACTAAAACTTGTCTTTTCTTTCTTCCTTTTTGGGTGGTGTAGGCCTAGGGGAAACTGCCTCCAAACAATTATTCTTGTTTTCTTCCCTCAGTTTAATTTTATCAGGGTTATTACATTAAGGATTATCCGAACAACAGAAAATCCACTTCTAAGTTTAAAAAAAAAAAAAAAAAAGGGCCGGGTTTTTTTATGCTCTGGAGTGCCATTGTGGAAGGAATCAGACATTATGTGGATATATGGAGCTACCATGGACCCAGAAGCTGTCACAGAAGCTAGTTTCAACCATTTTTCAATCTTGTTAATTTCACAGTTATCAAAGAGGAAGATCTTTTCTTTCATTAGTCAGGTTCCTTTTCAAGTATTTCTAATTCTTTAATTAAATTTCCTTTGTAAGAGATCTCTCACAGTGATGTCAAAATTTCCATGATAAATCAAGGTTTCCCTGTAAAGCCAGGAGACAAACACTCACTTCTCACTCCGTAACACTGCTGTCTGCTGTGATGGTAGCATCTCACTTTTCTAAGTGTCAAGTTATTTTGGGAGTTGAAGAGTAACCCATGTCAAGGTTGCAGAGAAAGATTCAGCTAAGCTTTTTTTTTCAGTCCCTCTCAGTCTGCCTTTATTTGTCCTCTGTGGAATCTCACAGTTCTCCTATCCCACAGGCAGTCTTGGAGCTGGAGCGCTCTACCATCCACGACTCACACAAAAGGGTTGGGTGAGTTTGAGTCAGCAACCTGTGAAGTGCCACACAGAGAAACAGGTCCTGCCTCTCTTCTTTGTCTGTGCCTCATGCATTCGTGCAGTGTAGCACTTTGCTTTCCTAGTCTGACTATCGTGTTCCTCAGAGGATATCTTAGCTCTGCAGTTCCTTTCTTCCCTCCCTTCCTCCCTCTGCTCAGTCACATGCTATAAGGTGCCAGACACATCCCACACCATACCCCAATCTGCAGTGCTCTCTCATGCACAGAAGAAAATACTTAAGGAATGTACAAAGATGTGAATCCTTGTTAAAAACAAAACATTATTTATTTTGCAGAAGAAATACAGCTCTTGGAAAGATTTTTTTAACAATCTACAGATATGTTTACATTACTTTAAGATATATAATTTTGTGATAGTCATCTATGAAGCCTCAGTTTTATCCAAATATATCAAGAAGTGTTGATTGTGTCTCAGTTTTGTCCTTGCAAACTTGTTTTTGCCTCTGGCTCACAGGGTCTTTTTTTTGCCCTGCTAACATTCTTTCAGCCTGTGTTCTCAAGCTATGACTCTTCTGGCCTTGTCTTCTCGGCAAGAGTCTCCAGGACCTATGGCTGTGGTCACTGACCCTTAACAGCTTATATGTCTGTAAGAGTGGCTGCACTGAGAGAATTTCTTCTCTGCCTGTTTCCTCAGGCACAGTGCTGCCAGATCAGTCTGAATATAGCAAACATCCCATTAGCCAAGCAACACACATAATCTCTCTCAGAACAGCGCTAAATTTAACATGGTCATTAAAAAAATGCTGCTAGGGATTCATCTCATAGACCTGCTACTATTCTGCAGCCTACAAAATAAACGACTAGCACGCCATCTTAATTACACCAAATAATTATGAGTTGCAATCAGGGACTCTTAGGATACATTTACCCCAGAAACTGAGGGGACCATATGAAAAGGGGAGGGAATTAAAATGAAGTTGATAATAAAGGTGAGATTTTCCTTACTCTGCATGTTACCATGTCAACCTGAGTTATGCAGCATCACATTTGAGATCTATTCAAGACCCCTTCAAAAGCTTAGCAACTAACCAGGATAATATGTATGGATTTTCAGCTGATTTTGACATCTTTTGCATGATAAATGCTACTTAACCACATTCTTTTTCTGGTTTAATATCAAATACAACTGAGCAAATGTTTAATTATATCCATGCAGATGGTTTATTATGTAAGACATGATTACTTGTCCCACTTTTGAAGTACTAAACCATGCAGAAAACATGAAGCTCAATCATTTTAAGATGGCAAGTAACTTAATATAAAGTATTATTTCTTTATTATATTATTTCATATAGCAGAGAAAAACATGAAACCTCAATATCCTGTATGTGTGCAAGTCTCACATGGTTTAACAGGGATTCTTTTATGTTACTATGTGAATATTTCCCCTGTTCTAGCTGCCTTCTTAACGTCAGCATAGCTTTCCCCTGCTGTCTGACTGTGGCCTAAAGCCTTTTATTGAAAATTGAAGCAATGTAAAGTTTGACAGCTAATCTTTCAGAAAATGCACCTTTCTTTTTTCTTAAGTGCTTAAATATATATAATGGTCTTTATAATTTAAAATACCTTACATATGTTATGGGAAGTATTAGTTACAGTTTCAGCATAGATTTGAGCATTATATAAGCTGGTACACAACAAAAGTTGGTAAATAGATGCTATTAAAGAATTACAACTTTTTCACCTGTTTCCCATGTTCGTTGAGCTATTTAAACGTTTTGAGAAACAAAAGATGCAAAAAAAAATTTCTTAAAAGCAAAATAAAAGTATCAGCCTGAAATTGTTTATATTTGCACTCTTGGTAAAGAGCCTGGACTTCATTTTTTCATAAAACACTGTATTAAACCTGCAAAAGGGAATAATTCCATAAGTGATAAATCCATTGCACAATGCTATGATAATCACTTAGCTAGAGGAAAGTCACCAATAACGTAGAAGTGATTAAACACAATTTACCATCAGATGCAGCAAGTTCCCTCGCTCTTAAGGCAGATGCTGAAATAATTGTTCTCAGAGCAGCAGAGCAAATGGAGTTTAGCCAGTTGCACATCTTGCCTATATTGCTTCTTGGATGTCCAATGGTGAGAGAGCTTCTTAATCTTCACCTCAGCACAGACACAAATACCCTTTCTCTTTAGCCAGGTGTCTTATTTCATAACATTTTCAGGAATTCAAAATAGTTGAGCTCTCTCCTTATCTCCAATTTGATTACAGTTCCGAGTGGCTGCAGATGATCAGGAGGCAGTTGACGGATATGACTTGCTCACCAAGGGCAGCAGGCTGGCAGTGATCCTCCAGAGTGTGAGGAATCTCTGTGGGAGAATGGATGGTCCATACCTCAGCACTGCCAAAGACATGATGAAAGTTCAGGTAGGTACTCAGTTTGACAGTATTTGCTCCTTCCTTTAGAGGAACTAATTTTTAATTGAGCATCACTGAATTTTATGAGTTTCATATCTTTAGCTAAAACAATACAGAAAATCTCTGTCTCAGCAAATGTCTGCCAGACAGATACATTTATGCAGTCCTTGCATGTTCCTTGGGCAGCTCAGCATATTCCCCAAACATTCATAATCTCAGTTAGAAAATTTTCTTCCTATGCTACTTCATATTCCAGAATGGAAGTAGGCCTACAGAATAATCAACACTCCCCTCTGGCTCACCTAAGTTATGTTACATTTGCACACAGACAGCATGCAGGAGCATGACCATACTGCCTGCTTACTAGTTACTCAAACATGTAATTTGTGGGCTGTGGTTTCCAGGGATCCCATATTTTATCTAATCCTTGATGATGCTGGATACAGAAATAGTCCAGCAGAGAGTGGGTATCTGAACCCAGGACTACTTACGTTGCTTTCTGTTTTCTCTCTTTCCATTGGCAAACAAAAATAGGGAGCAAGAGGGAGAAAGAAGCAAAGGGCAAAGGTGGATTAGAAAGAAAGAAAAAATCAGAATAATGACTACTTTTCAGTTGTGTGAATAGTTTTGAAAAATATACCTATAGCAAAAGCTGTGCTTTTGTCAGGCTTATGAGATAAAAATAGTATTGTTTGAACTTGATAGCTTTATTTTGCAAGGGAGCTGAAGTGACCCTATACAGACTAAGGCTGAACTCCATATTAAGATGAATCCTTGAATATCTGGCTAGAAAAATGCCTTTTCCTCCTTTCTCGTTAAACAGGGATTGCTTTATTGTTACTGGGCATACACAGTGAGTCCTTCAGTTTCCCCACAGCCACATTCTGTATAGCGCAAAGCTGGAAGAATTGCCCTAGATTCTGCACCTTTTCTGCCATTCTGTCTGTGTAAGAAGCCATGAAAACTGCAGAAAGAAATGTTGTAATAGCGATTTCCCCAAACTCCCTGCAGAGTTTTTGGTGTTCATACTTTTTCATTCTCGAGCTAGAGAGGAGACACAAAGCTTCCAGGTGAGAAAGGATAAAACAAGCACAAAGCTGGGTGAAGAAAAAAGAGGAAACAAAGTAAAGACAGGCCTTTAAAACATATGCTGCTTGTTATAGTATTGTAACTGTGCTTGATAATAATATGTGTAAAATGCCACTGGTCTAATCAGCAGGAATGTGTGCTCTTATGTGTATCTACTCTCCGAAATGCAAGTTAAAATGAAAATTGTGAGTATAGGTTTTAAAGAGCACCAATTACCGCCTGTATTGGGTAGCCCCATCTATATTTCACGGCGTGTCCACTTCAAACAGAGGGGCAGTGTGTCTACCAAACTTAAGCAAAGCAAGTTCATTAGATGATACTCTAAATAAATCATGTATATGATTGGTTTTGTTACAAGATACTATAGATTAAAATACTCTCCCTTAGGCACATAAGGAGTCCTGGCATGTTTTCCCACAAGTATAATCCAGCAGAACAAAAGTAGAACAGGTATATTCCTGAATTGATGAAAATTTACATGTGTCTATGTGCTGAGAATTGAGGGACTGCACAGCTTTATGGCAAAGAGGGGGAGATTGCCATGTGGGGGCTGAGAGGAAGAAACAGGCTGCTGTGTTGAAAACTGAGGGGGAGAGTCGTTATATAAAGATGAAAGACAAGGTGCTGCCTACAAGCCTGATATAAGAAGATATACTTTGGGAAGAATCAGGGACAATGAGAGAGAAACAGGAAAAGGAAAGGATACACATGTATGCCCATGTACACACATCAGGCACAATGCAAAATAAGACAAGGAAGTTTAACTGTTTAGTATTTGTACATATCCTCTTATGTTGTACATCCTAGCCCCTCCATCCTTTTATTGTGAGTCCCTTATATATCTTTTTTCCCTTGTATACAGGAATGAGCTAAAATTCAAAGGAAAGCAAATTGCCTTGCTTGGGGGTTTTTTTGTTCTGTTTTGTTTTTAAAATGAAATACGATACAGCAGCCCTAAAGGGAATTTAGTCTATCCCAAGCCACCATAAATCTATCCCTCAGCTAGCCAGGGTCAAACCTATAACATGTATAATATATATAACATACCTGCTGTTTGAGAGGTACAGCCCATTGGTTTCTCAGGCTTTCATTTGAAAATGTTTGCCACGGTGTGATTTGTGCAGTACTCACAAGCATATGCCTCCTATCTTAACAGTGCTAAAGAAAATACTGCCATTTATTTTATGATTCAGTATATTGCAGTGGGGCCCCTTTGCATGTGACTGTAATACAAATGGCATATAAATAACCCCTAAAAACAGAGGGGGGTTTTAATGGGCCATTGGTATAAGATTTATTCTTTTATCTTCTTAGTCCCAGTTTATGTTGTATTCAGGGAGCTCTTATTCTTGCAAGTATTAGGTTATGTGTCGAGCATTAAGGCATTTATAAAATTAACAGTTCTATTATACCAACAGTTGGAAACTGGCATCAGTTGTTAATCAGACCAGTAGCCTGTGGAAATGGTTACTGTGTGATAATGGGAGAAGGGGCTATGTGTGCATATTCATCTCTGCCTCTCCCTGCTAGGCACTCGGGAAAGCCTGTTGTGACATAATGCCCAGGCTTTAGGAGAGGGAACATGGTTGTGTCTTGCCATGACTAGCAGAAGACAAACCTTTTACCCTTCTGGCCACACAGTTCTGAGTTAAAGGACTCAATACAGAATGATGATACCAGGTCTGCCTCAAGTAATGACAGACAGCATCTTCTCAGCTTAGTCTCTACCCTGAATCCTCCTAAAGCTTTAATCCTAAAGCTTGTCCTTCACCCTGGCGGGGCCTCTGTGGTCATCAGATACTGTCTAATTGTCTCTTTTACTTCTATTATCCTGGATGAATGTGTTCATGAGGTATTCCTATGTATCCTTGATGGCAGGCTCAGAGTCTCTGCTGCCCTCTTTGCAGACACAGATTTGCAATAAAATACAATAAAATGAAGAACAGTGATGATAGACTCTGAATATTGTCTTACTTTCCCCAAAAGGGAAAAATGAAAACTAAATAGGAAATGAAAGTTTCCACTCCTCTCCTAAGGACTGTTGCTGTTACAGTCCCGGGTTATGAAATTTCAAGGGTTGGAGGTGTGGGTCTGCAACTTCATTACAGATTTCTATGAAGTATCTTTAGAAGATCTTTGCTGAAAATTTTCTTTCTAAGACTGGATTTGAAAGAGAGGTGAGGAGATACATTTTGTGTTTATGTTTCATGTTTTATCTTGACTGCAGCAGCAAAAAGGCATCATCAGAGTGAAGATGTTTGGCAAGTAATATTTCTGCTGATCACACCAATTGTAAAATAAAACCAAGTCTATTCTCCTTAGATTTGAAGCATCTTCCTCAGTAATTACAGATATTGAAGTTTTATCTTTGGCAAGCGATAGAAAGACTGCTTAGGTGGGGAATCTGTAAAACAAAAGGTTTGTTTTCTAAAAGTAAAAAAAGAAGCAGTTTCTAAATAACTTAAAGGACAAATAGAGAACAAATATTAGAGGGATAAGATGAAGAAAACATCTAAAAATAGAGCTGAGCATGGATGAGGTAGTGTCCTGACTAACACAGGACAGATAATGCAATTACTAAAAAACAAATCAGAATTATGATTTAGAACATATGCTTATTGAAGTATACACTTAAGCCCCCTAGAAATCAGTAAACCTAATTACTTACTTAAATCTTTGCCTTTCATTAAACTGTAAGAATTACAGAATTTTACTTTGTTTAGAAATGACATAAAATAGTGTGTATGCCTAGTAGCTTTAAGAAAGTGCTAGGGATTGAAGAAAAGAGGGTAATTATATAAGGAAAGATTAGATGTGCTGCTTAAAACTGTGAAAACAGCTCTGATGAATGAACTCAGCTCTCTAAAGCATAGCCAAGTTTGCAGAGCTGAAAAGCTGTGTTGAGCTGTTCATCTTAGGTTTGCTCATTTATATTAAAGAAAATCTCACCCTGATTCAGCACATTGCTAAGAGTAGCACAATTCTTAATAAAATTTCAAGGGTTGCAGGAGCAATAGACCTTTGGCATATGAATGAAAGCTGGGGATGGATATAACAAGATGTAGTTTAACTGGACACTGTTCCTCCAGATCAAAAAAGCATCCATTTTATTACAGGTAAGTATTATGAACCCAAGGGAGTGACTTGGGTCTTTGAAATCGCTGGACTGCAGATGTTTTTATTTGGAGGTCATGGTGGAACAAACCTATACCAGTTTTATTCTGAACACAGTTTGGGACCCAGTGCAAAAAATATCTAAATACACAACTAATCACTGAGACCCAAAGGAGCCATTTGTATTAGTAAAGTAATATTACTGCGGAAGTGTGTGCCAAAGACAAATACTTTTTGTGGAATGATACACATTAAAGTGTTTGGATACCTCGCAGGGTACAAAAGCTACGAAATGGGCTCAGTGGGACCAACCAAAGCACACATATTTTTTATAGTAGGGTGGAGTGGCAGAAGGGAAGTTCTGCTGTTGATAATTTGCTGCCAGTAACACAATCATTTGCCATCAGTTGCCTGAATAATTGGTAAAGCTTAGTTTCTTCGGCCGTACCTGCATTGCTAAACGCGTTTCCTACAGGGCCAAGGCTGCACTACAAGGTGCAGGATGTCTCCTGTCCGTACGGGGACTTCCCCTGCCTGAACAAGCTGGCTGCATCCAAACTAGCCCTGGGCTTCCTCCTCAAGGACCTTCATGGTGCCCTTGTTGATGAAAAACATAATTGGTTTTTAATAGCTTGTATGCTCTAGTAGAAATTGAAAAAAAATGCTTCAGCCTATCAAGGTCTGTATTTTTATAGCATGATAAAGAAAGAATGTATTACCTGTTTTGGGGAGACATGTAAGGCTGCTTGAGGCTGCAAAGCCCACTGAGAGTGGGTTGCAAGAATGTGATGCAGGAGTTAATAGCTTGTGTAGGGTCATATCATCTTTGGAGAATGCTTTTTGGACTGGATTATCCCCAGAACTGCACCTAGACTTTTATTTTGTGGGGAAATAAATGTTTAAGTCCGAAAGAGTGCTTACCCTGAAGCAGTGTATATGGTACTGATGATCAGGGAGCCAAGACCCAGAAAACAACTGGAGGAGTAAGATATTTGGTAGTTCTGAATTACCCCTTGAGAAGAGGTTATGAATACACAATTCCCCATTAACCATTCAGAAACCCTAATAGTTCTCTGAAAAAATCTAAACAAGTCACCTGTGAAAAATGATAGTATGAATGTTACTGCTTTTCATCTTTCAACTACTGCCATATAAAATGCTTTTTGTTTTACCATCTCTCTTATGGTCTCCCTCTAGTATTAAAAATGCATTTAAAAATTATTTTGCCATGTCCTCTTATTTCAGGCTCAGTCTGACTTTTAGCAAGAAATACCATTTCAAAGAAATCTAACTCAGTGCCTTGCTCTATATTAATTACAATTGTTTGCATCTTTCCTTCAGAACCGCTCACATCACTGGAATCAGCCACTTAAATGGCACGTGGGCTCCAGGTTTCAGCTCCACCAATTCTGTAGTTATGAACAGCAGTGTTTTATCTCCTGTTTTGAGAAGTAAAAAAAATTAATTAATCATACAAGTAGGTGTGAGGAGCACAGAAAGATGTGAGCTGGATACTAGGAGATCCACCCTTGGCTTAATTCAAAGCTGTAGGAGACCCAAGAAGAACAGTCATAAGAAGGTGAAGTTTAAAAAAGTTCTTTGTGCTCTAGGCATCTGAACCTTTTCACATGTGCCTGTGCTTCCCATAAAGTACACAGGGGGAACAAAGAAGATCAAAACAGGCTGCAAAGCTGGGTGAAATGAATGTTATCCCAAGTTTCTAGATCTCAGCAGGTTTTAGGGGTGAACCATGCTTATTTCACCTATGAAGACTGATGCTCCTGGACATGCCATGCCACAGGGTATTATGGATATGCACAGAAAGCACTGCATGCCAAAAAGAAAGGATATTAGTCAACTTCAGGTGCCTCAGTCCTTAGTAGGCAGCTGTGTGGGGAGTTGCAGGCATAAGATTTTCTTGCCGTCCTCCATATATTCAATGAGAGGAGAAAATCGACTAAAAAATCATTTTTATCCCTAAGAAAATGAGGAGCAGATTGCAGCAGACTACAGCAGATTTCAATCTACCAGGCATACTACAAAATAAAATGTATTAAGACGCCTTTAACTGCATAACAGTGAAGAAACAGTGTATTCTTTGATACTCTATGTTACCATTATATAAAAAATGAAAGTAAAAAACAAGTCTTCAGGCTCAGGAGCATTTAAATATTAATATGTCCCATAGAACTGTGATCTTATTAAAAGTACATATTTTACAAATTGGGTTTTGTGAATGAAGAGCAAATTTAATTCACATATTTCAAAGTGATTTAAAATTTATTTCCTAATGGAAGCCCTTATTATCAAATTGGCTTTTTAGCAGAAGAAGGCCTCATCAGAGAGTAAAAATCATTTGTTTTATAAAGGGAAGTTCTACTATAGTTACTCCAGAAATCTTCAAAAACTGGTAGAACACTATATAAAATTATCTATTTTAGAAACTAAAATGTATGGGGTTAGAATGCTAGATGATACTGGGAAAAGTTTCAAGAGGTAATTGATTTCTTTCAAATCTAGAGCTCTAAAATAAGTTCCATTAGACCAAGCAATATTTATAGAAAACAACATCAAGAGAAATCAGCTTCATGGCAAAAGTCATTACATATAACACAGCACCTTGGGAACCTCCATGCTGTTAAGCACTGTTTGAAAATTGTGCTTTCCATCAATTAAATCTCAGATAAATTAATGTGTTCTTGAATAACTTAGAAAATAATTTAAAGAGTTGATTGTTCATGTCAGATCACCATAGGAAAAAAAAAAAGATACACAAATTTCTTTACTGGGTTATGCAACATATTCAGGGGTTATTGCAGTCCCAAAATCAAGAATAGGTCAGGAACAAAATAGGATAATAAGGAGTTACATGGTATATGATAGTGTTCAACCTCCAGCCTTGTGACCAGGTGTGACACCAGCGAAATACTTGCAGTCCAGATTAATCCAGAATTGCAAAAAGCAGAGTAAATTAGAAGGCTCAAGATACTGCTTCTCAGGTGACTGATACCAGCATGGATAACAGATAAGACTGTACTTTAGATTAGCAGAAGTCCTACATTTCCTGCATCCCTCCACTGCAGTGTTCCTGAGAGATCAGCTTTGTTCTCAGTAACTCTGAACTGTGATAACGTGGCCCTCATAGAGAAAAGGGAAATTTCAACTTTGTAAAGGAAGATCTGTAAACAATGAGTAGCATAGCATTGGTACATGATTTATTTTAAGTGTTAGAGGGTAAAAGTTTACTGAATCATACACAACAATCTGGCTGAGCTACACCGGTCGGAATTTGGCCCATTGCTTTTGTCTAATGTCCTGTACATGTTGGGCTCTGCACATTCAAGTTCACAGTGTAACGGGCATAGAAAAATATCTGGATAACTAATTAATATTTGGAAAGCATTTGTTCATTCCAAATGCTTTGGCTGCATAAAAGAGTTTAAATTTCATGTTTAGTTTAACAGGTTTATTGTCTGAATTAGCCATAAATCACACAAAATCTTAATGTTTTAAGAATTATTTCAGCACGACAGTGATTGTGCCTCATTTTCTTCACACAAATCTTTAAAAAGGTATGAGAAGTGCCTTATTTAGATACTAAAGAAAAAGGGAAAAATGTGTCCATGCAACCGTGTTCATGAATGTAATAAAACTGATTTTAAAACATAGATAATGTTCAGATTAGCCTTCCATACTGTATTCCAGACAGAATCTAGATTGTCCTCTGTGCTCTTCTGATCCACATGATGATTTCCACAGAATTCCATAGTGACAACACTGTGTGTATTTGTAGACTATCCTCAGCTTCCATTCTGATGGCTTCTAGAAGAATCTGTCTCTAACTGTGCATGAATCTGCCAATTCCTCCCATCAGCACTGACAGTCCACAGGCAATCTAGTGAGTTGAATTAATTAGGAAATGTTTTGGGGCTTTTTTAAATTCTTCATTTGGATACCAAGTCATTTTAGATGCTCTTAGTCATCATGCTTGATTTCTCTTAGGCATGTCACAATATTCTCAGACAAAATAGGCAAGGCTTTTGCACTGTAAGATGACATATGACCACATATTTATCAATCAGTTAAATCTTCTATGATTATTTGCTTCACAAAATACACTTTTATAAGTTGTGTTAGTGTCTTTATTACATCCACTTCCCATTCTGACAATGCCCAAGAAGTACATGAAATTGTTTCAAATTAATATTGGACTTGGTGTGTCGAACTGATTAGTGGTTGTTACTAGGATTTTATATTCCAGCACTGTGAGCTCAATTGTTTTCCAGTACATTGCATGTATTATTTTACAGCAAAGCTTCAGAGACTTTTTTGCTGCTGAAAGCCTCTTGCAAATTCATTCTGTTTTGACTGGACGACAGGATATCAGCAGGGGATGACTAAAAACCAGCAATAAGAAAAAAACACTTTTCCCTCTAGGAGACTCAGACTCAGCTGGAATGCAGACTTCCCTTTGGATGGGAAAGAATTTTTAATTATGTAGAAAGACTAACTGAATAAAGGAGAAAATGTTGATAATTAAGGACTGGCTTCACCCTACAACAGCAAGAATTCATCTGATTATTTTCAAACAAAGTAATCATTACAATATTCAGAGTATACAATAAACTACTTCTTCAGGTACTCTTTTCTGTTTCCTAAAATAAAACACCCTAATGTGACTGTGTCACAAACTTTTGTAAAGGGAAGAAAATCCTCTGAGTCTTCTTATGCATATTCTGATCAGCTCATGGAAATGTCAGTCTTTGCCCAAGTAACTGGTGTGTGAAAGTCTTCGGCATTCAAAGGAAAAGGGAAGAAAAAACCTGGATAGTCTGCCTTCACTGTAATCACCCAGGTTTGTAATCAAATTGTACTATCCCAATTTAAAGAAGTTGAAGAGTAAGTCCAGAACAGAAGTTAATCAAATAAATGGGACAGCAGCTGTTAGAACTGACCTTCTTTGACCCAGGGGTGCACTGTTGCCTTTCAGTCATCTTGTCCACTAAAGCCACCACGTCCTTCTCTGGAAAGCTGTTTTCCAGCTATTGGTTCCCAGCCTGTGTTCGTGTCTGGAGGTTTTCTGTTCCAGAAGCTCAAGTTTGAATTTGGTGGAGGGTTTTTTGGTTTGGGGGGTTTTTTGGTGGTTTTTTTGTTTGTTTGTTGGTTGGTTTTGTTTGTTTGTTTTTGTGGGTTTTTTTGTTGTTGGTTTTGGGGTTTTTTTGTTTGTTTGTTTGTTTTGGGTTTTTTTTTTGGTAGTTTGGTTGGTTTTTGGTGGGGTTTTTTTAAAGGTTTTTGAGGTTTCTGAGATCCTTATAAATCCTTAAGTCAAATTATATTCAGCCCTAAACTAACTGAAATTTTATAGATTTGAAAAATAAGCTAAAAATAAAAGCAACTAAAATATATTGTCCTTCAGATGGAAAAAACTCTTGACTGAAAGGCTTGTCAAGCATTGGAACAGGCTGCCCTTGGAAGTGGTTGAGCCACGATCCCTGCAGGGGTTTCAAAGATGTGTGGATGTGGTGCTGAGGGACATAGTTCAGTGGTGGACTTGGCAGTGCTGTGTTAACAAGGATCTTATCCAGCCTAAAAAGTTGCATCATTCTATGACTCTACAGTTCTTGGAAACATTGCAAACCTGCAAGGCTGCATTCTGCTTACCACTGAGTAATGTCTGAGTGCAACTGGTGATCCTAACCAATAACCCTTGGTTAGAGAATTATTTTCAACAAACAGAAGGTCAGTAACTCGGACCCAATTCTTTAGTTCATCTTCAGACCCACCATTTTGCTTTGGCACAGCAGCAGTATAAAGATTTAATTTCAGGAGGTACTGTAGGGCAGAACGAATCTTCTCAGTTATTTTTTTCAAGCTTCAAGATTCTTAGACCAGACATTTTCATAATGAAAGCAGACATTCTCACTTATGAGCCCGATATCTGCTCTCCTTTGAGAGACTCAGCTTTATTTACAGCCTGTAGGTATGGGCAGTTACAACCATTTCAGGAAAACAAGCAGTGGTGGTTTTTATCATGATTATGCAGGTATTACTGGTAAAATATTTTGCTTTCAGGTTCTCCATGGACCACAAATGATGGTAGTCTAAACAGCCTTTAATCTTCTTATTGGCAAGAATTATATCTCTCTGCAAACCGACAGTGTTCTGCCTGGAAGAGAAAAAAAAAGGACATGAGCCTATTATTGCTATTATTACTTGCAGCACAGTTTCTCCTGCTGATGGCAAGGGTAATCAAGGTGATGGAAACCCACACACTTGATTCTCACTCAGTGTATTAAAAGATGTGAAGAGGCAAGTCCTGAGATCCTTAAATTAGATAAACTTCAACTGAAAAAAAGGTACCTGAATAGTAATTTACACTGAAGATTAATTTAGGCACATAGTAGCTATTGCTTTAATGAAAATTCAATAAATTTTTTATCTGGCTCTCACCTCACATTTATGTTGGTAATGCAATATATAAAGTGAGTAAAAAAAAAATAAAATCATGTTCTACCCTGCCCAGATAACCAGACATTTAACATAACACATTTATATGATGTGTTAGGAATTTAATGTCACAAATTGCAAAATTTGTTTTACCCTGATAAACTCTCTCTACATATAGATGCATATTTCAAACTGTTCTGCAGTGCTTCCAAACACTAACAGAAAATATAAGACTCTTTAAAGGTTAGTGATAGATAAATTCCCTGAGGAGAACAAAGGGCTGAGCAAGGTCCTCGAAAGACACTGCTGAGGCATTTTCAAATGACAAGAACTGTTGGCAGCACCAGAACAAGTAGAAATAAGTGATCTTGTAACCTTTCACTAATGCTTACATTTTTGTGCCTAGATCAAGACAGAGACTCAGGACAGAGACTGCATGCTTTTATTAGGTTTTTTTTTTTTTTGCTATTTCACTTTTGCTGATTTCCTGTTGTTAAACAATCCAGAGCAAACTACAAAAACTATGGTAGAAATTATGGCTGTGGTCCATCTCATGCATACCACAGCAAGGAAGTGGAGATGGTCTAACCTATACGGAACATCATCCCACCTTCTCCTAAGAACCTTTGAGTTGTGTGAGTCCATTCCTGTGGCTGTCCTGCCTGTAGACATCTGGGCTGTGATTGCTAGATGGAAGCTGAATCTAATGCACAATTGCCTCTCCATTCCAGTGTGGCCTTTGCTTTCCCTGCGTCATTTACTTTCCATATAATTTTTCATTCCACACATCCTTACACACATTGATGACTTCTTATTTTAGGCACTCAGCTGAGTTTTCTCAAAGGTGAGAGGGAAATGTCAGTGAAAATGCACTTGCCTCAAAAATGGAATCATTTTCTCGGAGCAACTTGCTTGTTTTCTTGTCTTGAGAGGGGATCCTTAGGCTGTTTTCCCAACTAAAGGACGGATCATGACTCCTACAGGCTGATAATTGGATAATTTCCTGAACATGAGGGGAAAAAACAACACCAAATCTGCCCCCCCACCCCCAGTTGTCTAAGTCTTTCTACGATTTCTGGAGTTCACTGAAATAGTACTTGAAACATGATATCATGAAACAGAATTTTAAAAACAAAAAAAAAGAAAAAAAAGGAAAAAAGAAAAACTTAATCCTGGCTAATCAGATTTTGTCATATCCCTGACAACTGTATCCTCCTGCATTCACAAAATGCTTTCACTCATGAAAACCTGTCTTAGCAATGCTCAGCTTGCAAATATGGAGAAATGAGAGGGTCCTGCTTGGTACCTCTGCATGCTTTAAAAACTGCCTGAAAGGCAGGGGTGAGGGCTGAAGTTAAGACAGTCATTAAGGAAAGTGGGATTCTGGCACGAAAAACTGGATTAGTGCAACCTGCACTCACCCACCATCAGAAAAAGGAGTAACTTATGGTCTTTTTAACTGGAAATGCTTTACTCCTTTTTCTGTATTTCCATGGAGCTCAGCTGCAGACTGGCTGAGCTGATGGGAAGGGGAAGATGGGCACCTGTGTAAAAAAATAAAAGTTACAGTCACACACTGCCTGTAAACCAGCCCAGCAAAGGCCTTCTGCAAGATCCTCAGGACAAGTGAAAGCCAGACTCATGCTGAAAGCATCTTTAAATTTGATTATTCCTTCTTGTTTGTGAATGGAAACATAAAGGTCACTTAAATCAAATCTGGTTTGAGACTCATGAAGCAGCACTGCAAACTATCAACATTTCTTTGACAAGGGTATTGCTAGTGGCTTGCTGCAGTCTTGTATTGCCTCTCCTGTTGGCACACAGCTCCTTTGGCAGCTGTGATGAGTGAAAATTCTCCCTCAGTGGCTGTTGTATGGTCGTTTCTACTAAGTTTCCGAGCCCTGTATTCTGGTGTGTTTTCCAGCTCATTAGGGAAGGTGATACATAATCCTGAGACAGAAGTCTGGCCCTGGTTTCTGGAGACCAAAGCACTGCACAGCATAAATATAAAACTGTCAGAGCTGCTTGTGGGAATGCTTCCAGGTAACTCACAGCAGGGTGCCAAGGGACTCGGTCTCAGGCAGCATCCATGACAGACCTACATGTACTTGGTGCCATTGTGATGACACAAACAGCCACACAAACAGCACTCAGAAGAACAATGGCCCAGGCTATTATAAGATTAAGAGGAAACTGCTCCTGACAAGGAACAGGTTATACACTAGCCAAGATCATAGACTCATAGAATCCTAGAATGGCTTGGGTTGGAAGGGACCTTAAAGCCCATCACATTCCAATGCCCCTGCCATGGGCAGGGACAGCTTCTCTAGACCAGGCTGATCAAAGCCCCATCCAACCTGGGCTAGAAGAACTCTAGGGATGGGGCATCCACAGCTTCTCTGTGCAGCCTGTGCCAGTGTCTTGCTACCCACACAGTAAAAAACTTCCTCCTAACGTCTAATCTAAATCTACTCTCTGTCAGTTTTAAACCATTACCTCTTCTCTTCTATCGTTACATGCCCTTGTGAAAAGTCTCTCTCCTACCCTTTTGCAGGCCCCCTTTATATTCTGGAAGGTGCTATAAGGTGTCCCCAGAGCCTTCTCTTGTCCAGGTTGAACAACCCCAACTCTCTCAGCCTGTCTTCTTGTGCATTATGAAAAGACCTGGTGTATTGACACTCAGCAGTGAAGAAGAATGATTGAGATACAGATCCTGAAGGACATACATCTGTCAGGAATACCTTTGTGACATGATGCAGGCTGGTGGTGACAGATGTCCAGGCATCAGATGCCTCTTACAAGCCCTGTCAATGCTTTGAAGTGTTTTTGCAGTGTAATGATAGAGGAAAAAATCTGTTGTGCACAGGGACATATTTTTAGGCAGGGTGTACAATACTGTAGAATATCTAGAATGACTTCTGAAAATCCTGAAAAATCCTATTTCAGATATACTTTGTTTAACCAGACAGCGCTCAAAGAATTACCAAAACATAATTTCCCCCCTTTATTTGCTTCAGGAGATCAAAGTAATAACTTCATAGTAATAACTTCATTTGATCATAGTTGAAATATTAATAACTCCATTTATTTTCTAGTTAAAATAATCAGAAGAGTTTATATTCTCCTTGAAAGCAAGCTCTGTTGTAGTAGTTGCTTAATGAATTAACAACACTCACCATCTTGGCTTCTTCTGGTAGGGGGAAAGCAGCTCAAGTTCTTCCTAAGGAAAAAAATCCCATTTCATTTCATGTGCCCTTGTTTTGTACCACAGTGGAGGAGCTCAGAGACAAAATTGTTGCACTCCTTGAAAATTAATGTTCATAGAAGTTGTACATTACAACATCTCAGCATGATCCAGTTAAATTTTTCCAGTTAAGTCAACTTAAATATATTGCTTAGTCTTCTACATCTTTTACAGACATTCATATGTAGTATTTGCTCTTTACTCTTTTCATTATTAAATCATGAGATTGTAAAACCAGCATTTAGAAACTCGGTAAAAAGAACAGCCAAATCAATGATGAGTTTGAAATTATTTTAACCTTCGTTTTACGTGCTCCACAGTGCCGTGACAAATCATAATCTGATAGTGGGAGACCTTTCACTGTGTTTTGGGTTTTTTTTCTAGAAATCTTGCATACTGGAAGTGATTTAAGTGTGTTGTTTCTTTTCCCTGCCAACACGTGGTAGTTTCAAACCAGCCAGGCAGTGCATGGCAGTGCACGGCAGTTCTGTAGGGAACTCTGCAGTGGCAGTCATGGTGTTTTGTTTCCGACAATAAATTCCTGCTAACTCATTACTGGAAGTTTGAAAATGCTTTGAAAGAAGACAGGCCTGTGCTTTCATCCTTCCAAAAGTTGGGGGAGAAAGAGTGTGTGCTATCATTACAGTCATGAGGTTTTTATTTCCCATCTAGCTAAATGTCAGTCTTTTAAAAATCCGGCTTAAAGACTCATCAGCACACATCAAAGGCAGATTGTCAGGTGAGCTGGATGGTGTGGAAAAGTAGACAACAAACAGTGATTTACAGACATAGTGAGAGTCCAGCTGCAAAACCACATTTCTGTGTTGATCTTAAAGGGAGTTCAACGAAAGTTGAGAGTTTAATCTGATCTTTGTGCTTCTGGTCTATTTTTGCTTTGGAATGGAGGAAAAGTTGGTTTCACCTTTCAGTTCTCATGCAACAGAACAAATTTATAAAAATGTTTACATTTTTTCCTGAAGGTGTTTGCTCTGACTGTGCCTATTATAAAAGTCTTGTAACAACAAGAGCTCAAAAAAAATGTTACTTGCCCTTAGGTTGTGCAAATAGCAACACTGTGAGCCCTCTGCCAGCACGGCTCAGTGACTTTTAAGATGAATAAGAGGGCCTTTATAACTCAGTTGGTTCTATTTCCTCAATAACTACATTCTCCTAAACATATCGATTTTTTGTCTGATGAAAAAAAATTTCAATGGAGAAAATGTTGAAGCAAAGAAATGGAGGAAAGCATGGACCATAGGCAAGGCTAGTTCAGTTGCCAGCTCTTTGAAGAAGGAAGCTGAAGGCAGAAAGCAGAACTTTGCCATATAATTTTTTGTTATTTCCGCCACTTTTCAAAGCACCTTGGCTATTTGATCTCTGGCAGAGAGGCACTGTAGCCATTTCTACGCCAGAGGCTTATCTTTATGTACCCGTTTTAGAACTCTATTTCACAGTGAATGGCAATAAAAACTACCGACTGATTGTGAAAACAACTTGCAAGCAAAATGGCAAGCTATACACCATCGTTCTCCTAATTTTTCTTTCAGGGGCTCACTTTCGCTTTTTTCTTTTTTTTGGATTGTGCTCTCCCAATGAATGCGGTGCTACTTGACCTTTAAATGTCAAAATCCCCTTGAATGGCATTACTGTGAGCTCTGGAGCCAAACACCACATGTGAATGGCTAATATACATGGGAATCAATAGATATATTTCATGATGCACAGCCAGGCTTATGAATTCATTTTATTATTCCTATCACCTGCCCACCCCCATGAAAACAAATTTTCAACTAGCTACTGCTATTTTAAGAAGAGAGTAGGGAGAGTATACACTGGCAGGCTGATTGACATAAGTCAGCCAACTCTTCCAGCTAAAGGTCTGAGTCTGCAAGCTGTTTCTTGTGGGTGGATCTCTGTGCTTAGATTGAGAAGCCTGCAGAATTTAAAATGAAATCAGCTACAGCTAACTTACAAGACATAAACTCATACTTTAAAAGTTATTTAAGTGAAGAAACAAAGAGTGAAGTCACTTTACATATTATTATTATTATTATTATTATTATTACCATTTTCCATTTGCTCCCAATCAGTTTTAATATACCAATGTTCTCTGTATTTTTTGTGTGTGTTTCTCTCAGTTTGGGCAGTAAGAAGAGGTTTCCATCACTACATCTACCTGGATGAAATCCAAAATTTGAGCCAAGTATCCTATGTGTTTCCTTCAAAAGTTATGGAGAAAGGCAGAGCAGGGGAGCCAGAGATGAGGAGGGAACTGAAAATATTCCCAGTACAGTTGACAGTTTCATTCAGGCTCATCTCTCTAACCCAAGGGTGTTTGGCAATGATTCAGGCATAAGGGATGTTCTGTACCAATTTCAGTTAGGACAAAATAGCAGATTTTGTCCAGTTCTCATGCCAGTAAAGAAAATTAAAGGGCCCTTTCCTCCATCAGTTTCTGAAGCAGAACGTGACAGATTTTGAAACCATTAATTCAAAGTAATGCCCATGGCACATTGCAGAAGAGAGTATGGATTTCTACTTGTGGCTGTCCTTTTGCCTGCAAATGTAGACTGCTCTGTTTTACCCTTTGGAGGATCCTTGTCCCTACAGAGAAGACATTTAGCCTTCAGGAAAGGAGGAAGAAAAACATTATTAACTTGACATGATTTCTCACACTCATTTTGTCTAGACTGGTGGAAGTGGCTGTCACAGAGAATCAGGATCAGGGCTCTGCTGTGCTGCAGAAGCAGTCCATGGCCTGAGCAGCCTGCAGGAAACTAGGCACTGCAGAAATCTGGGTATTACATCTTTCTGGGTGGCCAGCCAATAAACCCAAATAATCTCACTTTTTGGTGAACAAAAAATATAAGCATGCACAGTTTCCACCACTCATTCAATTTTCTTGTTTGATTTTTCTGAGTTGGAGGACTCTTGCAGGATTTAACCAGTAATGCCTGTCATGTTGAGCTGGAAACACCTCTAGAACATGACAGAATTATAGTGCTTACAACGCCCACAGGAAACAGTTGTTATCCCACAGACAAGTGAGAAATTGAGTCACCATATCATCTTCATCTCCTACAGCCCAGCCGAGTGTCCTAATTATAACATCATTCCATATTCAGAACTGTCTAAATAAAATGAAGCCTTAAAGGTAAGTACCTCCATATACTGCATTGTCTTGCTGTCTCACATTCGAATTACGGACACCTAGGCTGGGTCACGACCTGCAGGGTGACCTCAGGAGGTGGTGAAGACCAAAGTAAGGGCTGTTCAATATTCACCTGATGAAATGCATTATCCTGAAGAGAACAGGTCAGGGCCATCACTGGGAACTTTCCACCCAGCCATGCGAACCTCCCTCCTGTGTGCTCACTAGTACACACGCTGACCCAGCACTACGTTGATTTACTGAGCTTTCCTCCCAATCAAAGGAGCTCATTTGATTACTTAATGGCCCTTAGAAAGCAAATTTAGAAGTAATCACCTATTCTTAGCTCAACCACTTCTCCTGTTAAAAATGTTTTCCCAAGAGCCCAGCCCAGATGAATGGGATGTCATCTGTGGAGTTGTACTGCTTGCCTGCAATTTCCACTCACCGGCCTGAAGAAGGTACCCAATAGTTAAAGGTACAATACAGCAACAAGAATGAAACCCCTCCTATTATGAACCCAAGAAAATCCTCTTTCAGTTAGATAACTGTCACCTGAGAACAAAATTACAGGTATTGCATATTTTTGTGGTTTGTCAGACACTAGCTTCAAGTTTTCCCATGGAATTCACATCTTCTCCAAGTGGGCAGGTAGGCTGTACATTCACTCCCTACCGAGCACAATTCTACTGGTAATGGTGATGGCAATAGATAATACCAGAACGCAATACCTGGATTCCTCCATGCCAAAAAACACTGCTTTCAGCAGCTGAAATGGTGCCGTCTACCTGAAAATTCAAAGACAAAACCAAGATTCATGAATGTGAGTCATTAAAAGTCATTAAAAACCCTTGGTATGAAGTACTTCCCACAGATGTGTCCATTTTTTAAATTGAAAATAAAATACATATTTTAGAAAAATAAGCATCAGCATTTGGTAGTGTATTTTTTTTCAATTTCCTTTTTTTTTTCCTGATATCAAATAGTGTCTTTATTCCAAAAAGGCTGCATCCACATGTTGTTTAGGCTGACTTCAATTTCTTACCTTTTCTACCAGAAAAATCAAGCAGTTTTTCTTGAAAACTGTCTGCATTTCCCAGGTTTGTTTTGGGTTTCCACTACCCAGTTAAGAGCAAGATGCCACAAAATAACTTTAGATATTAGCACCTTTATTGCTTCCAGGACAGTCTTAGTTTAAAAACACAGGACAAGATGTATACACATAGAAAAGGCTTATTTGATAAAGGTGTCATACCTCGAGAGATAATCTTCTGGTGTTTCTGCACACACTAAAGAAGCCTGAACCTATCAAGAGTCACCAGCCTGACTAATCAGCTCATAGACAAAAGATGTTTGATATCACTGCTTTGTTAAAATTGTCAAAATCACAACTTCAGGCTCTTAAATATCAGTTGTGTTTAAGGTAAGTGAAAAACTAGAAGAGGAAGACTGACCTGTTATATTTAAAATAATTATTCTTGGGCAACATAAATGTGAAATAACTAAGCTGGTAAGAGCATCACTCCCAGAGATGTGCATAATAGAAATGTTGATTTGCTTGTTGATTTGAGTGGGTGGAAAGGTTACAGAAAATCTCTTCAGCATTCCTTATTAAGGAAACCCTTCTCTTTCCCTTGATTATGATTACTCTCAGTGTCCTTATACTCATACATTTCAAAATGTGAAATGGTATTTAAAAAAAAAAGCAACTAACAACCTATTTTGTTTAACCATTTCAGCAGAGTGTTTTCTGTTTGTCAAACACCAGAGAATTCTGGATGACTGTGAAAAACACGTGTGTTGCAATGTACATGCAATGACAGCAGTGATGCATTTATTTCTGCTCTGTAGAAAACTCCAGTAACGAGAAACTCTCTAAAGGCTAAACTGTTTCAAATAGGGTTCAGAAATGGAGCACAGTGCAGAATTTTCTGGTTAAGCTGTGTTTCATCATGAAGTGGCCAATAACTGAAATGGAAGCTCTCCCCACTTGGGTCGGATAAGATAAAGCAGAGTTGACAGGAGCTCTCCACTATTCCTGGTCATCATCCTGGACTACTGGCTGGCTGCCTTAGGCTTCCCCCCATTCAGCATCCAAGTGATGCTAATCTCACTCTACAATTTTTAACTTTTCCCACTCAACGCACAGTGTCAGCAGCACATTCCCCTTCTGGAACATAACTTGCAAGTCCTATATAATTCAGGCCCTCATTGAAACCACTCTATAATGTCCTTTGAAAATCTGGCTCTTAATACAAAACACATCATATATTATGTGAACCATTTTTAAGGGTCCAGAAATCTACTAGATGCTTCACACAATTATATAGGGCAAGCACCTCAGCTATAATTACACTCCACAGCTCAAACGAATGACAAAAGCATGCAGGTTTACTTTAGAATATCTCTCTCTTTTTTCTTTATATAATTTACCAGTCCATTAAACTTGTTAAACTTTTATCTTTACAAGTAAAGAAATTATGGCCTCAGCAAACCTCTTTTGTTCTGTAGCAGAAGTATCTTCCTTGCCCCTGAGCACCATTTAGATTTAAAATAGTTCCTCAAAGGTATTTCTTAAGTAAACCTTTTGAAGGCTTTTCTAGAGTAACCTTCCTCCTCTCCCCCTGCTTTGTACCAATGCTTATTTAAATTTGAAGTTTATATGAATTTCGATGCTACAATGTTTTTATAGTCATGCTGAACTTTTCCTCAAAACAATTCAAAGCTTGCACGGACCAGTTCTGTCTTTCATTGCATAAACCTGTTATTTAGATTTTAGGGAGGATCATTTTAGGTTGGGGATTTCTTGGTGCTGGTGGGGTTCTTTAGTTGCACCTCTTCAGAGCATTGGCTGGGAAAGCAGCAGGGATAGCTGTTCTTTTTCCCATTTTCAGTGTCTTTGGGCACAGACTGTTCCATCTTTCCTACTTGGAAATGCCATGGGCACTGCTCCTAAGTGATAGTTGCCTGAGACCAGACAAGTGGTCCACAGAGCCATACTAAGCAGTACAATTTAAGTAATTTCCAGTGAAAGTTTTGACGGTCAGAGGAGAGAGGACCAACAGTTCAGAAAGGTCATAGCAGGCACCGTTGTGGCTGGTGCTGGCACTAGGAAACAGATGGTTACCAGGCCAGAAAATAATTCAACTCTTCTACGGCTCAGGCTGCAGGTGACCAACTTTAATAAAACAAGTTGAAGAACTAAGTCTGCAGCCCTGTGAAATGCTACAGTGAGGAAGGATGTGCTGCAGACATCAGAAAACAGAAGAACCAGCAATTAAAGCAACTAAGTAGGCAGGGGAGATTACTAGGAGGAGTGAGACAGCTATTTTTGCCAAGGGTTTTGGAATATGTGCCCTAAAAACTGTTATAACTTCCCCCACTGAATGCCAGCCCAGAGGGACAGTGAAATGCCAGATGCATGCAGAGCCTTTAGCACAAGCTCCATCTTTGTACCCTTCTCAGCCTCCTCAGGAAAGGCTAATTGCAATGATATCCACATAGTGACAAAACGAGCCAGCAGTGGAGAATGTTCTGTTATTCTGAACCATGAGATACTCTCAAATTCTGATATCTACTATTAAAAGCCTTCATGTTGATATAATTGTTGATTTTTTTTCTGTTTGTCACATGTGTAAAACTTGTGGCTTCCACTTACATGTGAGATCTTAGCATGAAGCAGGGTCGGGGAGAGGCCAGAGCAAGTGCATGAACCCACCACCCCTGTAAGGTAACTCTTACACACGTGCCATGTGCTAACGCTGTAAACCCCGGGCTGCCAGGAACAATCTGGGGCATGATAATCCCATAATGAGCAACAGCAGGTGCTAAAGTGCTTAAAGTAAATCACTCCTGAAGTCAGCAAATTGTTATTTATGTCAGCACCACCAAAGAGTGCAAATCTGACAGGATGGGCAGCAGCCAGTGACCTCTGAAACTGGGGGTTGGGAGCTGCAGGGCAGCAGTAAGGCAGGGCAGGGCAGGGCAGGGCAGGGACCATCTCACGGCCCCAGCCAGGAGCAGTACAAACCGGGGAGGAGGCACCAGGGGCATCTCCCTGGGGACAGGGAGAGCCAAGGCTGGGGCAGGACATCTGCCTGAAAGTGGAGCAGGTGATCAGGCCCCATGAAGGGAACCAGGGTCAGGCCCAGCCCAGGATGACTGAAGCATCAATGCAGAGCCAAGGAACTGAGAATGGTTTTATAATATCAAGTTTGTTGTTTTCTAATTTGGACTATGTTGGAAAGAGAGATTTCTGCTATGTCCTTCAAGCTCATTGTTGATTTGGATTGTGAGAAGTTCCCATTACTTGTTCAGCTTAACATGTCTGTAGGTACACCCAGAAACACCAGCTACTGGAGGTATTAATACAGTATTAGCCAAGGCAGCAATAAGCACAGCTCGACAAAGTATGTTTTCAGGATGGTGCTTTGCTCCAGATGTCTGGAGTGGAAAACTCAGCACAGGCATATTGTCCTCCATTCCTCTCCTCTCCAGCCAGTGAAGGACATGGGGTTCTCACACCCCTCTGAGCCGTGACACAGGAGCAGCATCCATCCTGCCTGCACAGGTGTTGAGTAGACTGAAGGTTTGGCCTGATAAGTGCTTTCTGATGGCAGCCTGAGGCAAGGCAGATGATTTCATTCAAACATTTTAAGTGTATTTGGACAAATTATTCTTGCCCTAGGAATATATTATACTAATGAAATTACGCTGTCAGCCATTGCAAGCCTGGTAGGAATTGCAAACTATTTTAATCCTCCAAGAACACATTTGCCCAGGCAATAATTTGACTTGTCATTAGTAAATTCTTAGCTCAGCTTTTTAAGAGACAGGAACACATAAAAAGGTATTGATCTCTGGGTTATTGATTCCTATCACAATTGCATCAGTTTTCTTCCAAGGTCTGTAGCAAATTGATCTATGGGCTGTATTTTCTCACCTGTATATTGGAGGTCCACAGGCTTTAGGGAGGGCTTTTTAGCATAATGCAGCAGCTTGTTGGTTTGATTTCAAAAGAACATGGAGCTTGCCAAATGTATGCAAAGGGAAGAAAAAAAAAAGAAAGGTAATTTGTCCTTGTAAGTACTGATGAAACATGAGAATAGATCTGTGGGCCTTGTAAATTCAATGCCTAAAGAACAGGTCCTCTGTTGAGTGCTGGGCTGCTGCGACAGGAAAAGATCAACCCAAAGCAGAGTCAAATTGCAGCTCGGTATTACTTCTTGGCTCAGACCCTCTACTGATCTTGGGTGTCACTGTCCCTAATCAGAGCAAGAAAAATAAAGACATTTACAAGAACGGGGTTCAGCTTACCTTTCTTACATGCTGGACAGGTTATTCTGAATTTGTCATCCTATATTCTCTTTCTAGTCAGGGGAAAGAAATCCAGTCGATTTGTCATCTGATCCATTTTAAGCATCTCTGTTAGAATGAGAGGAGCTGCACTCTGAAGGTGTCTGGTTTTTTTTCCCATTGACTACTCATTGAGTATACAGTGATTAGCTCAGACTTAGATGTATGACTTTTAAGCTGCAAACTGTGACAGATGATTCCCAGGCTAATTTTCCTTCTTTTCACCTTTTTTTAAAGATGTCTCAGTATCCTACTCCTAATCAGCACAGGACGAGTCAGGAGTGCACACCCTTGTTGCTTCATCCTTCCCCCAAAATAACCCTTCAGCTGTGCACAATGTCTCTGGTCCCCAGCCTGCATTGCTCTGTTACACCACATCATTCCTTAGCAGATTCCCCACGGAACACTTGCTTTTTGTGTGGAGGGATCAGACAGGTGCAGGGGGAAGCTGTTGTAGAGAGTGAGGCATGTCCTGGATCTCACATGGGGTCTTTCTCATTTCAGGGCTGGCATTTTTCCCTGTGACAAGACATGCACAGCAGCTGGTGTCACTGCTGTGTCACACTGGGTTGTGTTCTTTGGGAAATACCCTGACATCAGTCTTTCCTGGTAAATCTTTTCAGGGAGATGCAGCAGCCACAGCTGTTTCTGCACCAACAGAGCACCGATATTACCATTTGATTTAGGTCAGACTTACTTAGATTCATTGTGGTTTTACCATCTGGCTTCCCTCCAGCCCTGGTGTATTTATCTTCATGTCACTTCTCAGCACCAGAAACACACCATTCTCCCCAGTTTACAGATGGGTTCCTGAAGCAGAACTCATCTTCTCGCAACCAGCAAAGGGAGGGGTGAGAAGTTACATGGGAACCAGAGCACAGGAACTTTACCAGTCTACAAATCAAGGCTGAGAGAGCCCTCTCTGTGGGGTGGTGCATTGATTTGCTCCCAGAACCACAGGGAAAGCCTGGCCCCACCTGCATGCTGCTCCTGTAGACATGAGAGCCTCATTTGGTCTCTACCTGGTTCTTAGTTGGTAGTTTATGGCACAGATTAGTGAAGTGCAAGAAAACGGGATTCTAAGCTGTAACCTGTAAGGAACTAAATCCAATGTTTGTATTTTTGGAAGAGAGAGTTAAACTGATCTGACAAGTAAATAAGGTACTGACACCTTTGAAAAGCCTCATTATCCAGTCTAGAGCTGTCTGCCATTAGTGTGACACCTGTGTGTAAAGAGATAAAACTGTGACAATTAGCTATGATTTTAGCCCACGCACCTTATATCTGCTTCCAACTAGAGTCAATTCAAAGTACAGTTTATGTTTGACACCAGTCTGGCAAAAACAGCAGATGCTTAATAACACAGAGGTTTGCTTGCTTATTTATTAATTTATTTATTTGCTTGCTACTGTGTCTGCATCACATTTGTAAAAAGGCCTGCACAGCATCCTCCTCTACTGGAAATGTATTAAAGCTAAATTATGCACCTAATCTTTACCAGTGGAGATGGAATATCGTATGAATCAGGGCAACTGTGAGCTGTACCACCTAGACAGTTTAAATACAGAGAACCCATTAAACAAAGTATTTACACAACGAAATATCTTGCTTATTATTAATAATATCCTGAACATGAGGAAGCTCATCACCCCAGTTCTCTGGAGCCTGTGGTTATGCTGCATAATTACATAACAATCAGCCACACAGTCAATGCCTGTCCAATAAACATTTTAGTTTTATTCCATCATAGAAGAGTACACTGGTGCTAAACTGATTAATTAAAAACAAATATCATGACTCAATACCGTCTTTAATCATGAGACTTTAAAAAAGAAAAAAGAAAGTGGTTTTTTTTGGAAATAAGAAATGTGTGCTTACCAGCATTTGAGATTTTCAATTTATATTTTCCAGAAACACTATGGGTAAATATTTAAAATGCCTTAGTTACCTCAAAATCATGAGTCATCTGAAATTAGTGGAATTACATGAGTAACCATGTAAAGGAAGCATACTCTTAAGTGCTGAGTTAGGATATCAAATTTCCCAGTCCATCAGTTAAAGGCACTTACACACTACAACCAGTATATCTGGAATCCCAAGTACATTCATTCTATGCTGAAGGAAGAAGTTTGGCCAGACTCAAACCTTCACCTCTGATCCTGTTTTCCTCTGATGTTTATCTTCATTCAATCACTGACCACAACTGTCAGCAATTCCATTTCCCATTTTTGGTTTCAGATTCCTTCAGCATAATGTATGATGCACAGGGACTTCAGAGGAGGTAGACTTTATCTTGAAATGGTTGGCAGCATCACAAAAGATCACCCTGTTGTGAAATCAGGGGAAAACCAGACATCACTACATTCCCATATCTACTTTAAATAAACCTGGCTCTATGAGTCTGTCTTCTAGGCCTAAAATAATACCACATACTATGCTTTGAAGGATTAATTAATCCTAAATGTGCTGAAATATTCATATAGAAAATATTATATAAAGACATCTAACTGTTCATTGCTGCAGATGTCAACAAACTGCATTTCACAGGACGAAAAAACAGTAAGAAAAGCCCACACAAGATAAATACAGGAATTTCAAAACACTCATTCACCCAAACCCACAAAATCAAACAAAAAATTCCTACATGTTTTGGGAAAGCTAGAAGTGTAAAAGTTTTATTTAGATCCAAAGAGACACTACACTTTTGAAACCAAAAACTCTCTTTTTTGTTGTTGCAAAGAAATTGGAGTTGTCAAACTTAATTATCAGCTTCATCCTTATTTTCAGAAAGGCAGGAACAAAGCAAGATGCCAAGTAATTCAAAGAGTACAAGTAGAGAACTATAACCATTTTTCACAACAAACATTACAGCTGGATATACAATCAGAATGGTCAAACACCACCTGTTTAAGCAATTAATTATCATACTACTGCATTTTAAATTCTGAATCAAATAAAATTGCTCCTGGCAAGCTGAAATAGGGACTAAATAAGACACAGTCTGCTCTTCTCCCAGGTCATTACTGTACCAATAAATGTCTCCTTTTTAGGCTTCAAAAAAAACACCTCTTTTTAAGTCTTCAGTGAGGCCTACCCTTGAGGAAAGCATCCAGGTCTCCTGTTGTGAAAAAATGTCCTGTCATATCTGTGCAATGTTTCCAGTTGTTCTTAGGGGCTACAACGACCAGACTTGAGTGCACTACCATTTGATTCAGAGACAGCAGTAGGAAATGTTTGCTGCACGAATCCAAGAACTGGATCTTCTTTACTACTGCAGATGTCCTTTGTCTTTTATGCCAATAGAACCATTATGGTGATTTTTCCCCTCTCCTTCTCCATAATGACAAATGCCAGCACAATGAACATTTGGAAATTTTTCATGTGGAAAACACAAACAGAAGAGTGCTAACCTAACCAGCTGTGCTACGCTGTGAGGAAAAAACTGGCCAGGCAGACCACCCTGTTTATGAAAGAATGATACCATGTGCATCATGGTAATATGACAAATATCTGCAATGAATTTCATACTATGTAAGAGAAAAAAGAATTGGATTTCCATACTGAATATGCTCTACCATGCTGCAGGTCTTTTCTCTCTGCATTTTAGAATGACACCACTGGTCTGTCTTTTTCTATGAGTTTAATTACTGTGTCACTTTAATGCTGCCAGGAATAAGGAATTATTAGTACTGCTCTTAAAGAGGCAAAAAAATTAACTGCAAAGAGTTAGGAATGCTCTTAAAATAATAATAAAGGGCACTCAAACAACAACATTTGCTCTGCCAAGAGCTTTTAAGATGTAACCCAGAGGCTTGAAGCTTCATGACCAAAACATTTTTCCCATTGCCACTTGAAAATATTTTGCCAAAGTTTAATGACTCAAGTGTAGGTAATAAAACTGCAATAATAATTGGATGCTTAAGAATAAAAAGACAAAGTAGTCTACTTTTCTATTTTCACTGAAGAGATGACTTTTAGGACTGGCACTATTTTTGACCCTAAAAGTACAAGGATCAATGCCACTGAAGAACACAGAGATTTTTACAACCTCCAGACTGTGAATACAAGGGTTCATCTGAGAGTTCAAATTTCAAAGAGCGACATACCAATATCAGGACACATAACACATATATAGCGTTGAAAAGAAACAACGATTCCCCAAGATAGGCTCTGAAGAGTCCTTAATAAAAAATGCTCAATTTTTCTGTCATTTCTATCCATTAGTAGCGCCTAAAGCAGCTGGAAATGGTGCTGGGCTTCTAAACCATGAAGACAGAAAGTTGTAGTCAACACAGGATCTGTGGCAAGCCAGCTTTTAAAAAAACTTATATTTAGACAATACTTCAGGTTACATCAGTCTGCTTCTTCTTCTTCTTCTTCTCCTTGGTTGAGAGGTCAAAAATGCTAGAGGCTTATTTGTTTTCCATGGCTGCTGTGCAGTCAAATAGGTCAAGGATCTACACAGTGTATAAAGATATTAAATATTCTCCAAGTCTTCCAACACTCTCATACTCAGAATCACTGATGTGAACCAGAATGGAAAGGGTCAGAGATCACCAGTACAAAGATGGCAACTAGAAGAGCAATTCCATTAGGCAGAAAAACACTTACACTAAAGCAGCCAAGAAGACATTCCAATCTGGGTCTGGCATTGCCATAAGACACGAATACTTTCATTTTCAATTTAGGAACTTTCAGTTAAATTAAATTTTTTAAAAAGTGACTGGAAGTTCTTAGCATTAATATTAAATCAGCACTTTAGTTGTGGAAGCTGGTTCACTCCTACAGTCTTTTTAATTGATTGTTTTTGAGGATTAACCATCTTCGGGTTTCCTGGAACACTGTGTCTTCCTCTGAAATAAAACGGGTGAAGTTAGTCAGCAAATGTCACATTCCCTGTAAGTTTCAACTGCTAAAAATGTGCATGCTTTCTATATTTGGATATTTGATTAGCATTGTGAATTAATAAACCCGAGAAAGGAAAAAAACAAGTATATTTCTAGGCTCGCAGGTTAGCAGAGCATCTAATTATTTTGCAAACTCAATCATCTCATGAGTCCTGTTACCTAAGTGATGTCATTTGGAGAACACGAACAGAATACTAAATATTGGCACTAGGAGAGTGATAACTGGCTAAAGAGACATTTTCATCAGTTAAAGAATCCGCATCAGAAAATGGAAAAACACTTCCTGTACATGTAGCTACAGTTCTCTGCAGGTATTCTCCTGACTCTGGAGAGCCAGGCTCTTGAGCCCATGATCACCAGAAATGCCTGCAGGAGATGCTGCCAGCAGACTTTTGAAGTGGTACTGATCATAGATATATACACCATCTACATGAACCCAGCTAGAGCTTCATCTTGATCTTCTAAGAAATCAGAGGGAATGTAAAAAAGTCTCCAGGGAAAGAATGGTGCTTCCCCAAGCTGGAAGGGTCATTCTCCTGACCAAGAAGCCTGCATCTTTGCTCCTGTGCAATGTCCCTTTGTTTCTCTTCCTGTTCATTACTGCAGAGGACAGACAGCACTTTACAAACTCTAAGAACAATGTACAGAGCTTCAGTGTCTTTCTCAAGCAAAGGCATTTTGAAGGAAAATATATCACAACATCATATCATTTTATTTGTCATGATACCCAGATACGTGACAGAAGCTATGATGATGGTATCTGTGCAAGTTTCAGATTTATGGGCAAAGAGCCAACAAAGTCAAACCTAGGGCTCACTAGTCTTCTTGGGATTGACATATCCTTTGTTACAGCTCTCACAAGTAGCCTTCATCTTGAAGGGAGAGCTGTACCCATATTCAGACTTGGAAGATCACTATCCAGGGCCCCAGTTTGCTCAGCAATTATTCAAATTCAAATCAGTTGATTGCTCAAAATCAATAGATTAAACTGTAGATCACTATATGGCTGGACAAAGCAGACAGAAAATGCCTGTGTGGAATTTTGCAGGCAGCAAAACCTCTTCCACTCAAAACCAGCTGGACTTAGAAGCCGGGTAACTGCAGCAGTGCAGTGTTGAAACTGAGCTAATAAGCCCCACCATAAGTCTCAGTGTAACAGTAAGGGTCAGAACGACAACAAATCGGCTGCTCCGATTGCATCAGAGATACGAGCCATCAAGACATCCATGTTCCTCCCAGCTGTCAGTTAGCCTACCTTCTTGTCCTGTGAATAACCACAGAAAGGACCTCTACTGAACTTGCTTCTGTGTCGGGATGGCCAGGAAACTGAATGCATCAACAATTAGTGCTCACAATCACTACCCAAAAATGTTTTCAGTGTTGCTTTAATACACAGATTGGGCTTTCCATACCTGCTTCTATAGTTAAAACAAGCATTAAGCAGTTTCCTAGTATGGTTTGAATTCCAATGCAGGTATTTGGTAAAAGGGTAACAGAGGTGAGGTAAGAACTCTAGACAGAAAATTTTCAAATTATTCTCAAGAACATGCAGGTCCTCTCCTATTTTAATGTAATTATTTCTCATTAATGTCAGCTTGAACAAACAACTCCCAGGCTATAAATCAAAACATAATTAAAAAGGAATAATATAACAATGGCTGTAGTTACCTTGTGATGTTCAAGGGGTGCATACTTCTATTCTAGTATTTTCTTGAAATACAAACTATGCCAAATCCCCATTCTTACTCCATGTTGCCAGCAAAGATCTAAGTTTTCCTGAAAGTTCTAAGTCACTGGTTATAAAAGTCAATCCTTTGAAAACTAGGTCTTTTTGTACAAAAATCAAATTAAAAGATGAACAATTGTCTTCACGTGTTTAAAGTATATTGAAAAGTTAAAAAAAATCCTCTTAGGGAAAATGGATTGAAAGGGGATATTTTGTTATACTACACATCTTCTGAGACCAGCAGTTACAGGACACTTTATTTTCTTTTACACTTTATTTTCTTTTGTTTGATATAAAGAAAATTACAGAAACACACTGTCATATAATTTCAGAGTAAGTAATGGTCTACTAAAATAGATTGTAAAAAAGCCCATATTAATCACAGATCAGTGCTAACCCTCAGCAGACCTCAGTATCTGGCTGATGATATTTAATCTCACTGCAGAGGCAGTGAATCCTCCTGGTTCTAGCTTTCTGACCTTCTCCATACGAACCATGTTAAATATCACTGGGGCCAGAAGTGATACAGTGGCATATGGGGCACTTCAAACCCACACAGTGCTTTTTATGTATTGAGAAACTTCAGTTATAGAACTGAATTCATATTGTACTGCATTAATTCATATTCTACTAATATCCTCTCCTGGAACATGAAGATTCACAGTTCCAGTTTATGAAATCCTGTGATTCTGTGCTTACACAGAATGAAAGGAAAAGGCTGGTAAGCAAATATGTCTACACAATTTCATGTTTATAATTTACTCATTACACTTTTAGATGATCCCAATATATATTGTGTATGCTCATTTTAATAATATAGGTAAGTGGGTTTTTGGAAGAGTATTTACTATGAGACACTAAATACATAGAAACCATACTATCTTAAGAAGTCCCCAAATGTAAAGTATTTGGGAGAGTTCCAAAATCAAGTATTATATCTGCTTGCTTCCACACTTCTGCCAGCATCTGTTTATGTTCACTGGAGGCAGGTTACTGGGTCTAACAAACTTTTGATACAACTCCCTATATCCTTCACACTTTATATTCTTCATATATTCAGTTCAGCTAAAAATAAATCTCCTCCAATTTCAAGCTTATCCACAAGCATTACTAACAGAAATTAATTTTATTTCTATATATCTCAGAGCAGGTGGACTGTTTTCAAATTTATATTTCTACCCATATAACTAAACAGAAATCTGTTAAACAATGATGTAAACATATGTATTTTCAACACTTGCTTTAAATAAAACTGATTGAAAAGCAGTATCAAAAATTATGTTGAGCAATACTTTGTCAGTGGGATTATGCTCTGTGATATTTATCATGAACATAAAGTTGCAATGTTCAAAACACAGTACTTAGCAAAAAAAACCCAAAAAAAAAAAAAAACAACCAGAAAACAGGGAATATAAAGGAAATTTACCTCAGTATCTGTTTTTCTCTTTTGCCAGTCAGAGCATCTGGTTTTTGCCTTTCAACAATTTTAAGTTTAGCTGAGGTCTGCAATAGCCAAATTTTTACAAAACAAGTTAAATCCTAACCACAATCACAGTTACAGAAGTAAATAGGATTTTCACAGATTTACTTTCTTGAAAGCAAGAAATTTTTGTACTCAAGGAACTCCAGTATTAAAGGTGATGGCTAGTAGAATTCATCATCTTATCCCATCTGAGAGGATGAGATTCTGTGACACATGAGGCAAGAGCAATGCCGGGATTGCCTTCACTGTTTTTGTAATTCACATGATTATAAGAGTGCTGGTATCTATGATTATTATCTATAGCACTGTTTTCGCTGGTACAGCTTACTCCAGGCTTATCCCAACTAAAATCAGCCATTGCTGCACAAGCAACTTTCCAGATGTAGCAATCTAGAACCCCGGGCCTCTTCTGCAAAGAAATCCCAGTCACAAGCCAGATTCCACTATGCAAGCAACAGTTTGTGGTGAAAATCCGGCCTGAAAGAATGGTCTTTTTAAAGAACAGCTACAGTTCTATGCTTGCCTCTCAAACTGATTTCTGAATGCCACCAGAGAGTGTCTTTAAGATTTGTGAAGTCCAAATCCCTAACCAATGCTTTGTCAGATTGAAAACAAAACAAGAAAAGCAAATAAGAATACACCATAAACTATTGGTACCTCTACCATGAGTTCTCAAGATTGTGAGATTCTTAATTTATCTTTAAACTACCATTTAAAACTTACTATACCCTTATGGACCAGATAAGATAAACATCAAAAGCACTCAGAAGATAATATATTTTGTAAATATAAAGCAGGAAATCACTCAGTAATAAAAAGATAAATAAAAGAAATGGCTGTTCAGAAGCATCTTCTGCTTATGCCGCACGGTTCAGGAGGGATCCAAAACAAAGTAAGAAAAACCTAAAACTCCTGGGATTTTTTAATACCTACCAGTAAAAACTTCCATTCTATGATTTTTTAAATTTATTTTTTATTTTTTTACTGTGAGCTGTAAAAATTACAAACATAATGACAGAAAACAAAGGCTGAAAAGAACACTATATTCAGTCTCTGTAAATAAGAGAGTGTCACTAGAATACATTGTTGTCACAGGATAGCAATACCCTGTGGTATATTTACTGTGCAAGGTATGGAAAATGTTAGCCTGTGGGTAAATCCTTCTAACTCAACAGCACCCAATATTAGTGTGCAAACTCCGAACACTGATATTTTAACACAGTTGAAAGAGTCTGGACTGAATGTATGTTTACTTCTGCCTCTATTGTTAAAATGAACTGGTAAAAGAGAGGGCAAACATATGCAGATTTTAAATAATATAAAAGTCAAATCGAAGTCATAGAAGAAGAAGACCTGAAGGGAACAGATAAACCACTGATTTTTTTGAAATCAACACTAAACCACAGAATCATAGAATATCTCAAGTTGGAAGGGACCCATAAGGAACTACAAGTCCAACTTCCTGCTCCTTGCAGGACTACCTAAAACTAAAGAGTGTCATCCAGTTTCTCCTTGAAGTCTGGCAGGCTTGACACTATGACCAGTTCCCTGGGGATCATGATCCAGTGACTGACCACCCTTTCAATGAAGACCCTTTTCCTAATGTTCAATCTGCACTTCCCCTGACGCAGCTTCATTCCCTTTCCTCAAGTTCTATCACTGGTCACCAGGGAAAGGAGATCAGCAGCTCCCCCTCCGCTGCCACCCTGGAGGAAGGTGTAGTGTGTGGTGAGGTCACTGCTCGGCAATTAGGTCAACCCTCAGCCTTCTCTCCCAGCTGAACCAACAAAGTGACCTCAGCTGCTCCTAACAAATCTTGCCCTTGAGGCCTTTCACCACATTGTTCACCCTTCCTGGGACACACTTGAGTAGTCTGATGCCCTTCTTATACTGAGGTGCTCAGAACTGCACCCAGGAGCTGAGGTGTGGGGGCTGCCCCAGCGCAGTTTGGGTGACAGCAACGCTCAGATCAGCAATATACAAAGTACACGTTTAATCTGAACTACTTACTTAGGTTCTGCTTAGGGCTCAGGAGGAGGGACAGAAAAGTCCCCAGGGAAATTAATTTCATCTTGACCTAAAACAGATGTGATACTTTGCACCTTAGACATGATTCTTTCTCCATAGATTACAGAGGATTCCTCTACAACTACTTTAGAATGGCCATTTGACATTTAGAGAACTAAAGAGAGGAATATTAATCTGAAGATGACTATTTTGAAAAAATAGATACTAGTTTTTCAGTATCTACATATGATACTGAAATCCTGTGAATAAATAATCAATTACTGAAAATATAATGCACTAACTACTCTGGGTGTTGATGGCAAAATCCTAGACCCCAGTGCCCCACTATGAAACATGCCAGTGCATATACCTCACTTCAAATGGTGTTTTATGCATATTTAAGTGTTTTTATAGGGAGCTGAACATAGGCACTCCTCTTGCTAAAACATTCAGTAATAAAATCTGCTTTTATTTGCTACTTCTTCCTCCAGAAGTTCTCCGTTTCAGTGTTAATACGAAGATACTAACAGTTATCATGAGCATTTCCCAGGCTTTTCTTGGTTTCATGCTGGAAAGTTCATTTAAGCAGCTCTTTCAGATTTCCCAAAGTAGCAATGAACCATGCAAGAGAATCAGTTACCCACTGTGCAAGCACATGGAAACACTACTAATTACAGGCTTTTACCCCAGCTAGCTATGAAATGGATTCAGTGACAACCATTCTTGAATATCACACTAAGCTATTACTCTTACATTATTTAGGAATTTAGAGCTTTTCCAGAATAAGAAGTACTATAAATCTTTACAGATTCCTTTAGAGGTTCCTCCAGTTTGTAGTATAAAATTTTATTTATTACATAATTTGCAGCAATAAAATTTAACCTGTGACTTCGCCAAAACAAGGTATCTTATCCCTGTTTTACAAAGTTAAAGGAAATATGCATTGTATTTCATTCTGAACTGGTTGGATAGTTTGTCTTTAAAAGAAAAAAGGAGAAATATGAACAGGAGGGGTTACTACTTAAGGTGGGTGTCACTACTGCTAATAATTTGCTTCTGTTCTGTTCAAATGCATGGCAGTCTTGTGACTAATGGATGGCCAAGAATCAGAAAATTGCTTCAGCTTTCTCAGTTAAGGGCCCTTCAACTTTGCTAGGGAACACTGAAACTCCAATCGATACAAAAGCAAAAAAAGTATTTAAAATAAATAAACTGTGGCAACCTTTCAATTTAAGGCTCTTAATTTTTTTAGAAAGCAGCTTTTGTAACATATTTGGTATACAAATGAAGTGATAAAACACCCTGATCTAATGCCATTAACAGGTGCTGTTGTTACATTAAGGAAGGATTAAAAGTTACTGAGTCACACATTTTTCTTACCTGTAAGATCTCTGAGAGGTACATGCGCCGCTCATCATTAGCTTTGTGGTAAGCCTGAAGTTAAAATGAGATACAGGCTATCACTAAGCACAAATTTTAAAAGTTGAATCATACAGAAGATTCAAATATACAGCAGAGCCTTCTTCAAGTGACACATTTTCTGCA
This sequence comes from Machaerirhynchus nigripectus, assembly GCA_013397975.1. NCBI lineage: Eukaryota > Metazoa > Chordata > Aves > Passeriformes > Dicruridae > Machaerirhynchus > Machaerirhynchus nigripectus. The sequence goes on along the minus strand of VZRQ01004240.1, from coordinate 1,337,096 downwards.
ACTATTCTATTGTGTGTTCCACACACACTGTCACACAACCTAACAGCTTTTATAGTCTAGAGGGATAGAGTGATTACAAACCTTTGCTTCTTGTTCTAGTCTAAGTTCATAATCCTTTAGCTGATTCTGGAGACTTTTCTTCTCTTCTTCTAGCTGTTTAAGAACCTCCTTTAAGGAACCCTGTGGTTATGGTAAATAAAACAATGTTTTACAACTATTTCCATTCTGTTGAAAGATGTCATCACCATAGTTCTTATTCTTCAAGCATTGTGATGTTTGTCATTCTCTTTGTTTCCTGTGCATTTTTTGTTTTCATGGTTCTGGATGGCACACTGCAGAGACAAAAGCAATTAACCATATCCTACAATTATCAGCTATGCACTACACATTTCCACTGTGTTAAAATGATGAAGGTACAGTTTTCCACACTGCTGCTCCTTGTCAACTTAGCAAAGTCACCTTGTGGTGACCAGCCAGAATTGCTCCTTGGTTCTAACCAAAATTCTTGCTGATGGCTCCTTTTTAGTAGGAAGAAGATTTCACATCTTACCAGCACAACCATTTTCAAACCACTTGCTGAGAGAGCTGCTGGGCTGGTTGAAGTGGCACATGGGACATCAAAGGTAACTCATACCAACTCGGCTGGAAAGGAGTAGTTTGTGGGGAGACCTGGGTGTGTTTTAGGTGTGCAGCCATCTACCTTGTCTACAACTGGAATGAGTAACAGCAGTAGAGTCCATTTTTGTTTACAGACACTGGCCAAATCTTTGCTTGCTGTGTAACGGAAGTAAAACACACACCTAAGCAGGTCCTCCTCTACTTCTAACACAGGAAATTGCTTTTCATAATCCCATTCATAACTTGATCTATTCCATCCAGTGGAGACATTCTTATGGAAAGCTCTAACATAGGGTTTTCTCCTCCAAGCTCAGGAACACTGCATTACAACAAAGAGGAATTTGGGCACACATGCCAGGAGACCTGTGTGGATGGACAAGGATCTCCTGAACAAATTCAAACATAAAAAGGAAGCCTAGAGAGGGTAGAAACATAGACTGGTAGGCTGGGAGGAATAGAGCGGTTGTTTGAACAGTAAGAGATCAGCTTAGGAAAGCTACAGCCCTGACAGAATTAAACATGGCCAGGGATGTCAAGGGCAACAAGAAAAGCTTCTACAGGTATGTCAGTGATTAGGAAGTCTAGAATGTATATCCTTTCCAGAGATTGAGAGTGGTTGGGGGTGTTGGTACATGAACATCTTGGCATGATCTGGCAATATGGCCTGCAGTCCAGAAAGCCAGCTGTGTCCTGGGCTGCATCATAAGAAGTGTGGCCAACAGATAGATGGAGGTGATTGCCCTCCTCTGCTCTGTTCTCTTGAGATCCCACCTGGAGTACTGCATCCAACTCTGTGGCTCCCAAGATAAGGATGTCAAACTGTTGCAGCAGAGAAGGAGCAGAGAAGGACCAGAGAAGGACCACAAAAATCACAGGGCTGGAGCACCTCTCCTCTGAAGACAGGCTGAGACAGTTGGGATTGTTCTGTCCAGGCAAGAGAAAGCTCTGGTGAGACCTTATAGCACATTCTAGTACCTGAAGGGGGCCTACAAGGGAGCTGGAGAGGGATTTAGTAACAGGACAAGGGGTAATAGCTTTAAACTGAAAGAGGACAGGTTTAGATTAGATACTAGAAAGAAATTTTTTACTGTGAGGGTGGTGAAGCACAGGCACAGGTTGCCCAGAGAAGTTGTGAATGCCCATCCCTGGAAGTCTTCAAGGTTGGATGGAACTCTGAGCAAGCCAATCTAGTGTAAGGTGTCCCTGCCTTTGGCAGGGGAGTCAGAATTAATGATCTTTAAGGTCCCTTCCAACCCAAACCATTTTATGATTCTATGATTATTCAAGGTCAGTTTATACCTGTTTGTTCTTGTACTTAAATGTGTTTTAAGATAACTTCCTCTTCTTCCTCCCTGGTGTTTGTCCCTAGTATGTATAGACTGAAGACATGATCATCTTTTTCCCACATTCATTTCACTAGGATGATTAAGCTGAACTTGCAAAAATTATCTTTCACACAGCAGGCTGTCCTTTCATCTAATCATCCTAGTACTGCTTTTGTACATCACGCTGGAGCTCAACCTTCTTATGGCTGGAGAACAGAACTGGCCTACAGTATGCAGTACTCCAAAAGCCATCTCACTGCCTTGACCAGTATCAGTGATACTTCTTTACCTATATAAATTTTAGGATTGCCTTTTCCTTTTGCACAGCTGCATAGTGATGGCTCACAGTCAACAAGGCATCAGCTAGAACATCCAGATGCTCCTCTGCAGTTTTATCAGTTCTCAATTCATAACATAATGTCTTTACTGTTTTCTAAATCCTTTGGTCTACACTATTAAATTTTACTCACATTTTTAATAATCTAGTCTCCACTGTCTCTCTTTTTCTAAACCACATCCAGATCCCAATTATATTATATAATTGGTTTCAGGAGAGAGATATCACAATCTAATTCTACTTTGTGTATCAAGGTCATGCATTAAATATTAAGATTCATCCTAAACCTGGTCCTGGAAGACCTCTGCTTCTACTGTCCCAGCAGACTCCTTCACTAATCACCACTATCATGTTCCATTTGCCAGCTCTTTACTCCTTTAACAAATCTACTCATTTTCATTTTCTCCAAATTAATCAGTCACTTCCCATGTGACATGACATCTTTATCAGAGGTCACAGTGAACAAGATTACTATATTTCCTGTGAAAACAAATCTACTGTTTTATCACAGAATGTCAACAGGTTTGCCCACCCTTTTAATATATTCATGTTTCAATTTCATTTTGCAACTATTCCTCTCTTTATCTTAAAACTGAAAAAAAGGTGCTTTTCTCCAGTGTATACAATGTGCACATCTTTATTAGACCCACCTGCTATCAGATCAGTGATGTGTCAAGCCAGTTCTTTCAGGATCCTAAGATACCAATTACCCATTTCCCTCAATTTAAGCATATCCAGCTCTTTGAGTTTCCTTAGGATTTGGTTATCGTCATTTCCTCTTCCAAGCACTTGCTGACATTAGCTATTTTTTCTTTGGGCCTGCATTTTATTGTTTCTGCCTTAACTTGAAACTTAAGCAATATATACATGTTTAATTTAAAGTGAATGAATTCATAATCACTTGATCTGACGGGTTTTTTGACTGGCTTTTCTGCAATGTTCTTGTAGATTTTAAAAGTATAAAATATCATTGTCTCCCTTCTATCTAGTATTTTCTGATAAAATGTGTTAATTATCCACTGAATTTTAGGCCTCATCATTATTAGCACTTGGTTTTTAGTCTTTATTTACAAGTATAATATATCATACAATTTCTGGCAGCAATCTAATAATATTATATCCAAATTCATCCATCAAATACTATATTTATACGTATATTTGACTGGATGGGATTCAGTCTGAGGAGAGGGTATCTATATTTGAGTGTCCAAATGTGAACTGAACTCCTACTAAGAGTCACAGTGAAGACTATCAATGATGTGCTGTGATTCAGTCAGCTAAGCAACTAAAGAGCTCAACTCAGTTCCATCTGAGATGTTCTAGAGAGTCCAAGAGATTCACTTGTGGCAGATATGACACATGGGTTACACAAGACACATGCCCTTCCACAGCAGTACTGGGCTACTGTGCACTGAAACATCTTCACGTCTCTCTGTTTTCACAATCATTCCACTGAAGATGCCAACCAAACAAATCTAGATGCAAATCTCTTTACTTAGGCCCTGTAACTGCCTATAGTAGGAGTTAAAAGACCTAGTCAAGAGGTAGACAGCTATATACAGAAAAGTAAATTTCTGTGTGCTAATATTTAAGAGAGTCATATTGTTTCAATGTACATTTCAATATTATTTCCCAATATTATTGTGACTAAACTTTGTTTTCCAATCCATCCTCAAGACGAATTCATCCACACAGCTGATGAAGAAAGAATCAACAACATTATTGTCAAAGTCTCTCACATCTGCTACATACCACATCTATCTCTGTTTTGTTCTTTCCTGGCAAGTGTGTACCTTTAATATTTGTTATCCCTTCATGTCTTGGCTATCAATCCTATTACATTCCTGGTTAGTCAGGTTCTTCCATTTGTTTGCTTAGGTCCCCTGTGTAAAATAAGAATTTTTGTTTACTTTTATTTCTAACACAAGCACCTCCTTAGTCAGAATAGATGAATGCTTTCCTTTCTATACTGATTACTTGACCATTCCCTTAATAATCAGTTATTTCTTCTCATGACCATAGTGCTTTGCTAGGCCTTTGTTTACCAGATTTTCCTGGTAAACACTGAAAGAAGATAACAATTCTCAAAATATTTTCCTCTTCTTTTTCCCTGGGAATTTTAAAATTTTTCCCTATTTATCATGCTAATCTCAGATCCAGAAGGCCAGTATCCATATATGGCTTATTTTTCAGAGTCTATGAATGCTTGCAGCTGGTAAAAAAATTACATCTGCCTGTTTTAAGTCTCCAGTCTTTTCTAGCATTTGCCAATTATTGCAACTTTTATTCTTTTGCATAATTTTCTACATAACATGGCTCCAAATTATATTTTTCATTAAAAAAATGCTGGGGGTTCATGAAGACTTCCCTAGAAATTATTTCTGTTAAAATCAAGATTTTGCAGGAGCATGGCAAAAGGCACAGTACTTCAAAAGCATGTTGCAAGAGAAATTAACCCCTCCCACTGTTCAAAAGAAAAAAAAAGAGATACAGAAGAGCTGTATCTTTGAAGACTATTTTGCCCCTTATTGAACGATGATTAACTTTAATCTGTTACAACAGGCATACCAGAGATATGAAAAGAATTGGGGGGGTTTCGCAGGTTTTTTTTTCCTAATTAAAGCAGAAGTACCTTGGATGCAGATGAAATCTTTTTCCAAATACAGAAGGCTCCTACAGTCAATTCAGGCAATGTTGGCCAATTCAAGGAGAAATAGTAAGCTGCAGATTAAAGAGAAGATTTGGCTTAATTCCACCAGGGTCATGTGCTATTTAATTTCAACATCAGTGTCTCTACAGAATTAAACAAGAAAGAGAAGACCTCAGCATTGTTGAACTAGGAAACTAAATTTTTTTGACCCCACTGTACACCAAAGATTATAACCATGTGACAGCATATTTTGTACATCTTTTGTACCACCTGCTACATACTTTGTATCACCACAGCAAGCTCAAATACAGTAAATACAAAAGTTCATGCTGCTCTCCAGATTTGTTCTATGTAAATCCACAGTGCACTATTTATTTCCTTACTAGATTGTCCATCAGTGTTATATAAGACAGCAAGACTTGGTGTTGCAGCTGTTACTTACAACAGAGCAATTTGGTATTTCCTCAGTGATGGTACTCATCTAATTTCTTTGAGTTCTTTCACTTACAAAGTAAACTACTTTTAGATCTTTTTTTCATTAGTCCTTTCAGAAGCACTGTCTATTTTATGCTGCCAATGCAGCTGGTCCACTGCAGATGCCTGGGCATTCATTGAGCTCTGGAGCAAGGATGCTATCCAAATGCAAGCAAACAAACGGTGCAGTACACTGCTTTTGATGAGCAAGCAGGCGGAAATAGGTTGAAAATGTGACTAAAAGTATACAGTTACCATCCCTACCTCAAAAATTGTAATAAACCCATGCTTACAAATCTCTTGAGAAATAAGAAAGCTATGAAATACTCAAAATACACAGATTGGGAAGTGAAGCCCAAAATCAAAGCAGGACTGGAGCTGAAATTGCACTTCAGGCAGAATTTAACATCCTAGTGCTAGTAAAGCAGTCTATGCAATGTCTTACATTCTCACATCTGCTTTTGTCAAATAACAGGGAGGCATCTGAGCTGTTGCTGCTGTGGTTGCCCACAAGCACAATCGAGCTGCTTGGTTTGCTGCTCAAAGTCTTCACAGACTCTCAACACAAAGCTTCCCAGTGGTCATCCCTCCAACAGGGCACAACCTGGCAAGGATGCTCTACACATATTACCTGAGGAAGAAAGCCTCTTCTATCTAACAGCCTACAATTTAACTCAGAAATAAACTAGTTGAGTTACATTTTAGCCCTCTGCTTCCTCAGGAGCTTGCATTCTTGTATTTTATAGCCTGAGAATGTCCTTGCCACCATCATACTTAATCAGTGGTGAGATAATTTTTGAAGCCAGGGTGTCAATGAGTCAGAAATGCAAACATTTGCATGGAGGAGATGGAAGAAGTGAGAAAGGCTGAAAGGTCATATCTATTTCTGTAAAGAAGGAAGGATTTCAGGCACACTTCTTGGGTTTTTCTTACCAACTTCCCATTGATTTTCCACCTCTAAAATGCATCTGTTTGAATCCCAATCTAGCTGCCTTTCTCACACCTAATACCCAGGAGACTTACTCAGCTAAGTCAGCCTGAGAACTTCTATTCCTGCATCCATGAACCCAACTGATGACGCAGAGCTCAGTATGGCAGTACTGAAGTTCTTGTGGAAATCTCGCAACACGGATGTTCTTGCTCAATTAGAAGACCTCTCCAAGTCCCCAAACACTATAGAATGCAATGTCAAAGCCAGACACTAAGAAACTTTAAAGGGCAAAACTTCAGAGAGATTCTAGAGGTCTAATTTAGCCAGGACTGCTTGTCCTGGACTCTCCCACTCCTACTTTCAAGGCAGTAATTGGAGAACTAGCAGAATCCTTGTATATCTGAAGTTTTTAGCTGCTGTACATCAATGCAAATCCAGAAGTGAGAAACAACAGCATAAAAACTCAGCCAAATCCTCAAGAACTAGATTTGCCTTTCTTGAATTCTGTGGGAAGCATGCAGAAAGAAACCTCACCGAAACAGATTCAATATTCTATGATCATGGTTGTATAATCAGCTTAGAGCTTAATACTGTAAAACAACACAAAAGTTCACAGAAAACACAACTTAAAGCATACAGTAACACCGACTTGTAGCAGAGTTCTTACATCACAAAAAAGCCTGAAAAAAAAGCAAGGACCAGTGAGAGCTCAAGAGAACCAGAAGGAGTTTCCCAGCTATGTAGGCTTCCCAGCTATGCAGACTTCCCCCAGAAAGAGAAATTGTCAACAAACTCCAGGATGAACCAGTATGATAAGTTCTGGAAAAGCTTTTTAGAAGTAGTTTAACTAAATCCTGAGGGGTTATTTTTAAGATAGATTCATTACAGGTTCTTCTACTAAGCCTTGAATAGCTGGACATCATATGCCTGAAAAGGAGACATAAGCTGACTAAGGCATTTAACCTGAATTTAAGATCCTTAGTTTTCAATACATCATCCATGTCAAACCACTCTGAGCAAGCTGGTAAAAAGCTAAAAGACACACTGAGATTTTAAATGAGTACTTCCTTTATATAACAGAATTTTTGCAGTGCTTAGCATGATTCACTCTCAGAGTAAAGACACATTAATCTTGTGTCCAGCAATGACGAAGCCCAGTTCATGAAGGGAACACCAATTCTCCAGTTCTTTTTTTCACACCATTTCCTTTTCACTCAACTGAAGTTACATATTTGGCTTAACATTGCAAGAAAATGAAATTATATGGAAAGAAACTGGAAGTGAATTTTAAGGCCACCCACATAAAGTTCTCCCATTCTGGATTTTTCCTTGCCCTGCTCTCAGTGGCAACAGAGGTGACAATTTCTAACAATCATTTCACAACAGACAAGGTGACAAGTCCATGACATCATCAAGCAGCTCAAACTTATTTTCATCAGAGCCCTGCTCATGCAGACTATTGATCCTTATGGCAATTTGCTTCATCTTTAGTTTTTCTCCATGAGTTAGAACAGAACCAGTATATCTGTCAGTTGTGTTGAAAAAAAAAAAGCACCACAAGAAGCCTTTTGCAATCCATTCTTCTTGACATTTTTAATTACATGAAATTTTGTTTAGAAAATTATTTCCCTTCCCTCCAACATGGAGATGACATTCACCAGCTGATTTAACTGAATTCTTTAACATATAATTTTAAACTCATTAGGAGCAAAAACTAATAATACATCTTTAGTTTTACTAAAATGGAAACTGATTTTAGATTGATATCAATAAATTCACGAGTCATATATCACAGAAAAAAATTATACCTAAGAATTATTTAGCATAGCACATTTCTTCATACAACATGCACTCGGTCCTGTAAAAGCGTCAGGGCAGGCGAGGAAAGGCTCCTTTTACTTGCCTAAATGCCAAGTGCCCCCTTGTGGCCAGCATCATCCTTAGATTCCAAACCAGACCCGGAGTGGAACTGCTCCAGTGCACTGTAATAGGGGTGGGATGCTCGCTTCCTACATCCTTATTTCAGTGGTCTCACACATTGTTCGCGTGGGTTATCCGCTAACCTGGGCAGGGGAAGTTAAAGCGGAGACCTCCAGCGCTGGGGTTCAGATTGACAGAACAAGGCGTTGCTGACTCTGAAATGTTTCACTTCGCATCTCTCCTGGTCAGCCTGGAAAAGGCTGGATTCCTTACACATTTTCTCTGGAAGGTATCTCAGAATCCACATCAATTGCTAAGGAATTCTTGAGAACGGACAGACAGGAACGTCACTTGACTCCAAGATTTCTCTCTGATTGTTTTCTTTGAAACATACAGTGTATTCTGCCTCTGGGCACAGCATGAAGTGATTTGGGTAAAACAGTCTCCTGGTTTAAGCAAGGCCACCAGGAGGAACAATTAATGCCAACTTGACAAGGAAAAGAAAAAATTCCAAATCAAAAAGGTCTTTTGGAGGCATTCGAAGCATTGATTTGAGATCAAATGAAAAGAGTAGGAAGGGGAAGTCTGTGAGGAGGCAGGATAATAGCTTAGGGCCATCAGACCAGAGACAGAATTTTCTCCAAAATACTTCCAAGTTTCATGGAAAGCTGGGATACCAGATTTCTTCTTTCCATACAGCCACTGATGATTTAATCCAGCAAGAGCAACAAGGTTCACTTAACAGTCACTTGCTAGGAGAATTGTCAACATTTCCAATGCCATTATAAGTGCTGATGTTCCCTATAGGCAGTTATCAACGCCTACTGAAAAACAAAATCTTCACTGCATGTTTTCACAAACCCAAGATTCCCTTCCTGTCATATTGCAATCACGTATGTCTCCGGTGTGACACTGCCACACATTCTGCTTATAGTTTAAAAGTGACAGCAAAACCCCTGAGGAGGCTGTGTAAGGCTATCAGTTCTGTGGTCACTGTCCTTCCAGAAAGGCAGCTTTGCAAAGCAAGTATCTGGCCCTTAATGTCAGAATTTTCTCATCTATGGTGCTGGACATTATAAAAAAATGGTGATTTATCACAGAAGCCCTGGTTCCTGAGCTAATCTTAACTAGAGCGTTGCTAAGGCAATGCTATCAGGAGTGTGCTCTTCTGAACTGATTTTGCAGTATGCTTTTCAGTATTTGCATACTAAAGCTGCTATCTAGGGATTCGTTCTTGCAGAAATGGTGAGAGAGAAAGGAATAGTTTTCTTTCTGCTTATATGGGAAATTATGCTTAGAAGAGAACATGTATTTTACCAAAACTCATTTTATGAAAAAATGTGAATAAATGAAAACAGCATGTTTAAAAGAAGCAAGTAAAATTCACATCATGTTACACTTTAGAGAGAATGCATTCCTTCTGTAATAATTTCTGAAGTGCTATATGACATTTGTATTATTCATTGGGACATAAAGGAAATTACTGACTAAACAGTTTGCACTGTTGGAACTCCCTTGTGCTTGTCACTGTTATTTTTAATCTGCCATCAGTACACAAAAAATATTTTCTAAACCCTGGCAGTAAGAATTTATGTGTTCAAGGTATTGGTTCTGCATTTATTGCTATGTGACATCTACATCATTTTTCTGAATCAAAAAAAAAAGGATTATCTCATATCAATATAAGGATTTCAGAATGATAACTGTATATTTAAATGGTGTAGGGGTTTTTTTAATAGAAATAAATTATTCATCAGTGCAATTCTAATTCTAAAGCAAAAATAGTGCAAGCCATCTGCAACAATTACTGCAATTTTTCAACACAGAAAATCCACTGTGCTTCCCTGTTCATCACTCCAGAATTTGCATTTGTATTCTTCTCTTTCATTCAGGTTTTTCTAGCTTGCTGACTGCCAGGGTCCCTGATGACTAATCTCTTTTTTTATTTTCCCTGTAGTGCTTGATATCAAGAAAATATTTTATGCTACCTATATCTAAATGGGTTGAATTACTCTACAGACATGTTTTTCTCCCTCTATTCACTACAGTAGGACCTTAAATGACTAGCTGAGTGAGCTAAATCTCTTTAGTATCTTTGCGGTAACTACTATGTTAAATACAGCTGAAATTGTTTAGTAAATTAAGAATTATTAGAGGTCCTTCTAATAACCCTAATTAAAATTCCAAGTTTCTTGGGAACACAGGTTATAAATACTTGAAAATAATATTTAATTTTCTAAATATGTTGCTCAAAACAAAATCTACTGTCTACTGCTGCCACATTCTAGAAATTGCATCATCTTGCTGGAAGAACCACTTTTCCATCTTTCCACCGAGCTTCACACAATCACAGAATCAACCTTTCTGTCATCATCAAGCCCAACCATTAACCCAGCAGTGCCAGGTCCACCACTAATCCATGTTGCCAAGCACCACAATACGTGTCTTTTAAATACCTGCAGGGATGGTGACTCAACCACTTCCCTGGGCAGCCTGTTCCAGTGCTTGACAAGCCTTTCAGTGAAGAATTTTTTCCTATGCAATACACTTAGGAAGTATATTTTCATATAGGAATATATTTCCTATTCATATGCAATTCCAAGTTGAAAGCTGAATATCATAATGTACTTCTGATTTTACAGACACACGCGCTATGCTTTATATATCCACTCTCAGCATTTTTACTTTGAGCAAATGTATATTGATGACTGGCTGAAAACTCTTTGTTTTTCTACCCACTCACATCTGCTCTTTATTCTCATCTGTGAAGAAGCTAAATATTCTCCCCTAATCCTCTGAACAACTCTCAAAAACCCCAAAAGAATTTTAACAAACCTAAATGCTTAAACACCACAAAAAATTATCTGTGTATTTTTACTAGTGGTTTATCTTTTAAAATTATATATGTAAAGCAAAGCAGCTCTTCATTCTCCAAGAGTATCTGTAAATAAACACTGACTTTTCTGATGGCTTCTGTTATTAAAAAAAACAAAACAAAACCAAAAAACAGCAAAGCCCATGTAATACCTCTATATTCTTCTGCTCTTTCCATCTCCCAAAAATCAAAACGAGGAAAAAATTAAACATTTCACTAAATCTCCAAGCACTTTCCTTTCTGGCTAGCAAACAGGATTTATTAACTCTCAGCTGGAAGAATGAAGGAAGGACTTTAAATTGCATGGCATAGCACATGGGCTCCAGACTTTACCAGACTTCACTAAGTGAGCCTAGGACTCTTCAAGCTGTCTTCTAGACTTCTTCTGGCAGTATGAATCTTTCAGTTGTGCTGGCATTTTTCCCTTTACAGGAACAGTAATCATACCTCTCAGAACCACAGCTCATTGACGAGGAGGCAAGGCAATACTTAGTAGGAATTAGAAATGTACTGGATTGGTGGGAAAGGAGATTATCTTACTGGTAATGCCTCCTGGAGTGACTGGCAAGGTTGGTTAGGATTGGTTAGGAAAGTACTAGCAATTGGATGGAAATAAATACTTGTGGTACTGTAACTATGCACAGTCTGTGCTTTACAGGCTGACAGGAATAGCATTGTCCAAAGAAAACTGCTGTAAATTTTCTAGATCAGTGTTCTGTCTTCAAGACTTTTCTTTGAACACAATCACAGTTGTATTTTCAGATGAACTCACTGAAACAGGAAAGTGGGATGGGGAAGATTTTGTTCTCTTTTTAATTGGCTGTTGGAGAAAAAAATCTTGCCTACCTACAAAACACCATGGTCTCTAAGACAACACTCAAACTGGCAAAAATGTAGACTGTCTGAAAGCCACAGAGCAGATCAGAAAAAGCAGTTAATTATTCACACCCTGCTTACAGCAGATAATCATCCTTCCCACTAATAGAGCATGCAGCCTCCTTAGGGTCACTGAACTCCCATTAAGCTTCAGAACCTGAAGCACGAAAAAAAGTCAGATGGTAACACTTCTGTAAGTATAAGCTACAGGAATAAAAATCGTAAGAGCCCTGCTTCATACTGTTCATTATCCCTGCTTATGTTACAAGGCATTATCACATCTTTATCTACCTTCCCTATTTCTAAAAGTGACTAAGAAGCAGAGAAGGTGTCAAATACTTCAGCAGATGACAGGCTAAGGAAAAAGCAGTTCTGAATCTAAAATTATTTTTACTTCATTTGCTACCTTACTAGACAAAATGGCAATAATATTTGCTGGGGGTTTTTTCTTGCCATTTTCTCCTCAAAATTGCAGAAAAAAATATTTTATGATGTGTTGAAATAAAGGACATGAAGTATGAGTGCATTATGGAATAAAATTTAAAAGATACATCCTTCAGTGATGCAAAAATTTACTGTAAAATGAGTTTTCCTGTGACTATTATTATGCAAAATGTTACTGCAACTATTCATCAAGGTTATCACAGTCGATACAAAACTGGGCGTACTGATTGATACAACAGGAGTATTGATTGATACAACAGAGGATTGTGTTGCCATGCAGAGGGACCTCAAGAAGCTGCAGAAACAGGCAGAGAGGAATCACGTGGAGTGGAAATGCAGAGTCCTGCCCCTGGAGGAGAACTAATCCTAGGCACCAGTATATGCTGGGGCTGACTGGCTGGGAAGCAGCCTAGGAGACGATGACTTTGGGGTCCTGGTGAGCAAGATGACCACAAGACAGCAATGCAGTCTTGCTGCAAGGGTGGCCACTGGCTGCCTGGGCTGCATTAGGAAGATGTTGCCAGCAGGTTAAGGGAGGTAATCCGACCCCTATCCTTAGCACTTGTGAGACATATCTGCAGTGCTGGGTCCACTTCCGGACTCTTCAGTACAAGAATGATACGGACTTCCTGGAGCAAGTCCAACATGGGGCTATGAAGATGATCAAGAGACTGGAGCATCTGACAAATGAGGAAAGGCTGAGAGACCTGCAACTGTTCAGCCTGGGGAAGAGAAGGCCCAGGGATTCTTATCAATGTGTATAAATATGTGATGGAAGGAATAAAGATGAGGGAGCCACGCTCTTCTCAGCAGTGTCCAGTGAAAGGACAAGAAGACTGAAACAGCTGGAATTCCATTTGGTCACAACTGAAGACATTTTTTACTGTGAGAGAGGTCAAAGACTAAATGATTCCATGAGGTTTAATGTTTTCTGATTGATTCGTAAATCTAGTCCAACTATTCCATCTTGCATGCCTTACTTCAGATTCAATTATAAAACTTCAACTCAGTTAAAAATTTCACTACATAACTCTTCCCAACATTCAGGTCTTACGTACTTCCTACTTAAGGATTTTACTCTATATATTATCATCTTATAAGCAATTGCATATATGAAACAATAAAAACATAAGCAGAACTGATTGGGTTTTGGCTTCTTAACCATGCTGCTGCTATTTTTTGTCATGAAAAAACAAAGACTATACAATTTTTTCCAATTAGACTGTGATTTTTTATTAAGCCAACTAAATGTCACCGTACTTACCACAGGCATCTTATCAAAGGTGCGAACAATGGACAGTTTATCTACAAATAAGCAGAAAATGTGACCTGTTGATATAATTTCAACATATAATCACTACTTCTATTGAAAAAGTGATGAATTTCCATTTCTACCTGCTGGATTTCCATGAATAAGCTCCACCTTATCTCGAAGAATATTAATTTGCCTTTCCAGCTGTTTGTTTAATTCTACTTCTGTCTCATATCTGGTTTTCCATTCATTATCTTAAAAACAAATACAGAATTATTATGTTTCTCAGATTAGTTCATGTCATTTTAAGCAAAAGCATTTTTTAAAACTGTTCGTTTTAACTAACTGGAGACTGAGAAAGTCTCCACTTAGTAATCCTCATAATAAGGATCTTTGCATATAAAAGAGCTTAAAAATATAAATCAAGGAAAATTTTCACTAGGCTTACTGTGGTCAGAATATTAACCAACTCTGTGAATTCATATTATTCATAGTTTCATTAATAATTAACAAAAAAAAGAGCTAGCATGGCCACATGTAGCATTCCTTAATTCCACATGTGAAGCACCACAGCTATAATAGTCATGTTTGAAAAGTGAAAACTTAAATTTCTAAAAAAAAAATTGAACCCCTGTAAGTCCTTCCCAAAAGGATTATTTTTCTGCATTTCCTAATCAATTAGCAAGACTTTTGGGATTCACTTACCTTCATTTTCAACACTGTTAAGACTTTTTTCCAGTCCTGTTACAGTGTTTCTCAGTTCAAGTATTGAGATTTCAAGCATCTGCCTGTGGTATTAAAAGAAGTCAATAAATTGCTACAATAGCCAATAAATGGCTCTTGTACTAGTCTTATTATTGAAATCAGAAAAAAAGTAGTTCAAATATATTTTCAGAAGTATCTATTGGTCATTCCTATGTAGTTACACTATCTTGTCCACTCGTAAATGTATTTTTCTCTATGGATACAATAGTGCCTTTTAAACAATGAAGCATTTCTACTTTGCGAATAAAATTACTTCCATAAAATCCCAACATAGATATTTCATAAAATATAATAATTTTCTAGCAGATCACCAGAATTTAAAAAAGGTAGAGGGGACACTGACCCTAATTTTTCATCTAAAAGAAGATGCCCAATGAGTGCTTTTTAAAACAAGAATATGCCTGAGAGATGTGCTATTTGAAATTCTGAATTAATTCTTCATTTTGACTCACTGCTCAATGATTAATAGTAATTTTCTAAATTGCAACCATATCAAAACCAACCAAAACAAACCACTTTTTATGACTATCATAAAAGAAAGTGAGTAATTAAAGTAAGATGAGTGTTAAAAAAAAATGCAGGAGCCGAAGCCACCATCTTTTCCAGTACCTTAAACTTAATATTGTAGGAAAATATATTTTTGCCCTCTGATTAATCCTGTATACTGGTCAGCCAGAAAGCTGAAAGGTACCATGAAAACCAGGCTCTTTCTGCCTTGGAAGGTGTGACCAGAAGCAGAAGGTAGCAGGGGACTTTGACGAGAGCACAACTCTCCTGCATGCATCGGACAACGTGCTGGGTGACTCTCAACCTTCAAAGTGGCCAGACGGTAGTCTAGTGTCTTACAATGAATCCTATGATCTTGATCACATCAAGAGGAAATTTCTGATAAGTTGTTGACCATATTCACGCCAACAGCCTGGTTCTTTGAGGAGATGTCTATGGAGAAATGCTCCTGGCTGTGAGATCCTGGAAAGTCAGACCACGCCAGGATAGGTGCAAGCAAAACACAATGCACCAACATTCAGAAGCAGTTTGTAGTTTTGTTCTTTAAAGTTAAGCTTGGAAGACCAAAATTTTAATAAAAACAGTCAATGGTTCTTGGGTACCTCAATTTTTCAGTGCCCAAATTGAGATACTCCTAAAGAACTGAGAACCCAAACTCTACAAAGAAGGCCCTTTGGGAAATGCTTTACAATACCAATATGATGATTGATGTCTTTGAAACCTTAGCCTAGTTCATTAAAACATGCAAGAGAGAAAATTATTAGGCT
>VZRQ01004240.1:1294742-1313113 GCA_013397975.1 Machaerirhynchus nigripectus | reverse complement strand
TTTTTTAGGTGGCCATCTCAGGCATCACCATGAGCCAGCAACAGCTTGCAGCAAATAACGCTGAGGGGCTCCTGGGCTGCCATAGCAAGGACATGGCCAGGAGCCTAAGGGAGGTGGTTCTTCCACTTTGTTCAGCACATGCTGAAGGGCTTAGCTTTCAACTCCCAAACAAGTCCCAAGGGCTGCATTAGGTCAGGAACTCGCCTTTGTTCAGGCTGGAGAAGAGAAAGCATAAGGAGACCTTAGTGCTATAATCAGCTATGTAATATGAAAGTGTAAATACGATGGAGAAGCCAAAGTTTCCTCCAGAGTGCATGATGGAGGGATATGCCATAGAATGCACCTGAGTGCATATAGACATGTTTGGCTTTGTATGGGGGAAATATTGACCAGAGTCAAGCTGGGCAAAGGTTGCCCAGAGGAGCTGTGAAGTCTCCATCCTTGGAGTTAATCACGATGAGAGCAGAATTGGGTCAGAGTACTGTGCTCCAAGCTGGACCTGTTCTGAGCAGGAGCTGGATTACAGACCTGGGGGTCCCTTCCAACCCACACCATTCTGTGGTAAACTGGTCAGCATGTCTTTTGTACTGGAAGGTGGGTTTATCAGTTCTTTTTAAAGGATGAAAGGTTTAGTCAGGGAACATTAAAAATAGACTATTCCAAGTTGGTTTTAAACCAGCATTAAACAAACCAGGTAAACCACCCTTGGAATCTAGAGGAATCCATTCAAACACAGGAGTTTAGACTTGACAAGAACAGTGGTTTTTATCTACACAATGATGAAAATGCCAGAGATGGCAGTAGCTTAGAATGTCTTAGAGATCATTAAAAGTAATCCTCTCAAGACAAGATTTGAGACCAATATTGTAGCAGAGAAGACTTTGAATGAATTTGGAAATAGGAATGCCTCAGGAAATCAGGGAGTAGTTCATGCACTACACAGCTTAGTAAGCCTTCTAGGACTGCCATATATCAAAAGATGTTCAGTGCTCAAAGGAACTAAACCAAGCTGTGAATAGAAAGCCAGCCTAAGACAGGAGGTTTGGGGAGCTTAGATAAAGAAGTAAATGTGAGAAGGTTGTTGTATATGGTAGAGGAAGGGGGGAGAAGCCTATGGAGTTGCTGCCCTGAGCCCAAGAAGTGGCAGGTGAAGCAATGTAAGTTCAACAACATCATACTCTCAGCTGTGAAAATGAACTAAACTTTGAAACATTGTAAAAGGGAAGATCATGGATTTATCACATTATGAACTGTAAAATGAGGTAGGCATCATTCAAAAAATAGTTTTAATCCATTTTGAAAGACTGGGTACACATGAAGAGATCAACAGCAGGTTGAGCAGGACACTACTACTCGCCTGATACTGATGACATTTAAATGGATTTTCTTCTCAGTGTGCTCCAACTTGGTCTTTTGAAGACTGTAACACCTTGATCTTAACTGTTCTTTTAATACAACTTTTCGTTTTGATGGTTTATAGATGAAACTAAAGGGTATGAGCTGTATGCAAAATCCCAAAATGGGAGGGAGAAAGAAGATACAAATACATACATCCCTATTATAAATACAGTTCATAGCAACAAAAATTCTTTTGCTTGTGTGAATTCTTTAGCAGTCTTTAACTGGTTACACAAGCTGGCAAGTGGCAGACTACAGTAACAGAAATTGTTGCAGTGTACTTTGGATGGAACTTTTTAGATTGAAATATTTTATGCTCTAGTTGATGAGCTTGTTCATACTATAGATATACCTCAATACTGCTACTTTCTTACTTCTGAAGAAATCCTAGTTTTTCCACTCACTGATCCAAAAAGTAGCTTCATGTCATAAAAAGGTCAAGCACAGATTAACCAATTTTATCTTTATTTCCATAAATCAAAGTTACACTTCAAGTGGTTAGATCCTTTCTTTCACATTTCTCACCCTAAGTACACACCTGCAGTCGCTACCACAGAGTTTGCATCTACTACCACTCTAACAGACTGTAGTTGTTACTGTATTTTTTCAATCTCCCACAAACATCACTTGCCAACAACAATTTATAGTTATTTTCTCCATTTACATGAAATGGAGATAAATTTTAAGTTGCTGACATTCTGTTGCAGGTCCAGCCAATATTAGAATGTGTAGCAGCTTTAAAACTCAGTAGTGAAGTGTTAAATAAGTAGCAGTGTCAAAGCATCTCAAGGATTCAACATACTGAGTTATTTTACACTGTGCTACAAACAGGATAACAAATCTACACAGTAATGTCTATTCTAAACAACTCTTCATTAAAAGGGTTTGTCTTCACAGTCTTTTTAAGGACTTCATACCCTTGTGCAACTATGAATTTAATGGAATAAAAATGATGACCATTAGAACTATTTGTTCAAACAGTAGGAGTCTTCCATTAGGAGGCCATGATACATAGTCTGAATCTTTCTGGATTGGCTGAAAAGTACAGAATGCATAGAATTTCCTAGTGCCATCTACAGAATATTTTCACAGAAAAATAATTTAGGCAAAACCATACTTATCCTCTCTATATAAAAACCTGAATTTCAAAGAATCTTTGTATATTCCTTATGGAGTCAACTGGAAAATGCATTTTTCTACACCTGTTAATACCCTCTATTAGAAGAAATGCTTGGTATCTTTGGTTTACTTATATGCTCGATGAGAAAAAAAAGTCTGAAAGGGAATGACTGCCTAGTTACCTGAGGTTCATCTTTCATTTCTCCTAACGTGAACTTTGGATAAGATCAGCTGTTTTGTAGGTGAAAAGAGAAATTCTCTACAAAACAAATGAAACAAAATGCTTACTTTAGTAGTGCATATTGAATAATTCAAGGCTGGGTTAGTAAAACTAACTCTTAAGGATAGCTATAAAACCAAAACTGGTAATTTTACTTGTTCCAGAATTAGTAATCCTACTCTTTCCTTATCACCACCTTCTTTATAAATATAAAGTGTTACAAAAATATTCACAATAGTATTTCTATATTAATCTATTATTCCATATATTATTTTGAAAAAGTGCTTAAAGAGGCAAGTATATGAACTGCAAACTCATATCCTTCCAGTTGCCTAAAGCCCTGATCCAGTTGTTTAAGCCCCTTGTTCAGTACAGAACAAGGAGTTGACAACTTTCATTTTTCCTCCTACAAATGCTCTCCCTACTTTTACATTTTCCTGTCAAATTAAGTAACAGTTGCTTGAAAAGTACAGCGTGACTTATGTTCAATCTCAGATGAGCAATGTAGTTACTTCTAAATAGGAAGTTTCATCTCTAATGTAAGGCTTTGAGAAATATTTAATTGCTTTCATTTTTTGCCCTTCTTCTCATTATCCAATACTTTATATTCATCTAGCACAGCATGGCCGGTTTCCTTTGCAGTTCTCTTTACAACAGATTTGATACCAATATTTTCAATGTTAAATGCTGTCACACCAACATTGATTGCAGAATTCATAGCGTTGTCTGTAGCATGGCCAGCATCCTCTCCATACCTAAGGAAAGAGAGCAGTTTTGTAGATTTGTATACTTAGTATTTTAATCTTCACTGGAACTCTTTTGAAAGCAAAAATTTAGGCATTACCAAAAACAAATAATAAGCGCAGTGCCCGAATGTCTGAAGAATAAAATTAGAATTTATGAAGCCATTTGAGTAAAGGCTGCTCCTCCATCAGATCAACTGCTCTTTGAAAATACCAACATGCTTCCCACTCTTTTTCTCCAAGAACCCTTCCAGTGTTTCTCCCTTTTTTCCCCTCTAATTTTGAAGAGTAGAAAACTTATCTATAGAACAGGGGAGAGAAATTTTGTGCCATAACTTAAGATTCTTTTTCACCTAAGTTCTTAGGTAAAATTCCTATACCTCCTATACAGAAAGCCAGCTGTATCCTGGGCTGCATCCAAAGCAGCGTGGCCAGCAGGGTGAGGAGGGGATTCTGCCCCTCTGCTCTTCCTTTATGAGACCCCACCTGGAGTCCTGCATCGTACAAAACCTCAAAAAGCTCAACAAAACCATCTTGATGCAATGAAAATTATGAACAGATAAAAACCTTTGGTCTCTCCCATGGGCTGTGAGTCCAGCTTCTTTATGCTTTAGTGGGCAAGCTGGCAGTCTCATACTAATGACTCAATTGTGCACAGAGAGCAGACTGAAGGAGAACAAGAATAAAGTGAGAGCAGTAGCTCTAACTGTTCTGGGTAGCCAGACATTTCCCCAGAGAGCACTGTAGTCAGACAAACCAGGCCAAAGGGAAGTACTCCTGGCAGCATCAGAATCCCAGCAGTCAGCGGAGTTACTTCTTCCCTGTGCTTGTTATGACCAGAGATTCTTTGAGGACCTCAGGATACAGTTAGAGAGAAGCAAAGAATATAAAAGAATCCAAAAATCTATAATATATCAGTACGACAGCCAGAACATGTGGCTGGAACTAACAGTGAAACCAAATAAAGAGAATTCGTGGGGTTTTTGGTTTGAATTCTCTGACAGAGCAACAGCCTTGAATCATCAACATCAGAGTTGTAGGTCACAGAATTAATCTCACAGCAGAAGTATTTGTCCGATTAGTTTGTCAATTTGATTATTTTCACCTCAGGAACATCATAAGCCAGTATAGTATCAGTAAAATAAGTAACCTCATTTAAAGTAAGACTGTAGCTTATCCAAAGGAGTAAGACTAACAACTTTTCAATGTCTGATAGCTTTTTTTATACTGTGCAGAAATATACACTGCATTTATTTAAGTAGTTTGTAAAAAGGTAGTAGCATGGGACTTTGGCAGAAATATTACTTTGGAAGCTACATTTTCCCCCAATTCTAATCAACATGCATATGATGAGCATCTCTTTAAAATTCCATCCACAAAGGTACTGCAGCTAAATTTTAGCCATTTTTTTTCGATTTAGAGACACTGATGGTGCTCCTTTAGCTTTGTTTCCATTAAGTGGAAACTCATTAGCTCATTCACTGGTATTTTGTGTGGCAAAAATCTTTGTCACTGAAATAAAAAACAGCTTACAAAAGAGAGATCATGTTCAATTTTAATATAAGGATAGATTTTAAAGATTACATATCAAATATTTTCAATGATGTTGCAGTTAGCTGCAACAGGTAGTTACTTATTATTTTTCACTCTTAGTTTCTGTTGTCTGCTGATCTCCATATTTCCTGTACTTGTATCTAGAACAAAAACATTAATATGCATTTATGTGAAACGAGTACCAGTACAATTTCTCCTGACATTCCTACTGCAAAAAAACATCAGCAATAAACCACAACTGACTAGAACTTTGCTATTTGGCCTCCTATTTTAAATGCACAACACAACACAAGCCTGAATGCCAATCTGTATGCTGATTGCATAATACTGTATGCTGATGTTTATCTTGTTACCATCAGCTTATAGCTTGTATGCACTTTCAGCAATCCTTTTAATAACTCTTTTGCTACACTTATCACCAATTCCATTTAAACTGCTTGCTTTTGCTTACTCTTCACTTTCTATTAAATCTACTGCCCTTTTTGTGAGGGGTGCAGTTCATGTTTCACAGTTATTTCAATATATTCCTTTATTCTCCACAGCATCTTCCAGTACATGCATACAGCTTTCATTTTTCCATCAACTTAGTAACATCATCTTAATCCCAAATGTTACTGTCTTCTTCCCCCACTATCATTTTCTAGGAACACCTGTATTTTGCAAGTCAAGGCTGTTTTATTATTGCTATATATGCCTTAGATTTCGTTACAAAATTTTCTTTTTTCATACCTCTTGGTTTTAGCCAAACCTGCTGATAGAAGAGGTTCTTTCATTTTTCATAAGTTTAGCTAAGTTTTCATAAATTCAGGATTAGAGCTGAGAGGTTTAAACCAGTAATTTTCTTCATAATTATATTATACCACAGAGCAGAGATAAAAATCTGAACATTATTTGTAACACAGCCTGAAGCTGTAATACTTCTACAAAGAACTGAAAAAATACTTCCTACAATCATTTAGTAGTTTCAGATTTTTGCATACAGGAGATGCTCATTACTGTGCACTTAGCACCTTATCACATGCTACACGATTAGGAAAGCAGGTATTTCAATTAGCTTCCCTGCACTTTCATAAGCTTTTTTTTGGCCAGTATTCAGACACAATAACAGTGTGCTGCGGAAGATGAGAACAATAAAAACGTAACTTACTTGTATTTGACCGTTTTCACAGTCTCAGTTGAAACACTTTTAGCAATGCACTTCGCTGCACTTTCTAAACCTTGCCACACTGTTGAAAACCCTGTAGAAACAATCAGCTTATTTGAGTACATACCATTAAAAATATGCAATTTAAAAAAAGTGTAAGGAATTTTTGCTACCTTGAACTCCACTTGCTGCTACAACCAGAGCACCATCAAAAGTGGATTTGCCATCTTTATCTTTCTTAAGGGATTCTGGAACTAATTTGCTGCCATGCTTCTTCACGTGCGGAGCCAGCTCCTTTCCGACACAGCTCGCTATAGAACACACCCCTTCAACTACCACAGAACAAGAGTATGCAAATTATTTAGTAAGAACATAGGACATCCTTCTTTAAAGATCTTTACTCATAATTAAAGGGAAGCTTCACTGAAGTCTTAAGTGGTGCTTCTATTTAAATATGCTTATTTGTAACACAGACTACACCACACCTAAGTCCCCAACTGATACAGAGCAACCTTATTTTTAAGGTTCTACACAGCTCCAAATCCTAAGAAACAAGTAAGGTTGGCCTTGTGGCTAAAAAGTGCCTTAAAAGAAATACATACACATCTCACGCTCAAATTTAAAGAAACTGTTTCCACTGCTTTGACATCTCCAACTTGTAGACATGGAACAAACTGCTGCTTTCCTGACTTGTCTTCCGTAGACATCTTTCTTACAAGCATTCCAGATCTTCAAAGTAGTTTTGTAACATCAGCACAATTTACTTTTAAACTTGGATGAGTCACCAGACAGTAAATATAAACATTATATGCAAATAAATAACAAAATTAAATTACTGGGAGCTGTTAGGGTTGCCAGGCACCTCTGAACACCAAGCCATTTATATCTTGATACTTATACATAGTCCAATAGACTTGTTTCAGGTGTGCATGTTTAAAAATATGCACACACACATTCTCTAGTGGTACTGTATGTTAGTAACCAGTGAGAGTAGAGCTTTTAAAATACATCATTAAAATACAGTTATTAACTTAAAAAAAAAGAGACACCATTTTGAATTAACTGTCTAAAACTTTCAAAAGCATACCAAATTTGAGACTATTCTTTTAGGAAAGAAAAGGCTGTCTCAAGGCCAAGTAATATGTACTAGTCCTAAAGCATGTCTCTTGCAGGAGGTAACTAGGCACAAACTAATGACCTCTGGATTTTATCAGGTCTGTACCTCCTCTAGTTTACTGGCTAGAGAAATCAGCTCGCATTTTATGAAGTTTTTACTATTTAAGGCAAAAATTATATTCTGTGAGATAGAAATTTTTACCTAAGAATTGGCTGACTTTCACAGCTCCTCCAGTAGCCTGTTTTGCTACGTGAAGTCCCTTTGCTACAGTTGGGTTGACTTCCACAGGCTTTTCTTCTGGTTGAATGTGCTCTCGCAGTTTAGAAGCTCCTTTATGAATAGCTTTACCAGTGTATTCTGCTCCTTTCATTAGACCCCAGCTTAGCCAAGATGCACCTTCAAGGCAAAAATTGGTTTTTTTTTAGTATGTACAATTTTACAGACTGTGATTCCTTCAGCTATCCCTCCTCTGACTCTGCAACACAGCAATGTTTAGAAATATTCCTGATTACAGTCTGCAATTACGTTCTCCCCTGAATGGGCCAGCATAGAAGTCCTGCAGTGATTTCTGCACCTACACCACCACTTTTTAAATTAATGTTATTTAAGTTTAATACAGCCAGCTCACATCCAAATGTCAGCCTAATACAGATACTCAGTTTTTTAATAGATATGCAATCACCAGCTGAGTCAGAAGGGATAGAACTGCACATCTCAATGCTATAAACACTCAGGAAAACATACAGACCCAACTCTCTATCCCTCCTTGCAGATTCATATTTATTACAACCAGCTGGTGATTAGTATATTCCAAAGGTTCTCAGAGGAAAAAACCCACAGGTTTATCTGCAGAAATCACAACAGATGCCTGCTGTAATATATGTTCACACAGGGGTAAAATTGTTCTGTCACAGTGGTTTGAGTCACAGCAGGTGATACTCTAACAGAGTCAGATGAAGAGTCAAACTCATTTGCACTGAAGAAACTGTTGGCAATGGATTTATATTCTGCATGGTTTTTATAAAGTTCATCAAAGCATCCTTTAGATGATCAACATTGGAACTAGTGAACAACTACTTCTGACCACTCAGCTTCTATCAGCACACATGCATTTAGGTGAAAATACTATTTAAATGTCACTCACATGGTTTCTGTTCAACACAGTCCCCTTATTACAACTGTACCTGACAAGATTCCATGGGCAACTTTCTCACTCCATTCTGGTAACTCTTTCTGATCTTCTGCTCCTTCAGGTTGTGGCTGGATATGTACAGTCTGGGGCAACTGAACTGCATCACTAGAGGCTTCTGAAGGCTGACAAGTGAAAGCAAACATCTGAGCATTTGCTTTGCATCATATCATCAAGATTTCTGTTTTAGATCATACACATCCATTATCAAATAATACTGAAGTTGGGCATGCTTTGGGTAAGTGTACAGAAACTCAAGTTAAATCTAAGACTCAGTTACCTTTTCCCAGAAATCCTACATGTCCAAAAAAGCTTATCAGACAGGTCAGCTTTTTTGTACGCTTTTTTCATTCAGCTACAATGAAAATATTTGCTTGCCAATGCAGCCATATGGCCAAATAGCTAAGCAGGGAAAATGTACACTGCAAGTTCACTAGCAAAACAGATAAGAGACTTGTCCATCTCTCATTTTCATCTTTTCAGACAGAAGCCAACTCTGTTGTTATTCAGCATGGGAACTGCAGTCTTTGGTTAGAGAATCCAGCTGCACTAAAGGAATGCAGCTGTTCTGGTTGTTTTGTTCCTCATCCTTTCCTGCCAAATTCAAAAATAAAGGAGATTATTCATGCTGTGTGCTGTTGCTGCTTTTTCAGACTGGCACAGCCAAGGAAAACACCAAACTGTGCACGATATTGACCCCTATTTAAAGCTGGGTGGACAGGTTCTGTGTGACTTCATGTCAAACTCTACAGTTCCTGGAGCAGATGGTAATCATTCAAACACAGCAACCACCACCACAGGCTGCTTAGCACTTCTAAAAAGTGTAACATCACTTTACGCAGTTCACAGACAATGTATAATTAAACTTTAATGACAGAAAACTAAATAAATTGCAACAGATTTAAAGTTTTTGTTAAGAGAACTTTTCCAATGTAAAAGTAAATAAAACCCCCAAACATTTCAAAGATTGAAAACACTGCTAGTTAATGATAGAAATAAAAAACATTTTTGTTTAGTCTAGAAGAGTCTAAATGAAAGCATTTATAAATTAACCCCATAGGCAGAACAGAATATACAATATAGAATAGTATTTGTTATTACATTCTTTACATTATGGAATTCTTAAATTCCATATTCCCCTGAAATATTTACTGGATAAAAGTATTGCACATAGCTGAATGTTGTAGTAAAACCAACATTAACAGAAAAGAGTACATTAAACCTTAGGAGGTTGCTACCCAGAAGGTTAACAATGTATCACTGATATGTACTACATCATCAACTACTGGGTGACAGCAATGTGAAATCTGGTGTCAAGAAATGTCTTCAGCATGTGACCAAAACACTCTGGGGCTGGGCAGGAGAAATTACCTCAATAAACAGCTACAGGTAGAAAACAAAACAAAAAAACTATTAAAAAGACTATGTTCCAGATGTAATTTAGCTACACCACAAGTTGGGTCACTATATAGAAAACCAGTCAACAAGACTTCTAAGATCTATATTAAGGAGAAAAAATGGATTCTCTAATAAGACAGGTGACTCAGTACTGTAATTATATTAAATATAGTTGTCAATTAGGTCCTCGTGAGTACTGTGTAAAACAGGCACATTAAATGGCCATCAGACTAGGCTTTGGAATATTTGTGCTACATCACAGTTTTTAAAACTTCAGAAATATGCTGATTTTAAAAATGTGCCAGGCTGCAGTAACTGAAGTGGCGTTTGACAAGAAACCAAACAACAACAACAAAACAAAAAAAAACAAAAAAGCCACCCAACAAAAAAATAACTACAGGACACAGCAAACACAGCTGCCATCAATTGAATCAGCAGCTCTACCATGCATTTCTGTGCATTTTTTTACTCCAGAAGTTTGGAATGTCCTGGCATTTACCTGGACTTTGTGGCCAGACCTCTCTTTAAATTTATCTCCAAAATGTGCTCTCTCAGTTGCTGGGAGCTCTGAAGGTAACCCTACTCTCTCATGGGATCCTGGCACCTGCGACATTGTATCAGGGAACAGTAACAAAAACATGTGTTTTAGGAAAATAAGGAACCAATGAGATACCAAATTTGAACTACTTCTGCGCAGGAAAAAGACAGAATTTTACCCAGGGAGTCAATATCACCTAATTCTGTAGTATTTTTCCCTTTTAAGTAAAAGTTAGTGACCTCCTGTGCTAGTGAAATTCCCTGCTGAACTCACCAGGATTTACACCATAACGGAACTCTGCCCTCGTGGGATGCTCCAAACCAGTCCTTTCATCATCACTGCTTTCACATTTTGGCAATTCAACAAAATTCTTTCATGAAAAGATTTATTCATGCTATGATCTTTTAAGCAGTTACTGATTACCAGTCTTCCTAAAATGATGCTCCAGTGCTCTTACAGTAATAGTGCCCACTTTGCCTCAAGTCACTGAATTTTATTGCACATTTGTTAAACTATGGGGGGTTATTTGATATTTTCTCTATCTGTCAACAACTTACTGCAGTAAGGCATCAGATCTATTTTGAGATCTCATTGGAAGGCAGATTTTTGAGGTACATACTATTTTCTCAGATATTCTCTGAGGTGGCTTACCATTTTTGAACTCTAAACACATTTGGGCACGATAATCCAAGAATGGTATCATCAAAGCTACACAGAGAGTTGTGTGCATGCACACACAAGGAAAAGCATGCTTTCTCCTGAACACGTAATTTCACTCTGGGTTCTGTTCTCTTTTGGAAAACTAGAGAAAATATTAAAAATGGTCTTAAATTCCACTCTGTACTAACAATTTAGTATTTTAAAATTTCTGTCATCTCGTATCATAGGACCTCCAGTTTCATTACAAAGCTGCTTAATTGTAGCTACTTTATCTATTTCTCACTGATGAGCTTACCAACCAAGACAGAAATTTGTCATTTTACACAACTAAATGTAAATGTATGAATATATTGATGATTTACACCTTTCCTGATTGGCTTGTAACAGACAGGCCAAAAATTTACCTGGATTCGTAGGTCAGACATCTGTTTCAAGAGATCCTCAAACAGCTCTCTGTCAGTGGCTGGAAGTTCTGAAGACAGCACTACCCCCACGTAGGACCCTGGTAGCTGGGACATGGTGTCGGGGAACATGTAGACCCCAGTATTGCAGCACAGAACAGGAGACTGGTTACACATTAGAGGATACAGCCAGTCACAAACCTAGGAAAGACAAGTACATAAAAGAATCAAAGGATGCTTTTAAAAAGAAAGATAGGCAGAACATACTGATAAGCACCATAAACTTGATTTCCCATAAAGTTTCTAGTGGAACCTTCTAGTGAAAGGTTCCCTGCTGATGGCAGCGGGGTTGGAATTAAATAATCTTTATGGTCCCTTCTGTATATAAAACCCAAACCATTTTATGATTCTATGATGAAAAATAAAAAGCCTTATACCATCTTGAACAAAATAAAACAGAAAAACAATCCCCAAAAAATGCAACCCACATGTTTCTGGAACTATCACTCTTGATTAGTTCTGACAGTCAAATATAGAGAAAAATACTAATTTTTATAGGACTATAATTCAGGCTGGTACCCTCTTAACTGAGGTCTCATCTTGAGGCCCAGATGAAAAGAACTGCCAAACAAGTCAAGATTCACAGCGCCTGTACCACCCTGGAGATCTCAGGACAGGTTTATACGACAGGACAAATAGAAATGCATGGCTGTCACTGGCCTACTGTTGAAGACTGCTAACAAGAATGGAGCTGAACCAGCAGACCCCAAACGAGGAACCAGCAGACTCCAAACCAGCCAATCCTAGCAGTAACACTGAGATCCAAAGTCAGAATCCAAACCAGAAACACCATGTTCATTACAGAACATGCTCACATGAAGCAAATAAGGACTGGAAAGGTACAAATAATGCATCTTTTTTTATTTGTAGTTCTGAGTCTGGATTAACATGGACCCTCAAATTTCAAATTATCAACTGTCGTAACTGCAATACCTTCTCACTAATTGAGAATGAAGCAGGCAGCACCCAACTCCATTTTATGCTGATTTGTTATAGTAGGTGAATCAACGGGTCTTCTCTATGTGAGGAAAGAAGCCAATTTTATGAAATGGAAAGACATGTAAAGTCAACTCCTTTACATATTGGAATTCACCAGAACAGTCAGCACTTGAAAACCTTGGGAAGACACAGAAGTGCTTTTCACAGAAAGAGTTGTTAAAGTGTGTACTTGCAGAAAACCATTTCTGCAACACCTTCACATCCTTTGTATTATCACATGGATATTTAGGCTTGGAAGAGCAAGAACCTAAGAAGTTTGCCTGTTACAGTTTTATGACAGTTCTTGAAATTTTAATAAAAGGAGAAAATTATCTTCCTGTTACCTGAAGAAATGCCGGTGGACGATTCTGAGCAGCTTCACTATCTGTATCCAAGAACTTCACAATGCGCAGATATCCAGGATATGAAGGAGCACTAACCTGCCCATCAGGAGTCACAAAAAATATCTGTACTCCTTGGGGAATCAAGATCAGCTCATCTGCATCCACTCCCAGGTTTTCCAGGGGAGGTGGCTGAGTACACTTGTGGTAGTAGTCCTCACCCACAGAAGAAAACTCCCCAGAGTCTGTGCCGTAAGACACAGTGAAGTGACCATTGGTAGCTTGAGGCGTATAGGCAGGAGGTGCTTCGTTTGGCAGACAAAGAGGCTTTGCAGATGATGGACTCATAGCTGGAATTTGCCCCTGACTCACAGCTGCAACACTTCCATCTGCTGCAGGTGGCTGACTTGGTACAAACAGAGAATTAGGGGCAGGGGGTCTTTCTGGCTTTTCTTTGGAAGGAATAGATGGGTATAACTTGGGCACCCCAGGAGGGGCATCCATCGTAGCAGGACTTGCTTGTACCGGTGGGGTGTTTTGCTCTAGGCTGCTGAGTCGAGCATGAACATTTTGCAGGGTCTCCCTCATCTTCTGCTGCATTTGCCTGGCAGACTCCCACTGGGACCCGACACATGCAGGACCCTCTGATGGAATGCTAACTCCTCGGAGCAAGTGGTCAAGCCCTTGCTTATAGTAACTTCTTGCCTCTTCCTTCTGACCCAGTTCATCTGTATTCAGTCCTTTATTGATAAAAATAAAGGCTTTCCTGTACTCTTCATTAATGGCTTTAATATTTGCATCTTCTTGCGTAACCGGATCCTGCAGTTGTTCCATTGCTGCAAATTGGAATAAAAATCAGTAAGAATATGCAGAGAGAAAGCCAAACAAAATGTTTACCTTAGAATAAAATGTCTTCTTAATGATGACCCTACTGCATGTATTACCAGAGATCTATCTAGTTGCTTGGAACAGTGTCTGCTATGTTGTGGTTATCTCCTAATACCAAACAGATTCAGTTGACATGATTCCAAGACAGCAAGGAATCTATAACCATCAAATCCAGTTACATCACAGATATTTATTTCTTTAAAGTCAAACATCAGAAGAACATAGACATGCCTGATACTAAATTTTTCGTCTTCAAGATCAGTAGCAAACAAGGGGAATAAACAACTTAAAAGAATCTAACTTTTCCTAAAACATCTCTAAGGTATTAGAAAATTCAGTTACCATTTTGTCTATTTAAAGGCTGAACTTACAAACAGTGCATTTCCATTTGAATAATTTAAGAGAAAACACTCAACAGATTTTGAGATCTTGATCAACTAACATCAACACACAGAACTGTGAAATACTTTGAACAGTTAAAGCTGTGCTTTACAAAATAAAAACATGGAATTACTTATTTCCTTTACAGTGTTTATAGTGAGAGAAAAGGCACTTGGTGTTTTGCACTCTTTGCTGCCCAGTGACAAAAACTGGAAGTACCAATATGTACAGAAGATTGATTCTAAAATGTGTAACTCATTGCTTTAGCTGTATGCAAATAGTCGGTCTTGGCCAAACACAGGAAATACAAATCATTAGATCCAATGAATTTGGATTTGTTTGCTTGGTTTTGGTTTTTTTTTTTTTCTGGCAGCCCTGAGAGGCATTGTTAATCCAAAAAAATCAGGCAATTGTAATAGAAGAGAATAATGATCATAGACAACAAAAATGGGATACTATATTAAAATTAAAGAGCAGATATTTTCAAGCAAAACCATAATTCTCTGCTGTAAGGCAGATGAAAGAAAGGAGACATCTGTCAATCACAATGATATTAAGCTACAGAAAACATGGGGCAAGTAAAATCCAAAGTGCAAAAATAAAAATACTTCCATTACATGGGTCGAAGTGTTAACACCCCTGTACAGGGCATTGGTAAGAATTAACATGCTGAGCCCCACTCAAGGAAGCTGTGCCAGAACAGGAAGAGGTGGACAGGTTACTGATTTTTTCCTGATGAATCAATCAGTCTTCCCTGGAAAGGTGTAGGTTTGGCTTACCAAGGCAATACAACAAAGGCTAAGAGATTGGATTAGTCTCTACAAATATAATGGATGAAAAGAAGAAAGTAAAACAGTAAAGAAAAAATATTTATTGGGAAAGAAAAAAAGAATTAAATCCAAATTTATAATAAAATCCTGAAATAGTACCTACATTTAAGTTTACTTAATGTCTCTTCTTGTTTTAGTCTAACTATCAACAAACTAAAAAAAAAAAACATCTGGAAAATATCCTTCCTCTACTCCAACAAAAACAGAGAAACTTAAGAAGTGCAGGTCATGAAAAGATTTTAAAGAGGCAAAGATGGAATGCTGTGCTCTACTCCCACGCTCTTTATAATCAGAATGCAGACAGCATTTATGTGATTGATGCATCTGCAGTCACACAACAGAAGTGCCATGTAATCTGGAAGGCATCTGTTTTTATGATGCTACAGAATCCAATTTAATGTAAAAGTCAAGATGTGTGGTTTCAGTCCAGAAACAGACACGTAGCTCGGAATATGACAGGGATGGCTTCAGAAGGCAGCCCAGTGGAGTGGGTCAGCAGCAGCTCCAGCTGCCAGGCTTACTGCCCATCATGTAGCAGATAAACAAACTTTGGGCTGGAGGAGATTCTGATTGATTGCAGTCACTTGTTGCCAAGAGGCTCAGCATCTTTAAGCTAAAGAACAACACTTGCATAAGCGTATATTTACTGATCACCAAGGACACCACCTTTAGAAGTTAAAAGTATGCTCCTGACCAGCACAACAGCAAAAAATTACAGTAAAAGCAATTGGAAAGAACTCCTTACAAGGTTGTGAATATAGCTGGATCCTTACAGCAAAAAAACCTGGTGACTGCCAAACCACATCACTGTGTGTCAACACCTGTATTTACTACTGAAAAATCCACTTTTCCTTTTAAGAAGGGTATGAAGGTGCAAACAAATTTAACGGTAAAGACCTCTGAATTGGGAATTGTAGGTTCTTAAAACACAGAAAATGTTTAGAAGACTGAGATGGACAGAAAAGGTTAATCTATCATCACCGTTTTCTTCTTTATGAGCAAAATTTACTGGTTTGAGATTTTTAGTGCCTGTATCCCCAATCCCCAAGCCCTTTCTCAAGGCTTTAAGTAAATGATTTATTTGTGTGAACACAACTGCAGTACAGTAGTCCCCTTTGCCCCATGATTATTGATCTGGTTTTTTTCTGGGTGAGGCTAATGCAAAGATACTTAATAGATTTCAGTAATTCATTTGCTAGTGATTGTTAGCCTGTAACAAGGAGGGACCATCAAGTAAAATCGTAACTACGTTTCAACTTAATATTTAATTTACTATTCACTGTATACTTGTCATACTGACAGCAGCACTGTTCTTGCTAAAGCTCAGTCTTTATTGACACTAGAAAAGGTCTGTAAGAGAATGGAGATGTCAGCACCACCAGTGTCCACACAGCACTAGTGCATGGCAGAGCTACAAAAGCTGGCTCAGCAACTCTGATTGTCTGAAACATCCCAAGTTCGCAGTGTATGTGCAGCATTGTTACCTCCAAATAATGCATTTGGTTGGCAGAGCACTTGGAAATGGAGGAAAAACTTGGAAGCAGATGTCAAGCTAACCACGTGATAACTAAAAGTCAGCCCAAAAAACTGAGTATCATTCATTCTTAATACAAAATAATGGATGGTATTAAATAAGCTTATCTAGTTGTTCCCTCACAACACAAGAATAAATATTCTCTGAAACAGAACACTTAAATAGCAACTTGATCATATCCATGGAATATCCTCATTCATTATTATTTTCAGTGTATGATCTTAATATAGTATTTAAGTGTCCTGCATGTTTTAATATTTATCTGTAATCCACTTTTGTACAATGCTGAATCTTATTTCCTCTGTTTTAAAGCTGTAATTGATGAAAAAATGTGTAATACTGAATATTAAGACCACTGCAAGCCAACCTTTGGTCCTACGGCCAGTTCAGATCAGCCCAGATCTGTACCACTTAGTGCTAATTAAGATTTAGTGGAACTTGTCTCAGAGAAAGCCAGTCCAAAACTGAGATAAGAAAAGAGCTAAGGGGCACTGTAGATAATCACAGATCAATCCAGCACTTGAGCCCTTTTTCTTTTATCAGTCCAAAAATACTCTGTAGTTTTAAGTGACTTGACCAAGGGAGGCTACAGTGCAACATTGAAACTTGAGTTTAATTTGATGTTGGGAGCTAACATCTCACCCATCCTTCCTCTGAAACAGCAAAGCCCACTTCATTAAAAAGCAATGTGTATTAACTAAATACAGGCCAATGGTGGATCTCACTGCTAGACTACACATGAAGCCTAAGGCTTATTAAAAGGATTAAACATCCTGACTGACAGAGCTAGGATACACTTTCCAACTCACTATTTTTGAAGGAGAGTAGGGGACGAAAATGCAAAACAAATTAAAAAAACCTCCACAACTAGAACACTCTTTATCCAAGAGTGCTTCTTATTTGTCAACTGTTTTTGTCTCAGCCACCAATTAAGAGGTACCATGCACACACAACTGTTTAAGCCTTATTTCTGTATGAAAAGAGCAATTAAGAAAGTATTAGTAACTTTCAAGAATTTAAAGAATTAAATGTTATCTAGAATATAAACTAATAGAAGCCAGGTACTAGCTGATAAATTTACCTTTTTATGCTTTTAGCTTATTTAAATTAACTTGTTTAAGGTTGTTTCAAGAAGCCCTTGAATTTTTCATGAAGTGGTGGCCTACACTAGTTTTTAAGCGAAAGGAAAAGAATGTGTAAGGCTAGATACAGACTAGACGCTTGATCACAGACTAGACAACAGAGAAAGTTCGTGATATGAGAGTAATTCTCACTCTCGGAATTACCAAATACTTCAGTAAACAGCCATCATCTGACATTTCAACCTACACCTTCTTCTCGGGCTGCTACCCCAACACTCAGCCAGCACATCTATTTTCCTCCTCTACTGCTGTTTTAAGATGATTTCTCTCCAAATAAAAGAACTTCCTCACTGACTCCTTGGTCTGCACCTCCATCACATGCTCTCACCACAGAGCTTTGAGGCCCCGGCTGCCTACTTGTCACTTCTCTTAAAGGGAAAGTGGAAAACCAGCAGAGCAGATAATGCCCTTCATCTCGCAGCTGTGCTGCCCAGCACTGACGTGTTTCGCAGCACCCAGGTACAAAGACACTCTACTACCATTCCAAAAGAGTGCAAGATCATAATGGAAAATTTAGTGTTATGTAAGAATGCTATTTAATACTATTTCATTAGCTGTGTGCCTGCCGGTTTCTGATAATTACCGACGTTTACCCAGGTTCAATAAACTCAAAACTGCCTGACGCGAATCTTTCAAAAACAAAACAAGACAAAATAAAAGCAGCAGTTTTCCGACGTATTCCGACAAATAACCTCTCGAGACATTCAATACATTATTTAACATCAGGGTTCAACCT
>VZRQ01004240.1:1263969-1294434 GCA_013397975.1 Machaerirhynchus nigripectus | reverse complement strand
CCCAGCCTCGCCTGCGCCGCCCCCGCCTCCGCCCGGGTCAGGCGGCAGCGGGCGGGGCCGAGGGGTCGCGGCTCTGGCGTCACCCGGCGCGGGGCTGCCTCAGCCCGGGGGCGGAGCTTTGTACAGTTAGTAAGTAACACCGAACCGGTTATCCTGGGATTTGGTGGTGTGGTTTTTTTGGTTTTGTGAGTTTTCCTTTGTTTGTTTTGATTTTTGAAGGTTGCTTGTTTGTTTATTTTTATGAGTTGGGGGGAGGGTTGGAAGGCTACGTAGAAGATTAAAAATGCAAAATTGAAAATACAGAGTTAGAAAACAGCGCGTCTCATACGGTATCCATAAATAAACTTTTTTCTTTTTTTTTTTTTTTAAAGGCTCTTGATTTTTGGGAGAAACAGAGTTCTGCATGTTGATTTCACTTCACTGTACAGTAATTTCGCTGGGAATATGCAAGATCACTTCTTTTTTGTCTTCTGGTTTCTGTGGCTCACACCACCGTCTAGGACCAGTGTGTCAAACTGAAAAATAATGTATAGCCCCAGTGATATCAAGTTGGGTTTTTTTCCTATTGTTTTTCAGTAGCTGAGTGGCTTTTCCATTTGTAAGGAATTGCGTTAGTAATTTAAATCCATATGTATCCTCATCTTTTAATAAGAATCTGTAACTCTGATTAGCTGTATATATGTGTACATGTGTGTACAAAAGCACATATACCCAAATTCTAGTTATGGAGTGGGCATGAATACCCAGAAATGGAAAATAAGGGCTAAAAGCTATCATTCTGATAGTTTTTATCAGAAAACTTGCTACCCTAGGTTCTGGGCCATGGGAGGGGGGAGCTGCATTTGTGCACTGGTGCTGTGAAAAAAATGAAAGAAAAAGTATCTCACTAAACATCCATCACGTGCCATAGAACATCAACACTGTATGTTCTCAGTCAAACTTCCAGCTTCTCAGTGAAACAGCTGCTCGAGTTTCTGGATGTAATCTGGCAGTATAATACTGATTTGCAACTTTGATAATCAATGCTAAAAATCTTCTGCAGCTTGACTTCCATGTGGAAAATTTCTAGCCAGGTTAAATTTAGCAAAGGTGCATTCCATGGTGCATGACACTTTACCTGTGCTAGCTCTTCCGGAACTTGCTGGGCTCCAGCCCTGTTAAAGCTCACTAACTTGCTTTCTCAGGTATTGTATGTGTATGCTGACCACGAACCAGCCTTTAACACACTCGCGACCACAGACCATAAGAAATTCATAGAAATACTGACTTTAGGTAGTGGCAGCCCTGTCCAGTACTGCCCTTGGCAGATGGGTTTACCTCTTAGCTTCATTTAGCTCCAAAGTATCTCTGGAAATTTGTCACATGTTGTGGTTTCTAGCACAACATTTATCTAGGAGTTCTGTGCTCCAAACTTTTCACATGCCCACTCTTCAGTCCTTTTTCCTGCTGACAAGAAACAGGGAGCAGCCTGAAAGAGAGACAAGTTGTCCACAAATCAGGGAGGGTTCCTCTTTCTGAACAGCAGTGATGATGAGAGACAAGCTGTCCACAAATCAGGAAGGGTTCCTCTTTCCAAACAGCAGTGAGGATGATATTTATATATGAAGCAGTATGCAGACAGATGAGGGTTTGGACTGGTGGAGAGGGCCCTAAACATTTGTTTAAACAGATGGTAGGTTGCGCTCGGGTAACTACATGTCACTGAATTATGTTTTGGGCATATACACAAAGCTTAAAAGGAAATAAAAAACATTTTTATGACAAAAAGTGGCATTCTCTTTTGAAGCAGGGCTGCAAGACAACAGAAGGACTTTTAAATTTTTTTTTAACCATGCAGGGGGTACCTTTGCCAACATTGTTTTGTGGGAGCAGACCTTGCGAGGTCCAGAAGTTGATGAGCGGCACAGCAGCATCACAAGCAAGGGAGGGATGAGCTGGACAGGTGAGCACCAAGGCTGCCTGGCTGTACTCTGAGCTGTTGTAGGAACACATGGGCACATGTGCCCTGACAAGCTTTCCTTTCACCAGACGCTGCTCGGCTATATCACCCCCCACCTCACAGGGCAGCTTGTATCTGCTGTGAATTTGTATAAGCCCTACTACTTTTGCTTTAAGTCAGAATTAGACTGAGGGCTGAATTGCTATCATGACATGCTATCATGACATGTCTCCTACAGCAGTAGAAATAAACTGCTTTTGCCTCACCTGAATCTGCAAGTTTTAAACTGTTTTTTCTGCAAGTCTTCACATCATTTGTAAATGGTAATTCTGCTTATGGTAAGCTATATCTTTAGTGATTTCAATCTTAACAATCACTGTGGGCTTCCTTGTGTCTCCACTTCAATAAAAATAATTTCCCCCAAATATCTCATTTTTATGCTTTAATAACAGAAAGTTCTATACAAGCTAGGCAATAACTGTGAAAATATCTGTATTAAGGTATACAGGCATGTATATGTATCTCCAAGTTATTTAATCACCACAAGCAGTAAAATCATTGAGGGATCTCAAACTGATGTGTAAATGCTAACAAACTTGGGGCTCTGAGTAAAAATTATGTGACAATTCTCCCAAACCGCTTACTCATATGGAAATAAATTTCATTGACTCACACCAAATGCCAGTACAACTGTAACCTGGTTACACATCCAAAGGGAATCAGGCTGCATAGACAGAATGCTTTTAGTCAGCAGCCCCTGAATCACTGATGGAAGCACAATGAATCACTGTTGTGTGGGTACAACTGAATATGTAATTATTCCGCAGCTCCTAACAATACTAAAAACTTTTGTGGTAGCTGAATAGATGATCTCACTGTGATTATTACCTTTTTTCTGACTTCAAACCGCATCATCATTTGCAGATAAATTGTCCTGAGGCCAAGCGAGGAAATAGCAATAACGGCTGTCTGACAAAGGTAATATTGCACCTTTTTAAAACTATGCCATCCACTGACCTCAGACTGAACTGGCACTTTGTTAAGGTGCAAGAACACATCTTCAGCGTCTCTGTGCAGTGTTGACAGCCTTGAGCTACAAGCAGGGATAATGCACTTAGAGCAGACAAGTATGAAACATCTGGAAAGGCACCTACTTCCTGAGACAATCCCATCTGGGAGCCCAGTCCCAAAGGGTGGTGGAATAACCTGGCTGTTACCAGTACAGCCCTGGGAAGGAGGAGGCTCTAATTCAAAGAAACAGATCCAGGTCCAGACAGCATCTGTGCACTGTGTTTGGCCGTGTGCCAGGCTGCTGCCATCTTGTGCAAGGTTTTTCTCTGCTCTTTGCTGTGAGCAATTATTTGCATGTGTGTAATCACTGAATGCTGTCTCCCCAGTCTGCTGTGTTCTTGTGTTGTACCCACAGAGCAAGCACAGAAAACCAAGACCATTTTACAGGACCCCAGATTTAATGGTTCCGACTGCCAGAGATAGTACAAACAGAATTCCTCAAGTCCAGCCTAAGGAAAACATTTATGGAAAGGGATCAAAGTGCTCTTGGAGGGTCTGCTAATGGGGATAGCAATGGCAAAACTGGAGAGACAGATGAAGGACCAGTTAAATTTGACTGGGAGTTCAGTTTGTTTATTCAGCAGTACATAAAGTAAGTTGACAAAAATGGTCAGAAGAGGAAATACCAGGGAAACATCTGGCTCTGTAAAAACTACTGGTAAAAAAGTTCTTCTGTTGGATGGTTTATGGGTGCTGGGACAGACCACAGCCATGCTAGGCACCACAAAACTCAAGTTATTCACACACTGATACAATACTGAGATGCTCAGTTCAGAGGAAGGATAAATTCAAATGCTGGTGGAGTGAGTATTCCATCATGCCCCCTTTGTGGCACTTGGAATAGTGGATACTTTATTAGATAGCAGCTATGTGTTTTCCAGAATGATTTTACATACTGTCAGACTGCAGAAAGCAGCAGAGGTGTTGAAATATATTTCTTTCAGCACCAAAGCTGGAAAAGATGCTGCTATCAAAAAAGAGAGATTATTGAGGGACACTTCGCACTTCATAAGTGTGGGAGTGAAATTTCATACAACTAATAAATAATACTGAATTAATGAAATTTATCCTGGGTTTCTTGGTTGTTGTTTTACAGGTTTTCTGAAGGGGACTGAAGGCTACACAGAACATTAAAAATGCAAGATTGAAAATGCAGAGTTAGAAAGCAGTGCATCTCATACTTAATCCATAATTAAATATATTTTTTAATACTCTTGATGTTTCGGAGAAACAGAGGTCTGCATGTTGATAGCACTTCACCATAAATTACTTTCTCTGGGAACATGACAGGTAACTTCTTTTCTATCTTCTGGTTTCTGTGGCTCACACCACCATCAAGCACTAATATGTCAAACTGAAAACTAATGTATAGCACCAGTAAAATCAAGTGTTGTTTTCTCCATGTTTTTCAGTGTCCAAGTGGCTTTTCCTTTTGAGATAAATTTAGTTAGTAATTTGATTGCACGCAGTCTCTTTGTCTTTTAATAAGAAGCTGTAATTCTAATTAGCACTGTGTGTGTGTCTGTGTGTGTGTGTACAAAAGCACATAAACCCAAACTTTACAGTGTGCTATTCCGAAATTATATTAGCAGAATCAGGGCCTTGTGGTATAATGTATGTAAGAATAAATTTCATCAAGATTTTGCTACAGATGATGTGGAAGAACATCTGTTTTCCTAATGATATACATGAGGCAATCTGTGACCCTGCCCGTGGAAGTTCTGGCTTGTCTTCTTCTAGTCTCAGCTCTTCACAATCTGAAATTCAGACCAGTCTCCTGTTGCTTGAATTGGAATGGGTCCAAGGGCTGTTATTTTGTAAATAACAACATGTTTTCTTGCATCTTTCTATGATGAATTTCATATTGGTCAGTCTTTAGACTAGAGAATTCTATGAACTGGTCCTGTGCAGGGATATTTGTCATGTTTTGTGTCCTGTTTGGCATGGATATATGAAATACTAGATAAAAGACATCTGCTTATGTAGATTTCCTTTCCTTTTATGTTTAAGGTATGTCTGTCTTTGGATAGGTTTCACAATCTATTTGGAGTCCCACTCTGTGTATGCTAGAAGTACATTTTTTTTCCTCAGGTGGGAAATGTATAGGTTTCCCAACAGCTTTGTACTTAAAGACTGTGTGTTCAGCTAGGTGACATATCTGTCCTGTAATTACATCCGTTTTCCCCACCTAGGAAAAAGAATTGAAGGAGTCGTATATCTCTATTTGTTTTGAAATACAAGCTCCTCAAATTGATGGGCAGGAGCTCAATCAGAGTGATTGTAATTATCCACTGAGTAAACTCAAACAGCAGTCTGGCTCTGCCCTACTCTGTACATAATGCTCTGGATGAAATGTGAAACTCAGTTCTTCTAGTTCCCAAGTCTAGGTGCTGAGACCACCCATGGCCTTCTCAGTATCAGGAAGAGTCCTGTGCACGTCTTCTGTCTCTTGGTCCTTTGGTTACCCAGAGGTGTTCAGTGGGATGCTTGGTGGATCAGCATCTTGAGCATGCAATGATATTCATCCCAAAGTGCCTCCATATGGCCATGGCAGAACTAAAACAGTACTGTGAGAATACTGAGGGTTCAGCTGACACTACCGAAACACTTCCAAACAGTTTATGGATCAAGCATAACAATAAGGAAGTTTGTTAAGCAAAGTGTTTTGTAGAAACACTGATCTTTGGTAAGTGAATCTTGAACTGGAAAGTGGATCTAGACTTCAGTTTACATATGTGTGGTTTTAACTTTATTATTAAGTCAGTTTAGCTGAAGGCATGTATAAACCTCCAAAAAATAAAATCCCGCATTTGTAGAATACATCATTCACAAGGCTTGTTCACCATCAGATGCAATAATTTTAACTTTGTTGTACTTATCCTTTCAGTTTGCAGTCAAAATAGTATTTTACAATACTGTAATTTCTTTTTAATAATAAATGCTGAAGTCAACTTTTTAAATTGACGGAAGTGCAATTGGAATTTTTGTATCTCTGTTCTGCTCTGTTCCAAACTGAAACTGAAAAGGTTGCTGTCTAGCAGAACTGGACTAAAGGTATGCTGATACTGTATAGCTAGATGGCAGCATTCACATTGCTTTGAGAAAAACTGTAGTTCTTTGAATGATTTGGCTGCTCTGTTACAGTTAAATGGCATGGTTCTATTCTGAAATGTGCTGCCTGAGAATGTCTGAGTAAGTAACACATCTGAAAATCTGACCATTTCATTTAGGTGTCTAAACTGGAGATTTATACTTTGGCCCTACAGATAACGAATATGAAATGTAGTACTTACCCCTTTATCTAAAAAGATAAAAATCTGATTATGTGCATACATCTTTTAAAACAGGCTAGTGTTTATCCTGTTTAGCCTGAAATGAGGCTTTGTTTTATATTATACAAGATTCCATTAATTTGAGAATTTTGTATCATGAACTAACCTACAAGCTTGTTTGGTTGATACACAAAATAACTTCCCTTCTGTTACAGAACAAAATACTTATTCAGCAAAGTCTTTCTGAATGTCCAGCAAGGTCCTCCTATCATCTATCCCAAGCCTTACCAATCTCCTCAACTATAACCCCACCACCTCTTTCCTTGCCCTGTAGGGGGACAAGGACACCTTTCAGAACATTAGCCCATTTTTGTCCCTACTCACTGAAGATGTTTATTTGTCTAGTCCAGGCTACTGCACGCTCAAGCATCCTGTCCCTTACATGTCAGCCCACATGAAGGTGAGCCTGGGAAGACCCAGGACAGGGAGCTTGGGCCCTGCTGGCTCACACAGCCTGAGACACACACAGAACACTCTACTGTGAGCAAAGTTTTGGCTGTCTCCACCTTGTCCTTTCAGCTTTCTGCAGGATGACCTGAGCCCTGAGGCTCATTTGCTAAAAGCCTGCTTTGCAATTATATGCAGCTTTGAATGCCCCATGCTCTATGACAAATAGATTTTGATTGCACTCAGCCAACGACCAGAGTGAGTTGCAAAGGGCTGAGTGGACAAAAAACACAGAGTGAGAGCAGCAACATGGGTATTATGGGTGGTAAGGAGGAGACAAATAGGCATGGGCAGTGGTTCTGGGCAGCACAGACAGTACTTTGTAAATCAAAGTAAAGGCTTTGACACCATTTCCCACAGCATTCTCCTGGAGAAATGGGCTGCTCATGGCTTGGACAGATGCACTCTTCATTGGTTAAAAAACTGGCCAGCTGTTCAGGCCCAGAAAGTGATGGTGCATGGAGCAACATCCAGCCAGCCATTAATGGTGTTCCCCAGGGCTCAGTACTTTATCAGTGATCTGGACAAGGGGATCGAGTGCCCCCTCAGTCAGTTTGCAGATGACACCAAGTCAGGTGGGAGTATTAGTCTGATGGAGGAAGGCTCTACAGAGGGATCTGGACAGGCTGGATTAAAGGGCTGAGATCAATTGTGTGAGGTTCAACTAAGCAGAGTGCTGGGTGCTGCACTTGGGTCAAAACAACTCCATGTAAGAGGGAACCTTTAGGATTGTGCTGACCTGATCTGGAGGAAAAAAGGAGATCCTGGCATTGTCTTTTCTGGTAAGCTGCAGCTGTGGCCTCAGCAATCAGAACAGGACTGAGTTTATCTCTGCTACCGCAGTTCAATTATTTATGTATTTCAGCTAGCTGTCCTTGGAGGTGCCATTGGAAGATTGGAAGAACCTTTTCTGCTGCTCTCTGTACTTTTTTATCTCTAGTTTGTGGACTAAACTGCAGAAAAGAAAGCAGGCTAGCTATGTAATGTGCAGAGGTGTGAGCCTGAAATGAAATAATACTGCAGTGAAAATCAGGCTTTGCCCAGTGTCTGTATGTAGTGCAGACTACAGGATAGTAGAGAGATGTCTACACCTATTTTCAGTATTTCTGCATAACACTGAAGGTTGTACTGGGGGCATACCTACTTGAAGTCCTAATGTAGAATGTAAGCATGATTTTATTAGCAAAAATGCACCATTAGGTTTCAATTCAGTAAGTCTGAGTTTACAGCCTTATTTTGACTGCATTACTTGCTAACCCATACACTAAAAACTTCCTGGATTTTCTTGGTTTCTGTAAATCCAATGCCTGTGCTTTTTATTTTATAGGGAAGTTTTTATATTTACCAGTTTGATAGACAGAAACTGCCATCAGAAACTGACATAAAGCTCCAAAGTTTCTTCGGATGGGTAATATCAAGTAGAGGTCAGTAAATCTCATAATAAAAAGCTGTATAATATGGAACAGTGGTCAATAGGTCATTAAATCTCTTCATCTGAAGCTGTAAAAGCTGGAGGAAAAAGCAACCTGAAAGTTCACAGCTCCATTATTAATACTTTGATAGGAAACTCAGTGGGAAGCCTTGACCTTGAATATAGAGGTAAACATGCTAGGTAATACATTAGTTTGCAGTATGGCGGGATTTATTTTTAAATTTGCCAAAACATAGAGAAAAATGAGACCACAATGACACAGACACCTAAGTACTTCTTTAATGTAATGGACAGACCTGCTGTAAATGGACCTCCATCTGTAGGATTTTGCCCAAGTGTGTAGAGAATTTGTGACCTGTTAACCTCTCTGTTTATGCTAATTCCTCTTTCCCAGGTTAGGAAGCTGCATCCTTTACTCAGACATACTTCATGGTTATTCCAGCTTGGAAATTACAGTATTTAAGTACCTGAAGCATATATAAAAATTGAACTTCAAACAAAATCTTCTTTGTTATTGTCTTTATGTACTTCCTTAGGTAAACTGCCTAGTACAAGTGTTGGAAATTTGTTCCCCTGTATAAATAAGCTCCAGTAAAATTACTGTTTTCTTCATTCAATCTTCTTGAATGAAGGAGAAATATGTATTAAATTTAGTGTACATGAAACCTTCCTGAAATAAAATCGGTATTTTTTAATTTCTTGAATTACATTAAACTTCAGAATTATTTTAATTGAAATATTTAATATCCACCTTTTTTTATAAAGGGATTACAAGGAAAACCCTTCTGGGACTAATTTAAAACAAACAAGTCCCAATAACTATCACTGAGAACTCTTTAACCTACAAGATAAAGTATGTGCATGATATTGAAATGCGAGTAACAAGGTAATATCTCAATGATTACATTTTAATGAGTTTCATACCCTTTATTCCCTCAG
The DNA here is from genome assembly GCA_013397975.1 of Machaerirhynchus nigripectus. Taxonomy (NCBI): domain Eukaryota; kingdom Metazoa; phylum Chordata; class Aves; order Passeriformes; family Dicruridae; genus Machaerirhynchus; species Machaerirhynchus nigripectus. The sequence goes on along the minus strand of VZRQ01004240.1, from coordinate 1,285,274 downwards.
TGCCTGAGACATTATTATATTCCAGAATGATTATTTTATTACCTCAAATATTATTTATTTAATAAAATATTTAAGAAAACATAATATGCAGCTTAATTAAAGCTAGGGGATTTTTTTTTGTGCATCATGTCAATAAATGCTATTAGGGAATTAACCTGGCTTGAAGTCTGCACCTGTAGGACCAAAACATCCTTTCACTTTCCCTCTTGCAGACCAAGTGAACTAATTTTCACTTCACCCTTTGAATACTCAGGAATTCATGCTATTTGCGTATTGGTGAATTGCAGAAGGGCCAAGGGCATAATGACCTTAACAGTCAAATCATCCTGGTTTAAAAACCAACCAAACAGAAACAACATATGAAGAACTGTTTTTTTTTCTTTGATTTGACAGGTGTTTTAACGCCATTTATGCCGTTGAAGGTAGGTCTTCTGCAGACCTGGTGGGATGATGAACTGCAGCATGGAGGTGAGATGCTTGTTGAAATAGCCCTGCTGCCAGAGAAGATGCAGCACCACCAGCGCCCTAAGGATCTAAAATCCACCCTCTAGGCTATTTCTGGGGTGTGCAGTCGTTTGTTCATTTCTTTTGTTTGCATAAGCTAACAACAAGCAATAGGACACGGATTTCTCTGCATAACCAAGGGGCTGTGAGAAAGGCACATCTCTGTGCACAAGGAGGCACCTGCATTTGGGGAGGGTGCCTTGCATCGTCCAGGAAAAGAGTATTTCTGCACGGTACCAGTACAGTACCTTCCAATGAAAGGTAAATTAGCTTTCCTCACAATATGCCATGTTCCTCTTGGACTGTTCAAATGCTTACTTTGTTCTAAGTTAGAGAAAATGTGTTTTTGAAGATACTCATTCTCTATGACTTGTTTTTACTTGAAAAGTGCTTTAAATTCAATACATGTTTACTCAAGCAGAACTTGTTCCACTGTTCTTGTCAACTGCATATATTTTGTAAGTTTTTTCAAAAACTGCCTGAGTAAAAATGTAGATATTCAAGAGCAGAAGATTCTTCTCCTGACTTTAAGGATGGGTGGTTACGGTGTTATACAGTTTTCTTGTTTTGTTTAAAGCCCTTAAAAAAACCACATACTTCCTGTATACATTTTTATCTGGTAGGCATGAAAAAGTCAGTACATTAAAAATACTTTTGGACTGAAATTAAGGAGCCAATTGCAACCTAAATTTGAGTTAATCCTTACTGAACTGAATTCTGTCCTAACAGAACTATACACGTTAGAGGTGAGACAGCTTCGAGTTCTTTGTCTAGTTTGAAATACTTATGAAGGACTTACAGCCCCTCTGAAATATAGCACTCTCATTTTCTCGTATTAGATCTTTCTGCCTCAGCTTTTGCACTTACAGTAAAAGCAGCATTTTCTACAAATCAACTATTGCCCTGCCATTAATATTCTCTTTTGGAAAAGATTAGAGGTGAAAAAATCTCAGAGATTAAAAATAAGTAATAACAAAAAGAAAGCTCATGTAAAGCAACAAGTATGGCAGATACCACAAACTGCATCTGGCTTCACCCCTGCCAAGACCCACCTAAAAAGCTCTTGCATTTCCCAGCCTCTCCCCATGGTGCATCCCACTGCCTTGGGGGAGCAGCTGCCTACACTGATCCTGCAGCTTTGATGTAAGCTTCGAGTCCTGTGTATCAGCTGGAGAAGCTGATTTTCACAGCTCATCCTTTATCTGTAGAATCGCTTGAGCTCTTCCTCAGAAATGGCTCAGTTTCTGTGATTCCTTTGTCTCGTGTATGCAGTTAATTTAAATCTCTGGGTGCAAAGCTTTTTTGAATGAAGTGTCCTAAATAAGTATGTTATTATCATTGCCAAAATGATTTTGAAACCCTGCTTATCTCCATATTCTTTTTTCTAGTTTGGTTCTTTGGAAAAAGGCATAAAAATAATGAATAATGTGGTGATACCATCTTTTCTATTGCTTTAGTTTTCTAGGTGTGTCAGTATTATCTGTTTTAGCTGTCATCATTGCACAGAGTAGACATAAACTCTTATTAGGAGACTGCATTACAGCTTAAATTACACGTAGCCATCACCTTGAATTTGCTCGTCTGTCCTTCAAGCAAATTCTAAGCCAAATAATCTTTAGTAATACCTTAGTACTCCTGGTGTACATCACCTTTACAAACAACTCAAGTGCTAATAAATTAAATTTATTCTAAGAAATAGTGTCCTGTGTTCTTAGAAATGAAACAAATCCTATCACTTTACTGTTTTCTAGTTAAAGCTGGAAAAACACTCGGTTTATGACTTGGAGGCAGCACGTAAAGAAACAATATGCATCACTCATTGGCTCTTCTGAGACTAGTATCAGCTGGAAGCTGCATATAAATATTCTACGTTGATTAATACACAAATGCCAATAGGCACATAGAGAAGGTAGCTTTTAAAGAGTCATTTATGAAAGTCTTCTTAGAGAAGCTGTTACCAGTGGAAGATAGTAGCCTCCCATGTATTTGGTTTTGGTATGTGTTTCTACAAGTTGTAGACTAATTGATGTGTGCACTAGCCCTAATTAGCATGATTGCACTTCAGCTGGAAGCGTTCTCAGCAGCTAACATCAGCAGAGCTACAACTCACTGTGGAACTGAAGAAACGTGTGGCTGTCACTGCTGTACTCTGGTCTTGGATTACAAAGGTGTTGCAGTCTATTAGTAAAACACACTGCAGGTCAGAAGACCAGGTATTTTGGATCTTAAAGCAGGAGGGCTAAAATCTACTCAGAGCTTCAGGTGCAGTAACAATTTCTTTGAAACTGACTGAGCAAACCCATTATTTTTTTAGTAATAACAAAAAAGAAAAAAACACCAAACCCAAAGATATTTTTTAAAAAACTAGATTCAGATCTGAGCACCACAGAAGGTGCCTGGTAAATGCTAAAAAAAAAGACCAAAGAGCACTGGCGACAAACATCCTTATCATCATTTTACTACTTTCCTCTCATATTAGCTTCATCCATTAGGCCCAGAGGGGCGTGCTGTGCATGGGGCACCCCACCAGCTCTGCTGTCCTGCAGTGCCTTGCAGCAGCCAGCTCTTTGTTTTTCTTTTTAGCTACATTTCTCAGCTTTTCTTTGAGTTTCTAAGTCCTGTGGTTTATCTTTTTTTGCTCACCAGAGGGAGATAACAAGAATAAACCTCTTTGTTCCAACAGTGATAAAAGCACGAGAGGGAAAGATGGCATCCTTCATCTTCCTTCAGATCAGCCAAAGGTGGTCTGAGAGAATGCTGTATGCCTGAGGTTGTGGATTAATGAGGTGTGTTGAGCCAACATGAGGCCAGGGCGGTTTGCTTCATCCTCCTGGCAATCCAGCAGTGAAAGATTTGCAGGAGAAAACTACTGTCTGCAACAATTCCTATACACGTCTCTCCAAAACATCTATTTTCCAGGGGGGAGAAAAGCAGTAACAAATTGTTCAAGAACATAGGTAGCCAAAAGATCCTGACCCTGCAAGCTGCATATCAGAATCTCCTGTAAGCTTTGGGACCGGTTTGTAGACAACAGCTCTCCCAGCGTTCTAGCACTTCCTTTTTCATGATAAGATTACACAAGTTGGCGATAACAGTCTTAGCAGGACATGGTGGTTTGCTTTTTCCCACCATGGAGAATTGAAATAATCTCCATAGCGCTCTCTGCCCCATGGCAGCCTGAGGACTGCTCTAGGCCACTGAGACAATGCAGATCAAGAATTAAAGGGTGAGCACTCCTGGTCTAGACAGCATTCTGAGTATAAAAATCTCAACTTTTGCTAAATATAGATTTTTCAGAAAGAGATGTTTAACATACAGAAATCAAAATGAGCCTAGAGCCCTTGGTGGACCAGGTCATTAGACTAAGGTCCCTTCTCCTACCTATTACCTCAGCATTGTCACCACCAGCACTAAAATGTTATGAACCTAAGCTGTTGTTTCCCACATTTCTCAGTGGTCTTAAAACAGGCCCTCAGAAAAAAAATTCCTTTGTAACAGAATAAAATAAATGCAATCCCCTGAAAATACCTGTTTTATCTTAGTATCCCTTCTTGGCTTTTTGGTTGATTTTTTTGGTTAATCCAGAAAACAAGAAAGGATAACTCGACAATCTTGACCTAAACTACCAGGCAGCAGATTCTAACCGTGGGTGTTTAACAGTGTGAGAGTGGAGGAATTAATCTCACCGGTGGCCCTGCTCCAGGTAGCAGGGCTCCCCTCAGTGAGACGCTTAGGCAGTGAATTCAGTGGAATGCCAGGCATGTTGGTTGACAAGGATCTTGCTACAAAGCCTGATTTCTTTCTGTGTGCTGAAAAAGTCATGTATGTTCCTTACTAAGAAGCTATGCACACTTTTCAAAACCACTGTGAAAAGCGTAAAGAAACAAAATTATCTTCTCTTAAATATAGCATATCTTATTTTTCCTATGTTCTTACTTTGTGGTGGGTTTCTACAGATAATGCCATACATGGCACAATACAAGTTGGCAGTATTATTGAAAAAGCCAAGCACAAGGGAAGAAAAAATATTATCTCATTGTCTTTGGGAGTCTCCATATAAAATTGCAAATGGGTGTTTTCATAAAGCTTTCCAGTTCTCACCACCTAGTACTAATTAAAGCTTTCTATAAATTCACACATCTTGTCAGAAGCACAGAGAAAGTATGAGGAAATTAAAAATACAAGAAATTCATATAATATTTTAATTTCGCATATTTTGCTATCTTTGTTTTGAACTTTTGCAGGGGAAGTTAATGCTGTCCTGTTAAGGGAGTTCTTTTTTATGTGTTTGTACTAGCTGTAGCAGTACCTGCATGTGGAACACAAAATTCACACATGAAGCTGAGCTAATACAGACACACAGAGATATTCATCGTCTTCCCAAGAACCTTGCAATACAACTTAAAATGAGTTGCAAGCAAATAGGAATAATCATTGGGAAGAATGTGGGAAGAGGACAGGATACCTCAGATACCAAGATACAGAAGCCATTGTAGATTTAGCTGTAAGTCCTTCTTTTAATTGCCTATGTAGTGAGCATTTGGCTGGGTGGGTATTTCCGCTGCCTCTGATACCAGAGAAAAGCCTGCTCTGCTGGGAGGTGCATAGACAGATTTGTTCAGTGGGACATTTCTCCCCTTTCAAGGCCACATGGTATTTCCAGAGTGCCCCCAAAAAAGCTTGTCTTCCTGAGAGCCAGGTTGCCTTTTTAACTCAGAGCAGTGCCACGGTGTTACTGTTTCCTCATTATTTGAGGTCTCACACTCCTGTTGCTCAGGGCTGCTCGAGGTCTCACACTCCTGTTGCTCAGGGCTGCTCCCTGCTGAGTCAGGGAGCTGATGCGCTTTGCACAGCAAAACCCCGTAAAAGGCAAGGTGATGTTCTCATTAAAGTGACTGTCAATCCCTCAGGACCATCCTGGCCTTCACAAAACTCAGTTTGTTGTTTCACCTGTTTTCTTCAGAGAGGCCGCTGGAGAAGGCAGAGGAAAGGTCTGACGTACGGTGCACACACTGACACATCGGGCAGAATCATGGGAATATGTCATTGATGAATCATTCTGTATTAACTCACCTACAGCTCTACAGAGAATACAACTTGTAAAAAAATCGTAAAATGTTACCTGAGGTACTGCATAGCAAGTCAATTAATAATTACTAATCCACTAACAACAACCAATTTCTAAAGTTTAGTAGAGTTTTGCAATACAGAGTTGTTTCAGATGGTTGTAGGGACTACTGATTTTAGAGACTATAGATTTTATATCCATGTGTATGTGTTTGATTTCTTACTACCTTGGATTTTGTATAATAATTTGCATATGGAAAAAATGGTACAAAGCTCCATCAATTCAGACAGATAGCAACAGAGTTTGGACATTTGCAGATGACCAGATAGGTGGAGAATCACATCTTCTATGAAGCCAGGGGTGAAAGACCAGGCTCTAACTTGAACAGTGAGAGACAGGAATGCTTTTAGCAATTAATTAAGTAAAAGTGCATTTATCCTACATAGAACTTGTTATAGTGGCTTCTGAATATGTTTTTTTAGTAGTCTTCTTTATTAGCAAGTCTCAACAGATCGTGCAAAAAACCTGAATTGTGTCTTGGCAGTCACAACATTAGTCTGCTACACATTTAAATGGACTATGGAAGGAGAATTTTTCAACAGCTAAAGCTCAAGCACCTGGCAAACAGAATGTTTTGCAAGGAGATTGGTTTATTTCACTTGACAGTTTTATTAAACTTTAATCACCTTTTCAATGAGTGCATTGTTTAGTACCCGCTGTTCCTATGGCCTAAATCAGGGACTTTTAAAAAGACGAATACTTATTTTTCTGATTCTCAAGCACAGTGCAGTTCTGCTGTCTTTCATTAACTGTAAACCAGAGATAGAAATTGTGTAGATAAAAGAAGGCAATAAAACAAAATTAAAGTGCTGTCAACACTAGATTTGTCAGAAAGTTAATGAGCTTTGCCATAATGGGTACTGATTATAGGTAGTATTTCACAATGCCATTCATCATTCAACAAAATAATATACTTTAGGAGACAGCTGTAACTGTGTTCTGCAATGATGGAAGTACATATAGATGAGACTGATGTGTGTTGAGAGCAGGTGCCATTGCTACCATGCTCCAATTAAAAACTGTGTGTATTATATGATGTTAAAAGTTGTCTCTTACCCAGTATTTGCTTCACAGAAAGCCTAAATAACAGTAACTGAACACCCAGCTCAGCTGGAACTGTCTCCTGCTAGCCATTCCTAAGGTTTTATGCCAATCTGATGTTTCCCCCATTTCCCTCTGATCTCCACATCTTCTCCATGCTGCAGAATGCCTGTGGCATGTGGCAGTGAAGCATGTCACGAGCCAGTAGCCAAAGGTGTATGATAAGGCTACTGCTCTGTCTGGAGACTGGATCCCCCAGCCCTATGAACAAACACCCATTAGCAGCTGGGCCTCATGGGGACAGTCCTTATGGCAAGCACTATGCAGTGTTGAAATTTCTGGCACAGGGAGCAGAGAGAGACATTTTAATTGCTCTGTCATTGCCCCTGGTACCTAGGAACCTTGCCTCTAGTTATTTTCTAGGGAAGCGAAAAACATGAAGAGTTTACTGATTAATTTGCAGGCAGATTTTCCAGCTAGGTTAGATGTTTCATTTGCCTTCAATGCTTTTTCTCACTACTATAAATCTAGTTGTTTCCACTGATTACTTTCCACTTGCATGGATGAGAAAATTAGGTCAGTCACATCTGCTGGGTGTCATCCTCTACTCATTTGCATTGGTGTAAACAGGTAAAAACCATTGGTTTTTACAGGCTGTTAAACCTGTAAAAACAAGAGAGGGACAAGTAGCTCTCAGCACAATGACTCACACCTGGTGTGTATGCACACGTAATCTCAGGAGTGTCTTGCATGATGGGGAATCTGTTTGGAAACTGATCTTTTGTGTCCATAAAGAGACTTCGGCGTGGACACAGGTATTTAGACAACCAAAAGCAGGAAGTCATTTCAATTCTACATTCTCCTTTATGTTACTTGTTAATTTGGCTGCCATTACACAAAAAGTATTGGCTGGATTTCTTGATAGCGGACATTGAGAAGACTACATCAAAGCTAATCAAAAAGGCAGTTTTAGAGGAAAGCTATGATATGTCACTCCAAGTCCTTAAAATCCTTTTTGATCCTGGTAATCTTACTCACACAACCACCTCCTCATTTTCAGAGTCCTCTTTATCTGAAGAAGGAGTACCAAAGAATCTGAAATCTGGTCACATATTACCTGGAGCTGGCTGTAAGCTTCAACACAATAATATTTCTGAAGCTAAGAAAGAAATTGTTTACATGCAGTAAGATTTTAATTCATACCCCAACCAACAGCATTCAGTATTGTTCAAATATGTAGCCATTGCTTTATTTTAACTACCTTTTGTCACTGATCCATGTGATATCAAGACAGCAGGACATCGAGAATGTAGGACTGAGCCTATGTACGGTCACGTGAGGCTATGGCCAATGTTCTGGGTAATCTAATATGGACAGGGGAAGAAAAAAGCAAACCCATATTTAGGTGACCATTATCAATGGCTCTCGCCATACAGTGCACATAAGACTGGATCAACATTGACACTGATTTACTCAACACTGAGTGGCCCAGGGTAAGCCAGGCAAGCTCTAAATCTGGGGCATTTTCTGGTATCCTTCTAAATATCAGCCAAGGCATAGATAGTAAAGTTTTGCCTTTTTGAGGCATGCCCAATCACTTTTGGATTGAGATTTGTGAAAGTGATTTTCATTCCTTTTTTGGGCACTCTGAAAGGTGCTGACAATGTTGTGAAAAAGGTCCACCAACTCTTTAATGAAGTCCTGTCTCAATAAATAACTCAATAAATAAATAAGAAAGAAAAAAATAAAGAAAATAAATAACTGGAAAACCTCATTTTGTCTCCAGTTATGGTTAGATGAAGACACAAATCTCCTGAGATTCATTACAAAATCCAAAATGGTGCAGCCCAGTTCAACACCTGGTAGCCTGAAAGTTGACTTGGACCAATACCTGAGGAGTTCTTAGAACATCGTTTCCCTTTGGATATTCATAGTGTGTAGACATGTTCAGTTTGCTGCCTCTCTTATTTCACAGAGATGAGATCCAAGCTCAGTGCCCAGCACTGTGCATGCAACACAGCACACCCTCAGTCCAGTACCCGCATTGCCCCGAGCTCCTCAGGACTGAGGGAGAACCACCTGGCATGAGCCCCCTTCCCGAGTAATTCCCTGTTCTCAGACCACAGTTATTCAGGGCGTCATGTCATTTGTTTCAGCCTGTTTTTATTGAGTGGGTAAATAACTCCCTTGATTACAGCAGTTACAGTTTTCCCTGGGGTTACATTTGGCAACAACCTGCTCACCCTTCTTTAACTGCACTGTTAATTAGGAGGCCTGTGTTTATCTTCTTGTCAAAAGCAGCTAAGCTCTCTGCCACTGGAATTCTTTCTTCTCCCTTCTCCTAGGGTGAGAGAACAGTGATTGTTTGCTTGGTTACGCCTCAAGTCTTTTGTACGCTTTTAATAAAATCTGTAATTAATACTTTGAGAGGGTGTTTTTTCCCCTCTCTCTGAGCACATCTTGAGTACAATTTTTCAATGGCAATGAACAAAAATAAAGAATAGTTAATTGCACTCCCAGCATGACTCTGACATTACTTGGAGTGTTGCAATAGCCTTGGATGGCTAAATGTGAATGTCTAAAAAAAGTCAGTGTAGTATTTGCAACAAGCAACCTGGCTCCATTAACATGTTAGAGGGAGAAGTTTAGCCAAACACTGTTGAATCTTTCACAGTCTTAAAATCCAGGGACACTGGATTTTCGCTACACAGGGCAAGCTATTAGTGCCCTTTCCCTATTTTAGAAGAAAGCAGCAATCGTCTTTGACTTGTTTAAATGTATAAAGAGCATGAAAAGCTTGCATGGACTCCAGCTGAAGCCAAAGACAAAACTAGACATGTCAATATAAGCAGAAATAACATTCCTACATGGGAAAATAAAAACAGTATAATTTCTAAATACTGCATACATATTACTTATTGCCATCAGATATCACAGACTGAGAGTTTAGTTTCAGACTTTGAAAAAAATTAGACATTCATATGCTTCTAGATACAAAATAATCACAAGAAATTTTATTCATCTCACATAACCTGCTGAGAGCCCCTGTCTATAGCCAAAGACTATAGAGACTATAGAGGGAGAAAGGCACCTCCTGAGGGTCACTCAGGTTTTCAGTCTTTAGGCTCCAAGTTTAAAATGAGATGCTCCCTTCACTTGAAAAAGAACATAAATTTAAAATTTGTCATTAAGAGAAGATAATTTTTCAACTATAGACAGACTATGCTTTTCATATCTGGACTAAAAGAACATTTTCTGTGATTTATATGCCACTGATCACTATCATGACCAGAAATCTGGAATATAATGAGGATGCAGCAATTTCCCTATTCACACAATGTGCACGTGAAAGAAACTTTGTGTGTTTCTGAAGTGTTGGTCCTTGCCTGAGGTAGGCCGTTCAACTAGATGAACCACTGATCTGCTAGGAAGGCTGTCATGTACTTATTAATATCTTCTTACCTATTTTCATATTCTTGTAAGAGTTTTATATTACATTTTAAAACTTGACCTGACTTTCTGGAGAAAAGTTATATTTATGCAGACATTGAATGAAAAATATATTTACTGGCTCTGAAGAATCATAGTATTCCCTACTATGAAGTACCCTGCTCAATGCTTACAAACCCCCTAGCACTTTGTACTGTAGCATTTTTATATAAGTTTGAATTGAAGGCATCCTACTGGTTCTGAGAATCACTTTAGTACCCGAAAACTAAATAGATAAGTTTATTACAACGCCTTAGGACAGAAATCACAGGTGTTTTTAAAAACTTGAGCCTGGGAGAGGGTGATCTCCTGTGCCATATCCATGCAGCCTTCAGGACTGATTGTGGAGATATAAGAAATGGCAACTCTATCACATGCCACTTGTGTGGTAGATAAAGTGACAAGGAAGTGGACTGAAAACTGGCTGAGGAGGTACCCTGGAGAAGGGAACATCCACGTGGTGCTTGAGTGTGACCGCTGTGCAGAAATGCAGCCCCTGCCTGCTGGGGCTGACCTGCCATGACAGACACTGGGCCATTCACAGTTACCATGTTCCAAAAGGAATACTGAGATTAAATGAACAAGAAGGAGACACTACTTCTAGAAGAAGAGGAAAACAGTGACATTTATGTCTTGTTTTGGTGTATCTAGCTCCAAAGGCTTCCTTCTTCACCCTAAAACACTGTGATTCCATGTCTCCGTCACCCTGGTGCTGAGATTAGTGCAAGAATCAGGTATAAAGCTCTCTGCAGTCTACAAATACATGCTGGAAAAGAGCCACCATGCACTGCTGTCAGAAAATAAGATCGGAAACCCTGAAAAGTTGGTGAAAAAATTAAAAGCTTTCTACTCTGTTGGCACTAAGCACATATAAAAAATTTTAAAAAGCAATCTGAACACTAGACACTAAAAGGAAACCTAAATTCAGGAAATGAAAGAGAGCTCTGTAAGTACTGTCTCTGATAGCAAATTCTTTTTCAAGAAAGACATTTATTTCTCACTATCTTATCAGTACCCCAGGGGTAGTCTGTGAGCTAGAGATAAACCAAAATATATTTTTTTCTGGCTAACAAATGAATCCTTACAGTCCTGGGCTGTCTAACAGACAAGGACTTTTCTAAAATGGCTATAGTTTGCTCACCTCTCAGATGTCTACCTCTTTTCAGGAGGGTATCAGAGGTAAAATTTTCCCAGGCTTTAGAGACAACCAATAAATGCCTATCAACTACATGAGAATGACACGGGTCGGCTTCTGGGGTGGAAAGTAGGGAAGGATAAAAACAGGGAGAAGGCAGCAACTGGAGGACAGAACAGACAGCAATTTCTTGACTGTCCAGAGTAAGAAGCGAGGAAAGAGTTTGCAGTTCTCTTACTATGTTTTCTGAGGAAAGAGTTGCTTCCAGCATAAGGAATTAGGTAAAGAAAAACACGCAGGTGAAAGCTGATGGGGTCATTTAGTCAGTGATGCTATAGCCCAAACACAGCTCTACAGGAACTAATTTTCAGAGAAGACTTGTTTTGATCTTAGAGGCTAAAGGTCTGGTAGATCATCTGGTAGATCATGCTTCCTATTAGCATACCAAAATATTTTTTCCTCAGTTACTCCAGCATACAGCCCAGTAGCAGGTATGTTTTTGGATAATGGATATCTTAAGTAAAGGCATACTGAAAACCTTGAAAGACATCCTGCTTTCCCCTGGGGGCTTGCTGTAATGGGTCACGTTACAAACGTTTGCTTTATGTCTAATTGGAATCTGACTGTTTTCAGGTACCTGTCACTGAATCTAATTATCTCAGTGTCTGCTAGAATAAAAGGGCTTTGCAGGCTTGGTATCTTCTTCCCAGGGGAATCCTAATGCAATCCTGTCATCTTTCTGTCTTCTGCTTAGTAAGATGTTAAGATATTTAAAACTCTTCCTGAAAGGCCCTTCTTAATTTTTTATACAAAAACCTCCACATTTTTTTTCCTAACATTTATTCCGTTCTGCTTCCCTTGGTACATTTTAACCCCTTTTTTATATGCATTCACTGGTTTTTTCCCTATTGAAATCATTGTGTTTTCCACAGTATGGAGTTATTCTATGCTGGATTGAATTTGGAAATTCAAACTCTGTGATCTCAGAGCTTCTCAGATTTCCAAGATGTAGCCATGATTAATGTTATCAAGCCAAAGAGCAAAGATGACTACCTGAATAGGCTTTTTAAATTTTAAACAATGTAAAATAGATGTGCTGAATTTTCCAATCCTCTATTTTCCCCTACTAATTACCCATCTCCACTGTTTATATACAGATTTGCTCTATATTTAGTAATTGGATTATCCTATTGTTTGGATTTCTTTATTCACACTAGACTTCTAATATCTCTCCCTCTTACAAGGTCATTTTTTGCAGCTCTGCATTGCATTTTCATGAGAGTTACACACTTGCAATTACAGGTGTTCTATAAATCATCATCACTGAGAATCACAGACATAAATAAACAAGGCTGATGAAAGACCTTTTACTGCTATCAATTGTAACATAAAACGGGTTACACAGACAAGCTGTGACCTGTGAGATCAGATTGGTATTTAGAGTTTTAATCTCTGTTCTTGCTGTGGTAGAGAAAAATGGCTATCATTTATCATTAGCAAAGCATGCAGCAAGCAATAACAATGTGGGAGCTCAACTACATTAAACAGTAGCTGCTGTGTATATACATAAGCAGTGCTGTGCCATACATCTCCTACAAACAACACACTGTAATTATGAACACAGACATGTAATAGGTGACTTGAAACAGCAGAGTTCAGATAATTGCAATGGCAAAGTGTAATTGCAGTGAGCAAGCAGCATTAAATAATTTACTCAGATAATCAAGAGCCAACTAAAATTTCTCCACTACACTGTGGAGAAACCACACGGTATTCCAATTAAACCAAAGAAAAAAGGCAGGGGAACTCTCCAAGTAATGGAAGAGTTTGGCTACTTCTGTTTCCTCTTTCAACACACTGTCCTGGCCATAAGGCTAATAATCCTGGTATATAGTTTGTGACAAACAGTGCATTGTTCTTTTTCTTTAGTTTGAAAATAGCAAGACTGCAGTGCTCCAGGTACAATCAGTACAGTACAGCCTATTTGCTTCACAGGTTATGGTATCCACACAGATGGCCTGATTTCTAAGGAGCTCATCCAACAGTTTTAATGAGTCTAATCACTGACTTCTAGGGGAAGCAGGGGAAAGAATGCCAGGGACATGAATCCACCAGGCAATAGCTCTGTTAAGCCATCCTCTGTCCAATCTCTCCTTTTACCATGCATGGTGGCATGTAGTCATGAACTTAGTACATGAGGCAGAGAGTTCAGAGGAAAACCACTCTTCCAGTTTAGTTAAAACACTGGTAGATTCCAGCAATGCCAAATCTTACATGCAAAGCAACAGTTACTAGTCATGATTCATTCTGATAAATAGTTGTAATTTTGATCATTTCCTCCAAAACCAAAACATGCATTGTTTTTGTTCAGAGATTTTGTTGTGCTGAGCTGAAGCCCTTATGAATAGCCTTTGCCTTCACAACACTATAGAAGTTGATCATTGCACCTACTTTTCCAAACAACAAAGATAAAAAACTATTTTCCAAGATTACTGTTGCTATTACTATTTGTAATTTGAATTTTGTTTTATTACTATAAATTTTGTTACAGATATTTGATCTTCAACTAGTCATGGACACAAAATTCATACGCTTTATACTGTCACTACGTTTGAATTACTAACACAAAAAAGTAGAACTGATAGCAACAAATTAATTGTTCTTTTAATCTTAGAGTAGTTTGGGTTGGAAGGGGATCTTGAAGATCATTTAGTTCCAAGCCCCCTGCCGTGGGCAGGGACACCTTCCACCAGACCAGGCTGCCCAGAGCCCCATCCAACCTGGCCTTGAACACCTTCGGGGGGGGGGCATTCACAGCTTCTCTGGGAAACCTGTGCCAGTGTCTCACCACCCTCACAGTAAAGAATTTTTTTCTAATATCTAATCTAAACCTACTCTCTTCCAGTTTGAACCCATTCCCCTTTCTCCTGTCACTACATGCTCTTGTAAATAATGTCTCTCCATCCTTCCTGTAAGTTCCCTTCAGGTACTGGAAAGTCGTAATCAGATCACCTCGAAGCCTTCTCTTTTCCAGGCGGAACAATTCCAGTTCTCTCTGCCTTTCTTCATAGGAGAGGTATTTGATCCCTCTGATCAACTTGGTGGCCTCCTCTGACTTGCTCCAACAGGTCCATGTCCTTCTTGAGCTGTGACCCCAGAGCTGGATGCAGCATGCCAGGTGGGGTCTCACCAGAGCAGAGCAGAGCAGAGCAGAGCAGAGCAGAGCAGAGAGGCAGAGTTCCTCCCTCACCCTACTGGCCACACTGCTCTAGATGCAGCCCAGGGTACAGTTGGCTCTCTGTCCAGCTGCTGCACTCTGAGAACTTGTTTGTGATTTGTAACCTGAGAAACAGTGCCCAAGAGTCAACTTCCACAGGATCACCAAGTCAGAACACGAGTTTCTTTTGAAACTTTTCAACTGTCAGTGTCTAAGTAGAAATGAGCAGTACCTGTCAATAACAGCTGAGTAAGAGATGCCATGAGTATAGGGATCATAAATTAGGGGCCTGACTGAGAAAATACCTATTATACAGCAAGAGTATTTCAGCATGCACTTCAGCAATACCTGGCAGAAGAACTTGGCAGTGGAGCTAGATGGTTACTAGAGTGATTTGAAGAATTCAGAAATGGCTGTTTCTGAATTATGCAGTACCATTGCAAGGTTCTGTCAAAGTTATGGGTGTTTTCCTGTGTTGTTCTGAAATAAAAAACAGAGTTGAGATATTAATGTTCTGTGGAGGACATTAATTTAAGACATGCACAGTGCGCAAGCTTGCTATCAGCTGCTTTATGATACAGAGAAGCTTGTAAGGGAATAAAATATGGTTAGCAGAAATGTTTCATTTTAAACTTGATGTTTTCTCTTCACATGCAGCACTAAAGGGTATAGTTTATGTTCTATTACGATACTGAAAAAGCTCATTTTCTTGTACTTCTGGGTGAAATGGGAGTAACTGCAGCGGTGCTGGGCATCCTACATAGTCACAAAGCTAGTGGGAGCAGACTGCTGTGGAGAAGCAAGCCCAAAGCTGGAACTCTTTGGAATTTTATTTGTCACCTTTTACGCCACTAGATTC
Organism: Machaerirhynchus nigripectus; assembly: GCA_013397975.1. Classification (NCBI taxonomy): domain Eukaryota; kingdom Metazoa; phylum Chordata; class Aves; order Passeriformes; family Dicruridae; genus Machaerirhynchus; species Machaerirhynchus nigripectus. The sequence goes on along the minus strand of VZRQ01004240.1, from coordinate 1,269,901 downwards.
AGAAATGTCTTTGGGGTCAACTTTAGGCTATTCTGCTTCTAACCTGTAGTACAAGGCACAGAGGCTACCTCAGTGTACCTTTCCATCCAGTAAGAAAGGCACTCAGGCTCCATAGAATACATGTGATCTTACATCCCTTCAGATGCTGGGAGCCCTAAGCCTGCAGCATCTCACAGACCTCTACTCAGGGCACATGGTACAGGTCCCATCCCTAGAAAGACTCCCTGACATTTTGGTTTTGAGACCTCTTACGGAATTTTCTTAGACAAAAAATATTGTATTCATCATGTCTGTTGTCAAACAACTGTATGTTCACATGAGAACTTGCTGCTCCTATTTAAGATAATGCCAAGGCCACACAGATGATGTAATTGGAAACATGGAGTGGGAGCTGCCTGTGGGCTCCTCTGTTACCATCACCCTGCTGAGTTTATCCTGAAGGACAAGCTGTACATGCAGTACAGCGCAGCACAGCCTGCTCGGGTTGATGCTCCTCGTGGATCACTAACTCTCATGCACAACAGTCTTCTGATTAGGACTGCTACAAACCCCAAGGGGAAAATCTTGCAGCTGTTCAAGGCTTTAGGCTTTGCTTCCCTGCTGTGGGCATCAGCTGGTGCTCTGTGACATGCTGGTAGGTTGCACTGCTCCCTGAGTTGAGCTCTGCCTCTTACCACACATGAGACAGAATGGCAAAGGATCGTTTCTGAAGGGTCCCTGTATTATCCTCTAGCATGAGGGCAATGGGATCTGCAGGCAGGCTGTGCTCCAAGCTTAGGTAACCTACTGGGATAATAAAGATCTAGAGTGCATCAGGCTTCCCCCAGCATCAACCACACCATGTACAACACAGCTACAAGCACAGAAGACAGAAGCAAGTGTCCTGATGCAGAGGGAACAAGATGCTTATAGCTCTGTCTGGGATGTAGGAAATGTTGGTGCTTGCCTTCCTTCCACAAACACCCTGCAACTTTAACTTTTTATTTCTGTTTTCTATAGCAAATGGAGGATGAATATGTGCACAATACAACCAAATCTCACATCTTACCTTGTGCTGCATTTGCCAAGAACACAGACTGTGTACTGCAACTCTGAACACATTCAGTATCTGGGGAACAGGAATCTGCTTTTGAGGGCTGCTCTGGGATCATCACAGCTCTTCTTCCACCAACTTCACATGGTTGTCTCTGAGCTCTTGTGCAGAATGGATTTTCAATAACATGCTACTTAAGAAGGTCCTACATTTATTGTCTTCCCTCAAGCCCACTTTACACTTAATATATGTGTTATAAGAGTATGCAGTATAGCCAGAATCAGGGGTTGTCTCATAGCACTCTGTAACAAAATAGGCTGCTTGACTGATCCTGCAAGCCAAGCATTATGCACCTTTCCCACTGATTGATGATTTGTCTTCAGGAATATCACTCAGTTCACTTTCCACATAAATTTAAGCTCACGGATTTGATAATCTGCTATCATACACATAATGAGTAGGAGTTATTAATTTAGGACGGTTAAGGAAGAAAGCTTTAACTCTAAGCCTTGGTGTTAATTCAACTTATAAAGTCAGTATATTTAAAAATACACAGAAGTTGTATGAGAGCACAGCCCAGTATGCAAAGTGAAATCATAACTTTGCCCAATGTAAAATTATTTCTGTATGGCGTTTTAATTGTTCTCTTTTTTATAACTGAAAGGTTCAGTGCATGAAACGTAGTGGAACTTGCTTAATAGAGAACACTAGGAAGTTTACAAGAGCAAGTTTGATCACTAAATGATTCTGAAAAGCAAATATAAAGTATTTTTCTAAAGAAGCATAAGGAATGCTGATGCATTCTAATTAAAGTTATGTAGATACCATTCACAGGTGCATCATAGAAGGGAAATGTAGATGGTAAAGTATATCAGCTGTGTATAAGCAACAGTTTAAAGAAATATACCAGTTGGAAGAAGTTACTTTCTTTTACATCTTTTAAATTACAGGTAAATATAACACATAGCATCAGCTGACAAGCATACATGTAGCACTATTTAAATTATAGTAATTAACACTAGATGATCACTTCAATCTGCACTATTAAGTTTAGATTAAGGGTTAGTAAAAAAAATAATAAACATCTCAATGTATTTTCTATCTCCTAGGACTCAGTTATTTTTCTAAAACTTTCCTAAAATATTTAAGAAAAGCAATTCAGTGTTTTGAAACTCTGATTTAAACACAGTATTTCTTCCTTTTTATCTCTGCCCTCATTTTGCCTGTGCAGGCAACGGAATAAATTATAGCTCCCGTTTTCTTCTACTTTTTCATTGAGACAAGTACAACTTTGCAAAAGCTAAGGGCATTTGGAAAAGTTAAGGAACAGCAAAAGGAGAAACATGAGAAGATTAGAGGACATCAGATGGCAGATTACTAATTTGATTGAATCCTGACAACCTTTTTTCAGTTATGACCTTTTTTGAGTTTCTGGAAGGTACTGAACAGACACAATTCTTACTCTCAGACCATTTCTTCTACACTTAACAATTCAGGCTCAGAAAAACTGACCATATTAACCTTTGGATTATGCTTACAAACTGTTGAAAAGCAAAACCTGCTGCAGCAGGGACCCTGTCAGAGCTGTACCAACAACTGTACAGGACAGATGACTGAACAGCATGGCAGTGTACATTTTCTGGCCCTTTTTAATGCAGTCTCATAAGCCATGCAACACAGACTGTGTCTGTGACTGCCCACTACCAGTGATATGTGATCCTGTCTGTTAGGTGGCTGGGGGCACAGAGCTTTTTCATGTTGGGCTGCAGAGCTGTCCAAACTCACTGCTGACTCTGTAGGCTTTCATGCAGAAGAACAAGAGGTAAGCTTGGACTTGAGTGCTGGCTTGGGCCTATGTTCATGCCCAGTACAGACAGTGCAAAGTGATCTATCACCCTGTATGTGGAGAGCTGGTGGCTCAACCAAGACTGTGTCTTGGTCTTGTCTGTGTGCCTTGCTCAACAACTCTTGAGCCCTGGACTTATATCTTTGACCATTTTTCTGATTTTGGTGGTTCAGAAAAACACTAAAACTCAAGATAAACTCTATGTATTCTTAAGTAATGTGAAATTGATTTACTGGTATGATAATTAGAACACGCTGCAGCCAGGGGACTATTCACAACCCAAGGAACCATAGCCATGTGAAAGAAGTCATGCTCTCCACTGCTTTGCTGCTTTAAGACCATATAACAAGGTTCTGATGGGACCTTGCAGGTCACTGAGTCCAGGCACTGCTCTCAATATCAAGGAAACTTCATAATCCTTTTTAGAAACTTTCTGAACTCTAAGACTGCTCCCAGTGCACATTTTCCAGGGTGTTACACAGCTGTGCATCGAATTTCTTATTCTGGGGGATTTCCTTTGTTGCTCTGCCATAAAGCTGACTTCAGAAGAGTCTGTGGCACATGTGGACCTGCTGTGTGATTGCTCAATGCATCGGTCTGGAAAGACTCGCCAAATACTGAATATGACCTGGCCAAGATCATTGTAACTCTCTGTCTAACCTGCCTGAATGGGTTTTCCTATATGAGTATCATGTAATTCAATGTGAGACTTAGAGGAGCAAGGCTGGGAAGTTTCAACAGTCTTCCATGAACTGCTTCTCTTCTTATACTTGCACTTATTTTTAAGACTATGGCTGTTTTATTGTCAGTGAAGATGGTACTTCCAGGCTGCAGGCCAAGCTGAAAGCCTAGGGATTAAAGCACACTAGGGCCCAAAGATACTTCAAAGGGTGAAGAGAGAAGGGAACAGCTGACAGTGGTTTAACTTGTGGGCAGAGGGATCTACGCCCCAGATTGTGAACTGAAGCCTGTACAGAGCTTGCTGTGTAGAAACTGGGAATTATCAGTGGTTCTCAGAGAAAAAGCAGGAGCTGGTGCCTGTTCCCACAGCATGGAAGAAGGAAAGACCCTTTAGCTGAAAAAGGCACCAAAGCTGGACAACATTTGAAGCAAAGGAGAAAGAACTAAGGAGCTAGGAAAGACTGACAAGACAAGAGACAGGGTGCTTTAACACTATCTTTCCCAGAGTTGCAGAGGAAGGAAGCATCCTCGCCTAGTCAGACTTCTCTGTCTTCCCAGAAATCATCAGTATGACAGTGATTACTGCAAGAAGCCCTAAGAGTCCACTCAGGAAGGCTTCAACTTTCTCTCAAGCACACAGGGAAGCTCAGAAGTAAACGATTAATGGCCCAAAGCTTTATTTGATCTGCTGCTACAATTAAGTAGTGGCTGGGAAAGCTCACTGGCCTCCCTCAGGTACCAATCCATATTGGGCTGTTTCAAAGAGTTCCTGAGAAACTGGAGCTTAGATAACCTCATTAAAAGCTATTTGAGAGGCATTTCAGTTACATTAATGTACTATATGACTACTGAGGATAGCCATATGCTGCTCATATATAAAAATATTAATAAGTCATCTGTTGGGTAGCTGAGGTTCTTATGTCTAAATGGAACACAGATATGATGGACATTTGGATATAAAGAATATTCACTGACTGAAGATTAATTTAGTAATCCCATCTAAACAATGGGATAAAGGGAGTTTAAAGTTCCACTGAGGCTAATATTTAATTTCAAAGGCTGGCAACTAGACTAATTTTTTGGCACAAAAACTTGGCATGAAAATGTTTAAATAACTGTCCCCAAGTGAAGTGTTCCTGGGGCAAACCTAGGGTTTAGAAAGTAAAGAAAGAGAAGAACACGAACGTACAGCATAATCTTCTGTTCCCCTGACCTACCTTTGCCCACACCTGTAGCTGTGACAGATCCACTGTAGTAACTACCTGCTTACAACCCTGTTGTTGAAAGGACATGCAGCTCCTCCCATCCAAAGGGAAAAATTGTGTGTCATGACCAATGGATCAAACACAGGTAACAGTTTTCACCTTCAGATATACCACTTACCTCCTATGGTAAATTCCCTCTGGGGGTTCAGAGAGAGTCAGTTAAAAAATAAATGCAAGAAAAGTGTGAAGAAAAATACAGCCCTTTAATGCAGACCAGATCACAAAAACCAAGGCAAAAACGAATTCTGGCATAAGACCCTGTTTGATATGTCCAAATTTTGGATCATAGTTTCTACATTTAAATCAGTGGAGAGCATCTCAGTTATCATCACTGCCAAGGCACACACAGTTTTGACAGAATTATCTTTAATTGACTCTTATAAATCTGCCGCAAGAGAAATTCCGAAATTTCCCATGCTGTCTCTTCAGGGGCATCACAGTTCTGACATCTAACCTAAATCTCATGTTGAGGTTTCGGCTGCTGTAGTTCTTGGGTTTGTTGTCTTTGCTATGGACTTTCAGAGGGCTCATGTGCCATGCAGGCTATCCGCCTGTTTGCTCACGCCAGGACAGCCATGACCCTGGTGAATCATGCTCAGGGTGAGGTTCATTATAACCTCCTGATTCTTCTTCACGGAGCTGCTACCTACCTGGCTGTTCCCCATCCCGCATTTCTGCATCCACTGGCTCTGACCTTGCACTTTTTCCAAAACATTTTTCCAGTTTGCCAAGATGGTTTCTGAAATCTAATCTCGTTCCCCAGCATAGCCACAGCCTTCCCACAAACTGAGCACGCGTGCTGCCTGTATCACTATCCACATCACTGGTGACAAACTTGGATGGTTTGACTGAACGAACCGCTGTGCTTCCTGTGCTGGCAGCTGAGAACTGTTGAACCGTGTAACAGCACAGCCAGGTCGGCACCTAGCGATCCCTTGGCTTGGACTTATCATGGGAGTCAACCCCCCACCCCCTAAAACGAACTAAAAGCTCCTTTTTCTCGCTCGTCCTTTATCAAGGAGAGACGTCTGAGCTCAGCTGTTGCTACAAAGCCGCTGCCGTCGCTTGCACATCCCTTCCTTGCGCTCCGCGCGTTCGGAGCGCGGC
>VZRQ01004240.1:1113546-1263482 GCA_013397975.1 Machaerirhynchus nigripectus | reverse complement strand
GGGCTGAGCCCCCTGCCCGGCTCTGGGCTGGCAGCCGCCGGCAGGAGCGGTGCACGCACCTGCTCTCGAGGCTGCCGGCAAAAGCCTGGGGTGGCGAGGTGAGAAGGTGACTCCGGCTCCACTTTCATGAGCGTGAGTTTCCCGAGATCCCTGCTGGTAACCGCTCAGTCCTAATCTGCAGGTGCTTCCCCGTGGAAGTACTCTGAGTAAATAATTCATCCTGGAAGGAAGGGACACACTCGACCACTTACGCTCCACAGTGTAGGGGATGGTTTAAAGAAGGGCTGTTCTGACCCAAAGCTCTTATTGCTGTGTGGCTAGCTATGCTCAGTTCAGGGTGCCAGAGCCTTCAAGGAGCTCAAGTTAATGACACATTGCTTTTCTGTCTTTCTGTCCCTTGGGCACTCCTGGAGTCCGCTGGTAGGGCAGGGGTAATGTTAGTGTGCTGACCTAAAATAGCAGCTGGTGTACACAAACTCTTCTTGGTTTCAGCTGTGTAAAGCCCCTAACTCAGTTTATGGCATACTGGCAGTAGATGGTGTGAAGGATTGTAGCCTGGTTATACGTAGTCCTAGCGGTTGTGATGCTTAAACTCAAATACTCAAACTTAAGTTTTTAACTCTGCTTGAAGTGCCTTCTTGCCAGTGAAGTCCTTCTTAAGTCTGTGGCAGTGCTTGAGCACTTTTGTTAACTTGCTGCACATGCAACTGCTCCTTGCCAGAACTGAAAGTGGAGCAGACTGCACTTCCTAGCCTCATTAGGAGCAGCACCCTTGTTCTCCTTGGTAGGAGGCACTGAATATAATGCAGCTCCCCTGGTTCCTTTGCTGTGACTGCACTTCATTCTTTCTGTGAGGAGTCTATGACAGCAACAAGTGGTACTTCAGAAGCACCAAATATAGTTGGTGGCTTTTCCCATGAATTTGTTATTAGTGCCTGTTACCCAAGAAAAGTGTTTTTCTTTTTGAAAACAAGTGACACTTTGTGTTTTGCTCCCAAGTTGCCCTCCCACAGTGTTACTGTGTGCTCTGCTTCAGGGTGCTGCTGTTATCAAGCGCTTCTCTGGCTTTGAAAACACCATCCCTTCATCTAGAAAAGATGAAGTGCCCAACTGCATGGTCAGTGCTGCATCAAAGCAAGGCTTTGCTATCTACGTAGATGACCCAGAAGATAAGGAAAACTACAGCTGCCAAGTGTCTGAAGAGCTGGAATTAAGCCACTGTGAACTGGATACTAGTGCAATGACATCCAGTATTCACCTACTGCTGGATCTGAGTTCAGGTAACTCCTGTTACTACTCAGATGGTATCCATAGGACAACCACATGTAGGGTGGTTATGAATTGTGAATTGTAAGCTCGTGAGTAGCTTATGTTACAAAACAATAACACTGCAAGCTAGCTTGGATTGTGTCTACATGAGGGGCAGCATTTCTGAGCTAAAAATAGCAAGAGAAAGTCAAGAGTTAAATTATACAAATGTCTTGCTGCTTCCTATTACCTGTTAGGCTCTCCTATGGTAGTGGACACATCCTTCCAATCCCAGCCTGAGGATCACATGGAAGATGTTGTAACTCTGGCTGTGGGAGAGTATGCAGAAGACATTCATCAGTACCTCCGGGAGGCTGAAGTAAGTTGCTGTAAGAAGCTTATAGGTATCTGTGGTGGGCTGCAATATTGCAGAGATCCAGGCTGCCACTGAAATACAAAGGAGGGAAAGCAAATGGTAAAAGTCATCTCTTTAAGGCAGCATATCGTCAGTGATAAGTTCTTCCAGGATTACTGCATCCCTGATATTTCCTGTGAGGGGAGCATCTCTTGACTATTTGGTATGAAGAATTCTTGCAAATGGGAGTAGAATGCTGAAAAAATGCTAAAGCAGTTTGATATGATCTCACTGATAGCTCTCTGGCTATAGTAGCAGTTTTTCCTACCTTCTTGTCTCAGAGCACTGAAATTCAGTCTCCTGTTAGGAAGAAGGGGAAAAAGCTGATTTGTTCATTTTCAGGTCGTTCTGAATGGCTCAACTGTTTGATGGCAAAGGCTGTCCATAGTCCAGGAAGTGTTTTACTATTCTCCTGCTAACACTGTAGCTTCAATCTGTCTTTTAAGTGTAGAAATACTACTTTCTGGAGATACCACTTGCTGGGAATAATAACCAGTAGCACGATAATTGTAGTTAGTACTTATAGTTATTAACAGTGGGACAACCCCTGCTCCTTTTAATATAAGTATAAAAAATGTTCATCAGCTCAGCCATCCATGGTTCTCTTCAGGGTGATCATGCTGATTCTTCAACTCTTTCCAAACAGGTGAGATTTAGGCCAAAGCCCTACTACATGAAGAAGCAGCCAGATATCACAACAGGAATGCGTGCCATCCTGGTAGACTGGCTGGTAGAGGTAGGGGAAGAATATAAACTTCGGACAGAGACTTTGTACCTGGCAGTGAACTTCCTGGACAGGTTTCTTTCCTGCATGTCTGTTCTCAGAGGGAAGCTGCAGCTTGTAGGAACGGCGGCAATTCTTCTGGCTGCGTAAGTGTTTGATCTTCTGAAATCTTGGTGATCTGAAACTTATTTTTGTTCTTAGTCTTTTAGTGTAATTTTAATGAAGGCTGCAGTAGTAGATAGCTCTTCATGATGTCTCAAGATGAGCAACTTGGTTTCTTTGGTACTATGAAAATTAAACATTTAATGCTGAATGGGAAGAACTGTGGTGGGGAAAGCTTGTAACCATAAACACAGGAGCAGAAACAGTACTGTGTTAAACTGCCAGCCTCTAAGGCTGTAATGGACTCACTTGCAATCTACAATTAGCCTTTAACGGCTCTAAGTAGACAGGGTAAGCAGCATAGCTTAGGAGTGCATGGGTGTTTGTCTGGAGTGTGTTGTGCTACTGAGACATTCCCACTGACAGCTTGCTGTTACTCAGGAGCTAACAATGTGAATGTATGTCTATCTAGACTGATGACTTAGAGTTCCTCGAAGAATATTTGCCCAAATTTGAAATGAAATTATTAGCTAGCCTGGAGGAACAATAAAATTGGAGCTTTACACAAGTTTTAGTCATGTCATATGCTGATCCTGACATGGGTCCAGCATGAAGCTTTCTTTTTCTATAACTTCAAAGCTGACAAATGTGGCTTCTATATCCCTTTTTCAGGAAGTATGAAGAGATCTACCCACCAGATGTGGACGAATTTGTCTATATAACAGATGATACCTACACAAAGAAGCAGCTGCTAAGAATGGAACACTTGCTTCTCAAAGTGCTGGGTTTTGACCTAACAGCCCCAACCATCAACCAGTTCCTCCTTCAGTATATTCAGAGGCGTGGAATCTGTATGAGGACAGAGAATTTTGCGAGGGTATGGACTATCTGCCTTCTGGGACTGAGAGGGAAGAAGGGATCCTTAAAGGAGGACTACGTGCATTTTATGAAGCTGTCTCTGCAACAGGCCTGGAACTGGTGGCTTGTGTGCCGAGACTTCTGGATAAATGCCTCATGGAAATCCTGGGTTTGGTCTACCTTGTCTGGTCAGGGATAATTCACGGACTAGGCAGTTAGGTGGTAAAAATCTGGTGGTTTTTTCAACAGTGCCTGTGTAGCAAGTCTGTCCTGGATTTGGTGCTACTGCATATTGCTCCACAGTGACACAGAATTTACCTGCTTAGCTGCATAGGAGTTGCCTGACATAGGCAACCGTGCTTATAAACAGCAAACTTAGAGTAAAACATCTGACCACCTGATTCACTGCAAAGGGTATAGGATTGTGCAATGACTCTACTCCTACAGACCCCAAATTGTGCTTCTTAGAGCTGTCCATTTATCCCTGATCTCCAAGTGGGGTCCACCAATGTAAACAAGAACCTTAGAGAATGGGAAGAGTGTGTCTGTTACTTTTATGAAACTTGAATTTTCTAAGTCTCTATCTGTAAAATCATGGCAGAACTGATGATGGGACCAGACCTTCAGGTTACAGTGTAGATTGTTTAGGCTTTGGCAAAATATGGTCTTCCTGTCCCCCCCAAAACATGATAAAAGGATCTTCTGTAAAGTAAACAGGACTGGAATGACAATTCTCCTGACTAGATATGTAGTTTATGCTTTTTTTTTGTGCATGATACTGAGACCACTGCTCAACTTTAGTACCAGCTGTATTGGACTGATTGTACCAGCTAGGTTCATTCTTTTCCAAAACTTGGGTTTTCTTGTTCAGTATCTTGCAGAGCTGAGTCTCCTTCAAGCTGATCCTCTTCTGAAGTACCTTCCTTCACAAATTGCTGCGGCAGCCTACTGTTTAGCAAACTATACAGTGAACAGATCATTCTGGGTAAGAACAACTGTGTGTTAATGAATAGCTCAAGCATTTTGTTATTGTTAGAACTGAGCTGAGAAGGAGGAGGAGTAGCTACAAAGTATGTTGTTCTAAAGGCTGAAATCCTAGGATGAGTAGCTGTTCTTGAGTTAATGAGATGACTGTTAAGTAAACCTGAAATATGCCTCTTCTCTGAAACAGGAGGGATTTTACTATCTTGCCCACTTACATCAAGGCTGTACCAAAGGTCTCACAAATCTCCAGAACTAAACCCTCAGATACAATTCAGGTCTTCCTGGGAAAAAGGGGAGAACTGAATGTGTCTACTTGAGTGATTACAGTGAGTGGCTGCTTTACCACAAGCCTTGGTAGACCTTCCAGCTGTGTAAGAGGAATAGCTTTAGTACAGAGTAAGATCCAGAAGAGATGTAATGGATGCCACGTGCCTAGAGCAGAAGGAGCTTGTCATATCTCGTGGCACCAAGGAAGACCTAGGGTGAAACTGATGGCACAATACAGTTGAATCTTTTTCATGCTTAAAGAATCTAGAGTGAGCTCTGATGTAGTGAAAAGAGTTTGTGCTTCCATAGGAAACCCATCTTCTAGATGACTGCTGACTACAATAGAGTAACACTGTTTTTTCTCATCTGACCAGCCAGAAACACTTGCTGCATTTACTGGATATTCATTAAGTGAGATAGTGCCTTGCCTGACTGACCTGCACAAAGCATGCCTTGATGCTCCCCATTGCCAGCTGCAAGCTATTAAGCAGAAGTACAAGCACCCAAAGTAAGTAACTGGTAGGCCAATGTTCTGTAACTTAGATGGCTGTAAACACGGGATGACTCTGGTTTCCCAGCTTGGGCTGTGGCTGCTGTAGCTCTCTCATAGTTGTCAGCTTCTAGTTCTGAAACAGAATCCTCCATCAGCCTCTTGAGCTTTTATGACCAGAAAAATGATTAATGCATAAGTATGCAGATGCATTCGATAACAATTTTGTCTGCAATGTTGCAGGATGATGCTTTTCTTCTCCAATGTATTGCACAATCAGGTGATAGCTTAGCTGACAAATCTGAAGCCAATATCTGTAGTCACTGCATTTCTGTTCCAGGTACCTGCAAGTGTCTCTTCTGGAGCTCCCAGCAGTTCTTCCTCTACACTAGAGACTGTGGATCCTGGACTTGAAGATTATTTTGTCCCAAACAGCAAAGCTGGTCTAACATTTCATAGAGCACTGCAGGTCATGTGTCTGTAACCATAGTGATCAGAATGGTTTTTAAGCTAATATTTTTTAATGAGATACCTTTTTTAAAATAGATATTAGACTATAGCTCTTAACATAACTGACAGCACTTTTAATAAATGTCTTATTACACTCTACTTCTGTGAATCTTCTGACTCCAGTTAATACCTGCAGTAACAGTGAGTGGAATAAATTTTGGAGTGGTTTTTTGTTTGTTTTGTTGGGTGGGATTTGTTTTGTTTTTTACTAAATTGCTGTAAGCACTTATAAGCTGTCTGGAGTGGATAAAGCAGAGCTTGAACCACCACAACCTGACATGCCCATAGGCACAGGTGATTTGCTGTAGTCCTATTTGTTCTTTCTTCAATGAGACAAGATCATGTGGGCATGAACAGAAGCTATTTTCTGCGACTTGTTTACCATATCAGACGAAGAACATCCACGTGCAATTGTTCTATGAAATCTGAACATGTTTGTGGAAGATCAGTGTTGAGGTAAAAGTCAGACTTCACTTTATGGGGACAAAATAGGGGATTGCTCTGCAGGGAGTTGGAGGAAGGGGAGACTGTGGCTGGCAGAGCTTTAGGAGCATTTCATACACTGGTGAACAGACTGCAGTAGAGAGCACTGATAAAAGCTATGAGGTACTGGAACAGCAGATCTAGATGGCTCCTGAGTCATGCTTGTGGTGTGGTGTTACGACAAGCTGTCTGAGATGAGCTCTCACATCCCTAGAGCACTGGTGAACGTGTGTGAAGGGAGGGTGATGGGACAGAACTAACTATTAGCTATCTTAGCCTGAGCTGCTACATGGTCTTGTGTCCCACTCTCGGTTATTTGTTAGGTAATGCTTTGAAAAAAACCCAAACATCCAAACAGGACACTACCTTGTGAACTCTCAAACACAACCCCTGTCCAAAGTAGTTTAAAAATGACTTGGTCATATTGGTCAACATGTAGAGGACTATAATCCACTCATCTAAATGGCAAGGTAAGTCTGAGGTGTGCTCTTACTGCAAGAGTTTAAAGCTTCCAGGGCTTACTGCTTCCTAAGAGAGAAATCTGTACAGTGCATTATGTGTTTCCAAGCAAGAATAGGTTTAACACTTGACACCAGCATGCAATTCAGCAGACATAGTAAGTACCAGCTAACAAGCCTCTTACTTAATTTCAAAACCTGATTATGCCGATGTGTGTGTCATAAGGCTATTAGCTTTGGGCATTCCATCAATGTATGTAAGATTTCCTTTCCCTTAAGTCCTCCCTGTGCAGCCTGGTGGATCTTTCTAGTAATGCAGGCTCTTACATTTCTCTGAAGTGGAGGCAGTGGTCACGACTGCTTCACTTGTCTCAAAGTAAACATCCTTTAAGGGAGGGGAGTATTTCCTTTCAGTCCAGCACAGTCTTGTGCTGCAGTTTCAGTCTTTTTCTTGGTCTCTTGCTTCAAGCACTTTCTAATCAGTTACGTGAATTTGTCATTACTGATAATGATAGAAGTGACCAGACATCCCATGCTCATGTCTGTGGTATTAATTTTGTGGTGGGGGCCTAGATCCATGGACTTTGTCCATGCAATGAATTTCATGGCTTGTGGATGTATGTCTTAAAGGTGGGCTATGAATTTCACTCATGCCTGCAGTCAACTTCTTTAAAGGAAGTGTCTCAGCACAAAGCTGTGCCAGTGGCACCTAGCTACAACAGGCAGTGAGTTTCTTGGTCTCTTGTTTCACAAGGAAATGGTGAGTGCACTGAGCAAGTGTTGCTAAGCCTACCCAGTTTATGAGTACCAGCTTGTTTGGTGTTTCAGGCCAAACATAAGATATTCTTAAACTTCATGGTAATAAGACTCTACTTGTAAGTAATAGTGCCCACTGAACTGCAGTTAAGTGTAATGTTGGATATTTTCAAAGCAGTAATGAATGTCTCAAGTGCAAGAATGTTTTCCTTGTGTTACAGCAGATTAAAGATATTTTTATGGTCACGCTACAGTAGTAATGGGGAAGAGATGAGTTTTGTTCCTAGGAACAGTCTGTAACCACAGTCACGTCTCATGTTCCTGGGCCAACAGATTTGGTGCATCTAACAAAATAGAAGTCTGAATTTACCAAGTGTTTTAACATCTGGAGTCTTTCTAGAAGCCACACTTCATTCTGTTTTACTTTCTTAGATTTTGCTTAGAACTGCACGGCAATCGCAACAGTTTCACTTCACATTGTCAGAGTTTCAATTGTTTGGTATACAAACGTACCTGGGGCTTTCTGGCTTTATTTTTTTTTTAAGCTCTAATATGTGAAGACTGTGCTTCATCTGCTTCCTTTTTTTGTGATTATTTTTCAACTCAGCTTTTGACTTAAATATTGTTTTAGTCCAAGGCTAAAAAGGGTAAAAGAAGAAAACTAAGTAGTTAAGGTGAAGAATCACATAATGCTGCAGTGTGAATGCTAATAATGAGTTTGGGCAAGATGGATTAAATTTTAATTCGTGAGACACAAGAAACTCATCTTGAAGTGGTCTCAGATGAGATCTGTAATAATGTAATTTTTAATGTTCCTGCTCTATTCTCACTTCCTTTTGTTGTTTTTGTCTTATTCAGAGCAGGGAAAAAAGACTTATTGCTGTTACAGAAGTGAGCTTTGACTCTTCCAAGGTGAAGACTGAGTGCTATCTCCTCTCTCCTTCACTGTGACTCACCACACTTAACTGTGGCCTACCCCTTGTGGGCTGTTCTCTGCAGATGATATCTGAGATTGAGGGATAAAAGATGCTACAGTTGGACATAGAGTGGTAATGAAGGTGAAATAATGCTTTTTTAGTAAGATGAAGTGCTTGAATGCAGATGCAAAAATGCTTAGGAGTATTAAAAGTTGTACTCAAAATCAGGTGTACAGGAAGATGGATTTATAAAGAGGGAAATGAAAGCAACCCAAAAGGAAGCTTTACGTTTTCATTGATGTAGTGCCTATTCTATATGGAAAAACTAAGAGCTATAAAGCTCACAGACTTGTGTGATGTTTGAAACAGAACCAGACCTTCTGAAGACAGCCATATCTTGGGAAAGAAATAAAGGTTAATGAGCATTAAAACCTAAACTGAGACAGTCTCAATTCTTGACCATCATCCTTAGTGGCTTGTAGACCATGGCCACAAATAAAACCCGTTTGTTTGTCTGGCAGTTTTTTGTTCAGGAAATATTTCAACTGTGGCAGTTTCAGAAATGTCAAGGCTGATCATGCGCAGTTAGCTCTGCTGTGAAGATCAGTCTGTTGAATGTCAGCATGTGTATTTCAAAGGCTGAATATTGACTTCTATGCAGGTCACAGTACCTTCCCACAGTTAAAATGTACTGGGAGAGAACCTACCGGTGCAACAGCAGGCTGAGCACATCCAAAGAGCTTTGAGGGATCCCTCAATACTCCTAGTGGAGTAGGTTGGAAATTAGAGGTGTTGAGGATTTTATCTTTGACCCATGATATTCAGTTCAAGAGGTCTTTAACATTGGTGTCTTTGTTTTTGTTTGTCTTTAACAAACAAAAATATCTCTAATCTTATTCTAGCAATTTCCATATTATCTTGCTGTGACTTTCAAGAGACTTGGCTGTATGATCCTGGATTTTCTTTGTTGTAGTTAACGTTTTTAACCAGTAATTTCTAACAATATATTAGCCATCTCTGGTAGCCTGAAAAAGGTGTTCTTAGGGCTGGAAATGTATTGTGGATCCTTTTTCCCCATAAGATTAAAAGATTTATACTTTATGGGAAGGTATTGGTTTAAAAGCTATGCTCTGCCTTTGTTTTCCTCTTCTCTGGGGCGAGTTAAGGATGTCTGAGGTAATTAGGTAGTTGGAGAGAATTCTTTAACTGTGTTCAGGACAGTTAAGCAACAGAAGGTTGTCTGCCTTGGTGGGAAATCTGGCTGTGTGATTAGTCTGTGAGCATACCTGCTTGTCAGTTCTCCAAATGACTCAAATTGGCTCTGATCGCTGAGGTGAGTACTTATTTTAGCCAGTGACCTTGAAGCAGCTTGTGGGGCTGCTCTTAAGCGTGAGACAAAAGCCAGCAACATCAGTGATTGCTTCCTGGGATTAAGCTTTTTATCTTGCAGTTTTCCTCAGCACCTGCTTCCCCGGAGCAAGATCGTCATCCTATACTGAAGAGCTGTGCAGACTGTGCTAGGCAGATGTGAACTGGAGGCAGTACAGACCCATTCCCTACTACTCAGATGTTCTAGAGCCCTGTCAAGCTGAGTCTTATGAAGTTTATTGGGCCCTCCCATGTTTATAGTGGATGGATGTATTTTCCCATTGCATAAGACAGGAGATGCACTGAATACTTATTTTTAGCTGTTAGTTGTTTCATAGTTCTCTTGTATGGTAAGCTCTGAGTTTCTCTTGGATGCTTATTAAGATTGAATTTACTTAATAGCAAAAAAGACAAAGCTTTGCATAATGAGATATCCATAATGAGCATCCCTGACAACAAGTTTGTGGAGGATGTGCACTGCAGAGATGTTCCTGCAGAGATGTAGAGAAGCAGTGGTTTAGGCAGTCTGTGTGAGAAGTATCTAATATAGCCAGTCACAAGTCCTCTGTGCACTCCTGGTGGTTAGTCACTGTAGATGGCAGCCCTACAAACACTGAAGAGAATTAGGACAGACAAACTTACAGGGCAGCCTACAGAAGGATACTGACCACATGATACAGTTAATCCTAAAGTACATGCCTACCTGCATCAAATTAACTTGTGTCTGGGCCAAGAAAGACCAGGCCGTCCTGGTCCTAATCCTTGTGAAGATGCTATGGCATCTTCACAGATGATTGAATTATGAATTATATACATCAGAATTACGGCTCTGTCTTGGAGTTTTGTACAGTGCTTGCCTAGTTATGCTGTGCTGGTACTGAAAAATAACTGTGGACTGAGCTAGGGCTGGTTCCTGGCCAAATGTCTGTCTCCATTTGGCTAGTTTCCATGATGCTTAGGGCTGGCTAGTTTTTTAAGTAGATTTGTCTTGGAGAGAGCTTTTGGAGCAGGACAAAATACTCGCTGTGAGCTAACAGGCTGTGCGGGTGTCTGTGCTCAAAGCTCATGCTTGCAGTCTGCCCTTCTTTTGTCTTAGCAATGTGTCTAGAATGACCAAGTGTCCCTGCCATTGATACCAGTAAATACCTAGTTAAACCATAAGGGAGTCCTCAGTCCTTGTTTTTCAGATCCTCTTTATTTGAACACAGAAGAGCCTCACTGGAGCCAAGTCCTGAAAGAACAGGCTCATGATGAAGCATTGAGTTCTGGCAAGAAATAGTCTCCTCCCTTCACCATCTGCAGCCAAGCTGCCTTTTCTGCTTGTTTACTGTTGTTTGTGTTTTGATGTGTAAATAACTTGAAGACATAAGAGAGGGCGCTAGACCCCACAGCATTCAACAGATGACGTGAGCTGCTTACAGAAGAATAACGTAAACCCTATCCCTGTTTAGGCAGACACTGAAGTGACATGTATCTCAAAACAGAGTGATACATTTGATCATTTTTCCCCTCATAAAGAGGATAGAAATACCTGAGAATTAACGAAATGGATGGCAAAACAGAGTGGAGATGAGCAGCAAGAGCAGTGCTGTTCCTCCATGTGACAAGGGAGTGAGATATTGACGTGGCAGAAGCAGGTTCACTCTGAAGCACATTTGCATGGCACATGCTTTCAAACAGCACACCTGTCCCAGTGCCGTGAATTACTGTCACCTCTGTTTGCTGAAGAGGCACAGCTGGATTCAGCCCCGCAGGGAAATACCTTGAGCTTTTTCTTTAGTTGAACCAGGAAGACGCTGTATCCTGATGGTCTCCGAAGGACAGGACCAGAAGAGGGCACCAGCATCCTTGGTCCGGGGCTTGAGGGGAAAGCCAACCTCAGCGTTTCCCAAAAGGGTCAGAGCCCAAGAAGGTGTTTGGTCTTGGGTTCCTTTCTACATGTTTTTGGGTAGATCAGCAACCTGTGCAATCACTGCAACAACACAGTTTTGTTCAATTATTTTTTATTAAATGTAACCAGGATTTAGCAAAGTTGCAATGTAAGGTTGTCAGCTGTGCTGCCTAGCTCTCACATCTGGTGATCCAAAGATACTTAAAAAAAGTAAACTATCTTCTCAGAATGTCTCTAGTCTTGTACTGTGAAGCTTGACTCTTTGCACTACTTTATCAAACATTTTCTGTAAGATTTTTTTTCCCCTGGCTGTAAAAATCAGGCTAACTGATGTTGACTTAAAGCTTGATTCAGAGAGGACAGAAATATCATGGAAAGTTCTCTTCTAATATTTATTGCATCACTGATCTGTTGAAGGAAGTCTGATGTAGGAGCATCTCTTATATTGCAGGTTGGGCGGATGAAGTGCATCTAATATTACAGGTCTTGTATGTTTGGTGCAGAAAAGAGGGGGGAAATCAGTTATAATTTTTAAGTTAGAATATGTTTCTCTTGCTCATTGAAAACTTGAGTGCTGAGTTTTGTTTCAAGGTAATCTAGCTATATGGAGAGTGTTTATGTCTGACAATTGTTGCCTGATTCATGGTAGTTAAGTATCATTTATTTACCTTAGTCATGTTGTCCTTTTCCTGTCCCAGCTTGAATTGAATTTTACTTTCATAAGCTGCTCACCCATTCAAATTTATACTTGTCTTTTTCTACAGCTATTTCTAAAATGTATTTGTTCTCATCTTTAACCTGTTACACAGGAGGCAGAAGCTGCACTGTCAGAGTCAGTGAAAACCTTCTATCCAGGGCGGTCATCTGAGCGCTGCAGCAGTGTGTAACAGTTCAATAAAAACCTTGTCAGTGAAGCTTTTTGAGTCAAAGGGAAATGTTTTCTCCTTGGACAGTTATGTTGCTGAGCTGTGACTGAGCCTGTGTTCCTTACGCTTTTTGAGCTTTTGCAGATATTTTTACAGGTTTATTTTAAGACAGTTGCTGAACTACGTGTCACATGCACGGAGGTAAGGCCTGCCTGCGGCGCTCCATGGATGTTGGCTAAAGGAAAACAAATGTTTTGTTCTGGCTAACAGTAGCAGCTTTCAGGAGGTGGAGTTGTCTCTGAATAGAAGAGGTACCAGGGAGAGCAGAGTGTGCTCACATCATACAGGCGTGTCTTCAGTAGGCACTTGAGCACCCGTGAACAAACACAATTTTCCGCATATGCCTGTGCATCTGCTAGCTGGACATTGTACTCCTTCCTCTCTCTCTTTTCTTGTCGTTTGGTGACTGCTCACACTTTCAAATGAAGGGGAGGGATGATGTGGCCCTGCAGAGGCTCCTTTGCCAGCAGGATAACACTGTGCAGGGCTCTTGGCCCAGAGCCAGCAAGTAATAAATACCCATGGGGCAGGACTGACACACTAGCATTGAACAGAGCACACCCAGTTTTAAAACTATCTCCCTGCATCCTGTCTTAAACATGAAGTTGGCTCTTAATCTTTTCTTAGCTACTTGTTCTATATCACCTGGTGAAAAGACAAGCCCAATAGGGAGTAAACAGGCTCCGATGGCCCTATTTTTTCTGCTAGTAATCAGTGCAGAAAGCTCTGCTGCAGTTTGCCAGATTTTGTCTCACAAAACTGTACTTTTTGTAAATGGCTTCTTGTTTTAGTGCACGGGCTTTAGTCCATCATGACACTCATAGCATAACCACTGCTTATGGTCCCAGATCACTGAGCTGGGCAGTAAGTAAGTGTTGTACCAGTGGGTTCTGCTGTTGAATATCATTCTCTGGGCCAGAGGTTACTATATGGGAACTGCTGATCTCTGTAATTCCCACTTGTGTTAAAGCAAATGCTGACTGCACTTAACTGGGGAAAAATCCTTTATTGTATTGTCAGATGAAACCTCCAGAACCTTTCATAGCTGTATTGTAAAGAGAGAAGCCTTTTTTTTAAGCTAAACAAACAAACCCCCCCCCCAAAAATGGAAAACCCAACAACCACCAAAATTAAATTCATTAATCAAAGTATCATAAAGACTACCGAGTCAATATTGTATTAATACTGCACTGAATTGTCTCTATCACAACACATTAATCAAAATTTGCTGTTTCTTTCATCTGGAGAAACTTATGGATGCTTTGGGATGAGAAAAGCCTCCACAATTTGGTTGGTAAGAGTCTGAAAAAATAATGGAACACTTGCTGGTTTTCCTTGTATGATGTGACAGGAGTGATCATTCTAAGGATACTCAAGGAGATTCTTGGAATTTCTCTGAGGTAACCCATCTTAAGGTTTCTGAAAAATTCAAGAGTGACATTAAGTGCAATGGTATAAAATTCAATGTAACATTAAAGCTGAAAAAGAAAAAAGCTCACTACAGTATTGAATGTAATGAATCCATCAGCCCTTGATTTATTAATGGGTAGAAGATTAAAGGCTATAACTAGATTTTTGTTTTCTAACCTTAATGACTGCCACTATTCTCAACTAGTGAAATCTTCATGGAATCTCACGGAGTCATCAAATGGGGCCTGCATTTCATGATCAGAGTTTAGGATAGGAACATATTTTACAGATATTTTTGCTATACTCTGCATCCAGGGATGATGATGACGACAATTTATGGTGACCTAGAACGCTCCATTTTTTGATAAAGAGCTTGGCCCCTTCTATTTTTTTCTAAGGAAAGGTCTAATGCCACTGTAGAAAGCCAAGGAAACACATGAAACCTCCTCTCCTCATCAGTAAACACTTGGACTGAAATGAGTGGGTAGTCTTATTGGGGCTGATTCCATTGCGCAGGGGCTGAACAGGATCATGGCATCTTGTTCAGAGAACAATTGCTCTTTGGCTTAATTCATTGTCTCGTTTGTATTTGTTCTGTCTTTAATAAATGCTTTGTAGGATCCTGCTGAGCAGACTGCTTTTCATTTGTTTCACCAGTGAACCTTTTAAGTTACTGTATATGAACAGTGTCGAATTGTACTTCAGCTGTAGAAGAAACCTATGTGTATCATTTGAAATAAGTGGTGTGTTAGTATAGTTGTGGGCGATGGATAATTAGAAGGCCTGTTATAGCTTAGGCTTTGGCAGCAAAAACTGATGGGTTTTTTTGCTCAATACTGAGTCAGAGTGTACAGAGGCCTTAGCTGATGTTGTCTGTATGGGTGCATTGATTTTTAGGGCAAAAGCAATTATCAGACTTTCTAATGTCTTTAACCATGTTTGGGTGCTGCTAAATCCCTCTTGATACTAGAATCCTTCTATTTTTAGCTTCTATATATCTGACTCTAATTTCAAGTCCTTTAGTTTTCCTTTCACCAGCTAGGCTGAGGAGCCCTTCACTAACTGCATTTTCTTCTCATGTGAGAATTTAACCACAACAATTAAGTTACCCCACGGTTTTTCCTCTTGTAAACAAAAGGGACTGAGTTTTCTATGCTTGGGTTTGTTTGGTGATTTATTTGGGGTTTGTTTTTTTTTTTTTTTTAATGGTAGTAAATTATTTCTATTTCTTGTGTGTTTGCAGCAGGCCTGTCCAGTTACTGAACATTCTCTAAAAACACGGGCATTGGGGGAAGGGATGCAGCTCCCATCATGGTCTCATGAAGGCAGTAGGTGTAAGCTGCAGGTCTGCAAGATCCACAGTCCCTGGGAAAGTAATATCCTAAAGAGTGCTAAGAGTAACTGCTGGCAGCTTCACGCAGCTGAAGATATGGCTCCAGCTGAAGCCTGCTTGTAATGAAAGCTGATTCACCAATTTTTTTTCCCAGTGTATACAAATCAGAGGCAATCTCTCTGCCTCCTGGCAAGCTACCCAAGCCATCAGTTAGACAGGGTTTGGCCAGATGTCTTCTATGCTGAGAAGCACTGCTAATGTATATGAACTGTAATTATTATGCCAGTATTAAATATCACCTTCTGGTTTTTATCTGAAATCAATATCACTAAAGGACTTCAAGCTCTTCCAGTATTTCTTTACATTTCAGAGGTAATAGCATGGATTTGATCCCTATTTTGTTTTTAGTAATACTCACCTCAGTGGTGCTTGGATGGTCGGACATGGCTTGGACTTCTTAACTCTCCTTTTTTCAAAGTGCACATGAAGCAGATAAGGTAAAGGAGGATAAACAGTTTAGGTAGGGAAAACCCTGAAAGAAGCAGACAGCTGAGCAGTGAAGGACAAAACAAGGCCTGAGGCATGCAAGGGTGTCTTCCCCTTAATCTTTCCTGGCAGCATCATGCTGATGCCTTCCATCTGCAGTGCAAGAGGATTGAGTTAGGGATCATCTAATTACATGGCTCTGCTGGGTATCTGTGGTGAGGAGCTGGCAGTGGGGGGCTGCCCCGTGCAGGACACGGGCGGTTCCAGTTGCCTCCGACCCACCCACCTCAGGGCACAGCTGAGCCCTGCAGCCAACATATCGTTCCTCAGGGAAAGTGTATTTGAGAAAGGGGGAAAATACCTGACAGGAGGGAACCTGAGGGACGACTGAGGCTGAAGGCAAAGGATTCCTCTGCAGCACTGGGAAAGGGTCCCACACCAGAGCAGAGGGAAGGTTGAGGGAGGTGGTGTGTCAAAGACAAGCCATTTACAGACGGACTGCATCCCTGTGCACTTCAGTCTGGAAGGAAGCCAGGCCTTGGGAACAAGGGAAGGAAAGCTGTTTCAAAGTTTGCCTCTTTATTTCCCACTAATCAAATCAGTAGTTAAATATTTATTTTAATTGGCAATAAATTAAGTTAATTTTCCCCAACTCAGGTCTGTTTTGCCCACGACTGAGAAAGCGGGGTTTGTGTAGCCTGGGAAAAGATGGCTAAGGAAAATCGCTTTCAGCTGTTTAAAAGAAGGTTGTTACAAAGCAGGCATGGGATTTCTCTGAGCACATAGCTGAGGCTGGGATGCAGCAGCTGCAACAGCAGTAAGGAAAACTCTCTGTCTACACCTGAGGAAAAAATACTTCATTATGAGACTGGTCTTAAGCACTGATGCAGATTGCCCAGAGATATGGTGGAATCTCCTCCCTTGGAGGTGTCTAGAAGTCACTGGAACAAGCCTGGAACACCTACTGTGGCTGTGAGTTTGGCTCTGCTCTGGGCTGGAGGCTTCCAGAAGGGAGGTGTAACCTGGATTTTCCTGTCATCCCACAGGATGCACAGATGGAATAGGCAAAATTAAGTGTAGAGGGGCTGGTTTTGCCCTGTGTTCAACAGCTGTGTTGATCAGCTAAATGTTAATTAAAGGACATAAAATGACAACGAAGGATGACAAGAGCAACATTCTGTAAAAAGCATGGAGTAGCCTCCTGAGCTACTGGGCAAGAGAGTGTTTGCCTTTTAGTATGTTCTATGTGAGTTTGGGGTTTTTTTTGTATATCTATACATACATAAATATATACATACACATTGAGGAAAAATGGTGAGGAGTTGTGCCGGACCTGAACACGTGATCTCCAAGGGTGAGAAAATGCTGACCATTTTGGTCACCTGTTTCTGACACCCAGACAAAATTAGGAACTGTGGTCACTGAGAAGCAGTCCAGGGGCAAGTTAATCCTCAACAGTAACCAATCTTCACAGTGTTGAACCTTAGCCTGCATAGTACAGCTTGGGAGATATTCTGCAGAGCCCAGGTTGATGCAGCAGTTGTATTGCTGTAGCTTGGACTCGCAGGTGTGGTGCTTTGCTGCCATACATGCCAGAAGTACATAGTTCGCACACCTGTGAGTCATATATGCCAATAATGTTTTGGTTTCATCAATGCTTATCAAAGCCAGGAGAATAAAAAAAATAAATTAAAAAAAAAAAAAAAAGGATAAAGCAGACTCTTCCAAAAGCAGAAAGCAATGTCTTCAATCAACTTTATTTGACATGCGATCTGGTGCCTTCTGCAATTTGGTGGCTTGATCCTCAGAAGTTTGAAGTGGGAGGTAAGAAATTTCATGGTAAAATTCTCTACCATTTGTGTAGATATGGTGTGTAGAGAAGGCTTTGTATTTTTTTGTTGCTTTGGATGTACCTGTGCACACAGTTTCTTACTGGTTTGAACTTGTTTTTGATCATCTGTGTGCCAACACACTCCGTTAATTTTAAGATGCCTCACAGAGCTTCAATGTTTGATCTGTCACCTGTGGCCTCAGTTCTGTCACAGCCATCTCTGTCATAATTGATAACAAAGATGTCGCCACAGCAGTTTTCATAACTGTTTTCATGCCTGTTTGATCCTTTGTGCCATCTGCTACCACAGTGAACTGAAAAGTTATTTGGTAGCTTTGACGCTTGTAACCGCAAGATTAAATGAAACCAACTCAATCCATGGCATCCTGTAACTTTATTAGAGACAATCATGGGCTAAAGCTGAACTTGATGTTGGGTGTGACAGGTTTCAGTTGACTAACCCAGGACCTGGAGAAAGTTTTCAGGAGTGCCTGAATGACCAAGAAGCCTAGGACTTCTGCAATTTTAGAGACTTACGCTCCTGAATTATTTAGGTACTTAAAAACTGCCAGAATCAGTGGTAATGCTTGTCCAAGGTTCACTGAGCAGCTTATTCTCATTTTGAGGTGCAGTAAGAAGATGATTAACTAAGTCTCTCATCTCTAATTTATTTTAACTGATTGCACTGCTAATATAGCAGTGGGTTGTTGTAAACCGTGGCAATGTTTCTTTGACGTTATTTAGGGGAAAGCTCATTAGTATTGCAGGGACTGAAGTGTTACAAGGTACCAAGAGCAGAGATGTGGCTGTCTGGAAACTCAGTGAAGGTTTTGGATTTTCAAAGTAGTGCCAGGCTCGTCTGCTAACATATAACATACTGCAATGTTTTTGGTCATCTAACACTTCGCTAAACATTGTACCATTGATCTTGATTATGGCAGCAACTTAAAATAGTTTTTGCATTTTGAAATTACTATGTAAACACATTTACTCAAACTTCCATAGGAACCAGTGCTGTGAAAATGTCTCAGCAGTAAGCCAACGAGAAGCATATATTCTATTCACTCTGGGGCTGGCAGTTCTGCATATTTACATATTGCCTCTGCATTAATAATTCTAGGCATAATTGATTTCCATTTCTGGAAAAGCCTGAATATTGCATTAGATGTGTTGAGCAGATCAGCAGCTGCAGTGTTTATAATCTTTTGCCCTTTCATGTATTTTATGGGAAATGGCTTAAAGTCCACATTAGTATTACGTAAGTGCAGTAGCTTTATGCATTTTTATATGGTTTTTTTATTTTTCCAGAGATTTTTGCAGTTGTTTTGCAAAACACTGTGTTTATAACTTTCTAGAAACAGATGCAGTGTTTACTGACTAAAAGGAGCCTGGGAGATAGGTTTTGAGCTGCTTTGAGGCAGAAATGTGGCAGAAATGAGGCAGAAATGTGGGGTAGGGTTTTCAAAGGCACTCAGCGTTGAGCTAATCTATATTCCCATTGAAGTAGGTGGGAGTGTCAGAACTCCTAGGCCTGCTTGAAGGAATGATGTGAAGCATCATTTTCTTAGTTTCTCTGCCTGCTAAAGTGAAGGTAGTAATAATCCGTCACAGCCATGTCAGTTGATGTCTAGTAAGAGGAACAAAAAAACCTGTTAAAGTGTCATATAGCAGGAAAACTTGTGTATTTGTAACTCAGATTTTTCTGGTTTGGTGTTTGACTAATCTAAGTTTGCCTCCCTTCTTTTGCCAAAAACAGAAACAGGGAACAGAGTAACTGAGCAGGCATCTGGGACTGGTGACATCTGGTCAGGGAAGGGGTCTGGCCAAGAACAAAGACAACTAGTATATGCAATAGATGAGGTGCAGGGATAGGTTGTTGTTTGGAGCTTGCCAAGAATGAAGGATTGCGAAGCTAGAAGGAGTGAGTACGGGAAGGATGAGTCTGACTCTCATTAAATAATCTGTGTAATCTTCCCTTCTCCAGAAGCCTTTACTCATGTGAGTTAGAGCATTCAAAACTGCTTACACAAACAGAAGAATACAGCGGTGGGGGAGGGGGAGGAAAGAAGGAGAAGGGGAAAAAAACTCTATCAAAACCAGAAATAGAGTAAAACCTTCTAAGTCTTTTGGGCTTGATGCCAGCCCTACCAAGATTCAGGCTCCTCCTGAGGAAAAGAGGAGGTTGAAAAGACAATTTTCAGCCTGTTGTACAGCACTGTTTTGCCCTGGGGCATCTTTGGATAAAAGCTGTGGGTCAGAGACACCTGCTGTTGATGGTTTACATGCTCAGGAGCTCCTGGATTCAATTGTGTTCCTATTAGGGCAGGTTAAGCTTCTTCATTTTCTCATGGTAATTGTGACAAATGGGGATCCAGGGGCTCAGCTCTTTTCCTCTGAAAATCAAGCTTTCTGCGTGGGTGGTTGATAAATGGAAGTCTTGAAGCTGAGAATGTTGCCTTCTGCTCTTCTGTGCCTTTTTCTTAACCTCTAAAGGTAAACCTATTTCAACATAGCTTTCTGAAGATATTCTGAAGCATTTTCCTGAACAATTAGCAGGTGTAAAAATGTATATGGTATAAGAAAACAGTATGTTAGGTAAGAGTATGAACATGAAAATATTTCTATGGGTGCCCAAAAGAAAGAAAAACCAATTTAGCCACCACTGGGGCTGGGAAGGCAGAAGAATTAAATGTCTTTTCTACTTTAGTCTTCACCTTTTGGTGGTTATAGTTGGACTTTTAACTATTGTTCGTGACAACAAGATGAGAAGCAGAGCTATAATAGACATAACATTGAAAGAGTGAGTCATTAGCAATCTTCTTCCAGAGCTGGAGGGGAAGTACGTTTAAGAAAACTGTAAAAAGAAAATTTAGGGTTTTGTGGGTGTTTTGTATTAATACGTAATTGTAATATGGGGGGTTTTTATTATTTTTCAGTAAGGCTTTTGTCTATGATGACACCTAAGTAGGGGAAATATGGGTAAGTATCTATTGAGCAATACAGGTATGGATGCTGCTGCCTCAGGAATGGGAATGGCTGATAAGTGCATGAAGATACAACAGTATGATTTTTATGAAACACTGGAGAACTGGAAGGGCAGAACTCATATGCTACTGTTTTTTTTACACTTTCCCAGGATGTGAGTAAAAATATGGCTCTTTACCTACCACTTCTGCCTAATCAGGATATAGCTGGAGGGCTTGCTGACTATCCAATCGATTGTTTTTCTCATGCTGGCGCTCATTAAAACATGGTTTGGAAATGCTGCTGATGCAAAAGAGAATAAAAGCCAGCTCATGCTCTCATGGCTCTGTGGACTCAGCACTGTTCTGTGTATTCATACTGCCTTTGATGCAGCTGCAGATAGCCCTCAGCAACATAATAGCCATATAGCTAAAATGAATATTAGCCATAGGGACTTGTCCCAGTTGTACTTGTACATCAAATGCTCCATATTAAATAAAATTATATTAATAATGAAATTGCGGTGGGTAAACATGGCCATCTGACAAAGGTTATGCCTTAATGCTTATGGAGATCAGTATAAAGTGGAAACTAAAATGCTGATACGAAATCACTGTTTAAAAGGGCAGGTGGTTTGTCTTTGTACTTTTTCGGGGAAGAATGTGATCTGTCGTCTTTGTACTTTTTCGGGGAAGAATGTGATCTGTCCTTCAGTAAACCTAACTGTGTGCCACCTGGTGCCTTGCTTTTCTGTGCTGGCAGCAGTAATAACTTATATCTCCCAGACTTTTAACACATGAGATGTCCAAAGACAGATCTGAAATGTGCTTTCTTGAAAGCATCAATAGAGCACAATATTTAAAACTGCACAACCCACCTCCCTTTTTTTCCCTTACAGTTTAACTCAGTGATCTGAAAAGTCTTTTCCAACCTGAATGATTCCATGTTTCTGATTTGGTTACCTTTTTGTTGTTGTTGAAAAAGAGGAAATTGCAGAAAATGAGAAGATAACTCTAGGACTTTTGATTTTCAAGACTGTTCAGCTGAAGCCTTTCTCCGCAGAGAAAGAATGCAGAGAATGAATTCTGAATTTCCGTGGTAGAATGGAGATGACAGTCTTCTCTGCCAGGGTAACTCAGGAAGTGTTTAGTCCAACCTGTAGCATGCAGTGGTCAGCCACGAGGGCCCAGCTGTCTGCTCAGAATTTTATTCCACCTGTTTTTGAAAACCATTAAGGGCAGAAATGGCACAATCTCTCTGGGCAACCTCTTCCACTGTTCACTATCCTCACGATGCAAAAGGTTATATAGCCAGCTTGAGTATCCTTTTTTTCAGCTGATGATTGTGTCTCATCCTCCCAGTATGCACTACTGTGAAGAGCCCAGCTCTGTACACTTTGATAAGCTCCTCATAGATGCTGCACAGCCCTTTTTCTTCCTCACTTCTATTAGTAATTTTTTTTTTTCAGTTTTATCTCTCGTATATTTGTCCTTGATTGTCAGGAAATTACATTTTCACAGGTGGACAACAAATCTCAGCCAAGTAAATTTGTTAGCTTATTTATACATCCTGTTGATCTGACAGTAAGGTCTAACTCATCTCCAGATTTAGGTTTCCACAATAAATATTTCCATAAATTTAGGTTTCCACATTGTGCATGCTTTCACTCGAAGTGTGAAAGCTCCCATTATATTCAGTGGAGCTGAAGTCGAAGCTGCCATCAGAATGAAGAGATAATTTGTCTCACACCTCGGTCTGCTTAGCTGTCTTGTTCTTGGGATTCTACTGGCTCTAGTGGCCCTGGCTCACACACAGCCTCTTGCACTGCAGAGACCTGAATTCCACAAGGAGAAAATTACTACAATTGATATAGGAAATCAGCAGCAGAGCATCATTTGAACTCGCATCTCGAGTGCACGCTGGATGTCCCACACACTGGAAGAGATGTTCTGTTTCAGAAGATCTGTGTGACTTTGTTCTGTGAACATCAGAGGACAGGGAGGAATGGTTTGCTGGAAGCAGCTTAGAGAATGGTGAGTACATTTTTTAATGTACAGAGCTTTGTTTGACAGTTCTGCAACACATTCTCTGTGGTTTCCAGTTCAGTGGCATTGGGACTAAACACTGTGATTTATTATCTCAAGTAATTGAGATAACTTTGAATAAGTTTGAATAACTTTGACAGCCTCCTTTTGGTCTGAGATGTGGAAATGACAGTGAATTCAATATTGAGTAAAATTAATGCCTGTTACAGAGGTGAGTTCAATGCACATGAAAGTAGAGTGACAGTTGTAATAATTTAACACTTCTAAGGAAAGAATAGTTGCTCTGATCATGAAAAGCCTTAGAAATTATAATTCCTTTTGTGGTTACTGAGATGAGAGTGCACTATTAAATACATGAAATGAAAAAATACTGACAGAGGTGCAAAATATCTTTGCTGTTCAGAGGATTTTGCTTTGTGGCTTAGTAATGTACATTGATGTCTCCCTGTTCTCTAGCTCCTCAGGTTCTATCAGACTGCATTCCCCAGCACTTGTCTGACACTGATGGCTTGGTAATACCCCAGGGAGCCTCTGTCTTTCAGGATGAGGATTTTTGTTTAACCAGCCCAGAAAAATGACAAATAATCAACTGGAAATGAACACAGGATGACACTGGGCTTTGCTAGTGGTCAGTTCAATGATTGCTCTTTGGAAAACCTCTGGTTTTGGAATTGAGATGGTTTTAAATGACTTTTAAAAGAAAGCTTTAAGGAGTCAGTCAGTCTTCTGTAAGAGGGGGGAGAGAAGACTAGATTTCTTTTTAAGTTTTTAGTGTCCTGGAAAGATAAAGTTGGTAGCATTATGAAAAATGAAAATACTTAAAAATGTAAAATTTTAATACAAAGATCTAGTAATTCTA
Organism: Machaerirhynchus nigripectus; assembly: GCA_013397975.1. Taxonomy (NCBI): domain Eukaryota; kingdom Metazoa; phylum Chordata; class Aves; order Passeriformes; family Dicruridae; genus Machaerirhynchus; species Machaerirhynchus nigripectus. Next base: position 1,240,157 of record VZRQ01004240.1, on the reverse strand, counting down.
TAATTTTTTCATTACTTCTAAAAGATCCATGCCTCCCATTTTGTTTCCATTTCCACTTCTTGTCCTTTATGACAAATATTCTGAAATGCAAAAGCCAAAAAAATATTAAAATCTTAATATGCATACAGCTAGATATCTGCAATGTGCTTAGTGCTGCAGTGATTTCATCTATGTACAGTTCTGGTTGCTCACATTCAACAATCTACTTAATTGAAATCTACTCAGCAAGGAAGGGTTGGTAGGATGTTTGATCCTTTCTGGTGCATCTATATTGCAAAAGGAAGGCAAACCCAACCTTTCTAGTTTATCCCAGATTGGTATTCTACTCTTCAGATACAATATTTATTCTTGTGTGATTATTAGGAGGGGAAACAATCTCTTCAAGCATGCTTCTCTAAGAAGATGAAACTTAGTAAGTTTATACTGGTTCTAGACATTGTGGGCATGAAATTCTGAACCTGTCTTTCCACAGCAAAAGACCTACATTTATGGGGTCTACTTGTTAGTAGTTCAACCTGTCCAACAACAGGAAGAGTGTGTTACATGGAGGTCTCGTATTTTATTCCATTTCAGAAAATTATATCTCTTTTACCCTTTCTAACTCCAGAGGGCAATGATTTTCCTACCCTTGCATGTAAGCTCTTCTAAAGTGTAACAAGCCCCTGGATTTCTCTGTGGCTCAGGCAAAGTCAGAGCTGGAGGGCCAGTGGCCAGCTCATGGATAGTAGATGAGAATCCATGGACAAGGAACTATGGGAAAGCATCTTGAATCCTTGAGTTTTCTCTTTTTCTCCTCTCTTCATTAGTGCTAGCCACAGCACAGGTGGATGAATCACACCCATGGACCTGTGTGGAAGCCCAGAGGCACTCTGCTCAGAGAGAAGGAAAACCTTTCAGGGTTTCCTATTAGCATTGATTGGAGAGCAATTGTAAGGCCTTCCCATGGGGAAAGGACTCCATTAACCCCTGCATTTGGGAAAGGCATAGACTCACACTCCATTTATTGTCTGCCTAAGAGTTAAAAAAAACATTGTGGCCTGAGGCTTTTTCAGAGCTTCTGGCTCTGAAACATAAAACAGTGAATCTCTGAAGTTTTTCCATTGTTCCACTGCTACCTTTCAGGATCGATTGTTACCACGGGCATGTGCAGCTTAGGAAGATGTGCTACTGAGTTTCATTTTTGAGCAGCTTATGTGCCACTAAGATTTATGTAAGGTTGTGTGTATATAGCTCTCTTTTTCAAAGGCTGAAGCTTGGTCTAGAATATTGTCCAATATTGTTCTTCCTTTTTAAACTATACTAAACCAGTATTTTCTATTTGCTAATTTCATCAAGCTCAGTTTTTGACTGAGAAATACAGAAATAAAGGTAACTATCTTCTGCCCTCTTTTCTTTAAACAAAATAATAATATACATAGTTTAACTAGCCCAGGCATCACGTACCTGAAACAGAATGTTTTTAGAGATGTCAGGTAAAGTCAGGAAATAAGCTTATTAATGAAAACTGTGAGTAACGAGCTATTCTGCTCTATACATTTATTGCTTTATATAGGTTGCACAGGGAGAGTGGCCGTCTTGTGGGTACCACCTCTGGGACTGAAATAATGGTTGGATCATCTGATTTTCTGGAAAGGGAGGGTGCTTCTCTTGTGATTTGTGTTTAATACAGATCTAGAAATTGATTGGGTTAGTTTTAACTATAAGATTTTAATGCTATCTTTACATCCAGTCCTGATTCTTATGTGTCTGAAATCTAAAGGTTTACAGCTCACAGTCCTTCTAAAGTCCATATTCTTCCCTTCTCCTCCTTCCTATTTTACATGAGGAGATTTTCCTTATTAAATGATACAGATGATTCTATTTAGGTAAAAAATTCTGCAGTAGATAAATGTATTTTAAATTCATATACTTGTGTCTGAAATTCTAGTTTCATTTATTTTGAAGTTGTAAGGATTTAAGGGAGGTTAGAGGGGAAGTATGGTGTTTTCAAGCAAAAATAAAACAAAAGCCATGTCTAACCTTTGTATGCTATAACTCTTCCATCAGTCAGGATAGAATCAGTGAGCAATCCATTTATATAACAAGATCCTTCAGAATTATTTTGCATTTACTGCATAATTTATTCACAGATCAAAGAGCACCAACATGCTTTCTTTTTTAATAATCAAAAATTCTGACAACTTTGTTATTTTTCACTTGCTTTGGGACACTTTGTCTATTTGTCCAAGTAATTTACCTTTTATGCACAGGCCAATGGTTAATTTATTGACTTTGGGATTTTACAGAAAAGATCTTCTTGGATTTTAATCCTACTTGAACCAACATTAAATATGTTCTTATCTGTACTCCCAGGAGGAGTGCAGTAGCCAAGTCCCCTCCCTTGCCTTTTGATTGCATTTAAATTCACTATTCATGCTTTAATTTATTTTTTTAACAAATGACTTGGAGCTTCCATACAAAATACCAGTTTAAATTTTGTGTTTATTGTCTGCTAATATGAAAAGCACACAATTATCCATTTGTCTTATATTTCTTAGGCCAGTAACATTATAATTTTTTTCAACAGGAGCAAGCAGTCCTTATGAGGACCAAATCTCAGAATCTAGAGGCTTATTTGCAGTGTCTGGTAGCCACACAAACATGCAGGCTCAGTCCTATCCTCGTGGTAAGCAACAGTGAATTTTGATCTTGGAAAATTCCCTGGAGAAACAGATCCTCTGTGCCAAACCAGGTCTCTCTGAGAGGAAATGAATACAAGCAGCATTGGATGGTAAGCCAAACCATGCCTCTGAAATGACATTCCACACATCACTGACCCCTTCAGCAAGGTCTTGACAAGCCAGTTTCCCAAGGGTAACTGGTAAATGTTTTTCTCAGCCATGTTCAATGATCTTCCTTCCTCGGCTCTGCATATGTTTTTCCCTACTGGGTGTGTCAAGGTAGCTTTGGCCCTACTGAGATTTTTATATGGACTAAAGATCCTCCAAAATCTAAGCTTCTGTTTAAATATGTCTCTAATGCATAATAAATCTGTATATAAGCACAATATACAGGCCTTTTTACAAACTTTTTTTCATTAGTCAGTAAAGCTTTTGCAGTATCAAGGGAGAATTCATTCATTTGATCTAAAACTCAAATGACTTGTCAAAATCAGCTGCCTGAGCTTGGACTCCCTACAGTCCATGGGGGGAGAAAGGTACCTTCAAAAGGTGTTATGCTGCGTGCCTCACACACCCACCTTAAGAGGAGATGAATGACTCCCTCAAGGCAGCAATTTTTTTCTGTTGATGCTACAGGAAGCTTAACTTCCACATCTGATCTTAAACATCCACAGTGATCTCAGAAACATTTACCTTCATTTTCATTAGCATCATAGGTAGTATTGATGATGTAATTGCTGCAGAAAAAAAATGCAGAATAGGGAAACAAGAAAAGGGCATGGGGGAAGAAAACCAACATGACAATTTTCCTACAGACAATAAACAAAACAGTAAAGTGAAACAGAGGACACAAATAGCAGTGGTCCTAAAAGACATTAATTTTTTCTGCTGGATGAGGTGGCAAGGCACAGAACAAATAGCAATGTTTAGTCCTTATTTTAGGGTACTTTCTATCCTTCAGCTCTTCTCATGTCTTCTGTTGATACCCTTAGGATATATTGTGGCTTGGTCTCAAGACTGAGAAGCTCCACATTCCTAAGAATCTTTCCTCTTTGGTAACTTGGATGGCTCTTTTCTCTCTTCCCTGGCATGATCTTTTATCTCCCTGCTGTCATCTCTGAAGACTGGATGCGATTGCCCAGTTTCTGTCTCTGATCTTCTCTTGTTTTTGTAACTTGCCTTCTGAGAGTATTAAAAGCCACCTGCCACTGATTAAAGTGACCCTTTTCTCTTTATTCTCATAGTCCATCCTTGCTCATGGTTTCTGAGAAGTTAAATTTCATTATTCTGCTGGAAAGCAAGCCTCTGGAGTGCTCTAAGAGTTCTGCAAGGCATCAGGGTACCTCAGCTTCATACAACCATTTACAGTTGATCATCCAGTGCAATGCACCTAGGGAACAGATGTAGTCTGACTCAAAATAGGCCTTCACAGAGCCAGGCTACTCTGCTCATGTCACAGAGGTGAGAGCATGTGGTTTACTGAGTGTTGTGTATCTCTGATGGAGGAGAGGGGAAAGTGAAGAGAATATTCTTCCCCTTAATTACTCAGCATATTTCTAAACCCCAGCAGAGCTGAGGGGGACTTGGCATTTTAGATCCCAGATCCTCATTAGTCCCATAGATCCCATAGTTTGGAAAATTACACTTGAGCTGAAAAATTATACTTGAGCATGTTGTCCTGAATCAGTGATGTTCTAAGGAGGAAAAAGCTTTTGTTCACAGGCTATGGCAGTACTTCAGCCATCTCCTGTGGAGTGTGGCAGAGCTGTGCCCACACCTCCCACCACACTCATCAGTGCTGCTGCCTGCCTTGGTGGAACCAGCTTTCTTCCTCCTACCTGCCCAACACCTGATTTTTGCAGTTCTTCACACTTCAAAAAAACACTGTGCTATCTCAAGGAAAGGTTTAATTACAGGTTTGGGTTGTTTTGCTTTTTTCAATCTTTATATTTTTAGGATCATTAATACACTTCAGTACCTGAAGTCTTTGTTCTTTAGAACTGCTGGGCAGGCAGTGGAAGACTGCAGAAACAGTTCCTCTGCCTTCCTCATTTGTGCAGAAAAGAAAGAAATGTCGTCTTTTCCAGTGTGCCAGAGTGGCTTCCAGTGGGTAACCTCTCCTCACCTGACTTTGCAAGCTGACTTTCTGGGCCTGCTTAGTCTCATAAGATGCTATTCATAGATCTTGAATTGGTGACTATTATTTTGCCAGTGATAAGAGTTGCTCTTCCCTCTGACTCTCTGAATCCAGGAGGGTTCATGGAAACCACAACTCACATCCAGAATGTGAGCAAAGGATGTCATTTATTGATACAAAAGAAGCAATTAAAAGATGTTAACAAATTAATTATATGGCATTTTATGCTACTTCTGATGCTGAGAGCCTGTCACGTTCCACTGTGGGGAACTGCGAGGAGTACTTTTAAAAATGGATGGTCGGGAACAGGATGAAGCTAAACGAGGCAAACCTTGTATCTAAGAACCGTTTATTGATAACAAAAAGGAGAAGGAAAAGGAGTTGCCTGAGCGAAAGAGGGCTAGAAGAGACAGAAAAGAAGAAAGGAAAATGGAAAAGGACTGGGGGAGAGGAGAGGAGAGAGAGAGGGAGAGGGGATAGAGAGAAAAAGAGGGTGTTACAACCAGCGAGCCAGGGCAGTGCTGTCGGTGTCCGGGCAGCAGGGGTGTGTAGGCTGCCTGCCTGTGGCCGGGCTGGGCCTTAGCGAGCCTGCGTGGCTCTCGGAGGGGTGCAGCTCCACGGGCACCGTTCCACAGGCACAGCTCCTGCGGCAACGGCACCGGACATGGGGTGAGTGGGCGTTCAGGCAGGAGGACCAGGACCCTGGACAGAGTCACAGTGACCGGCTGGATCGAGGCGGCAGGATGGGTTGGTGATGGCTGGATCAGCGTGGCAGAGTNGTGCTGTCGGTGTCCGGGCAGCAGGGGTGTGTAGGCTGCCTGCCTGTGGCCGGGCTGGGCCTTAGCGAGCCTGCGTGGCTCTCGGAGGGGTGCAGCTCCACGGGCACCGTTCCACAGGCACAGCTCCTGCGGCAACGGCACCGGACATGGGGTGAGTGGGCGTTCAGGCAGGAGGACCAGGACCCTGGACAGAGTCACAGTGACCGGCTGGATCGAGGCGGCAGGATGGGTTGGTGATGGCTGGATCAGCGTGGCAGAGTTGGATGCAGGCAGCCCAGGCAAGGACGTGAGGCGAAGCGACAGGAAGGCGGTCAGGGGCACAGGATGGCAGGACAGGTGTGAGGGTGAGCCAGTGAGGGCAGGAGAGCCAAAAGGCAGGCAGGCAGGCTGGGGCCAGGGCAAAAGTGGGAGCAAGCGGGAACAGCGAACAGTAATGAGCCCCAGTGAGCAGCACCGAGCCCTGACGGAGTTGTTTATACCCCCCTGGCCCCTCCCAAAATCTGCCTGCCGGGAGAGATCCATTGGGCCAGCCCAGCCTTCCTGTGCTGTCCATTCGTGGAGAGCTCCTTGCAAGCTGGTTGGAGAAGCCCCTCCACAGTGACTCTTGCTGCCTGCCTCCTGTGGGGGGTTGCCAGGTGAAGTCCCCCCAGAGAGGAGGCTTCCCCCACTCCTGGCTGCCTCCTGCACGTGGCAAGCGTAGGCTCCCTCGCCCCACATGCCCTGACAACCAGAGCTGAGGCAAACTAAAATGGCTGAATTCAAACAATTGGCTCCTTACAGTGATGGCATCAACAGAGCCCCAAAGTGATGGCATTTTATAGAAGTTATTTTCTCCCATAAGCATCTCTAAATTTGGATTTATCTTCTGCAGATTTTCCCTTGCACCTTGTTGAATATTAGTCCTAATTCAGAAGCTCAGAATACCCACAGTTACTAATCTAAAGGTAACCTGGTTTTGCATTTTTTACATTAGTTCTGACACTAGATAATTTTTGGTGTGTATGTAAGGGAGACAGAACAAAACTCTGGCTCACTGGTATTTTAATACTGTGACCATCCTGAGGAGACATCTCGTTGCAGTCTACAGCTTCCTCGTGAGGAGAAGAAGAGGGACAAGTACTGATCTCTGTAGTGCCCGGTGACAGGACCCAAGGGAATGGTCTGTAGTTGAGTCGGGAGGTTTAGGGTGGGTATCAGGAAAAGATTCTTGACCCAGTGGGTGGTTGAGCACCGAAACAGGCTCCCTGGGGAAGTGGTCATGCCCCAAGCCTGACGGAGTTCAAGAAGTGTTTGGACAATGCTTTTGGGCACATGGTGTGACTCTTGGGGTTGTCCTGTGCAGGGCCAGGAGTTGGATACAATGGTCCTTGAGTTTCCCTTCCAGCTCGGGATATTCTATGGTTCTATGACCTTGGAATTGCCTTGGCTGTGTTTCTGTATTTTGTAATATGTAAGGCTTTCAAATTTAAACCTTAATGCTCAAGAAAATGATCTCTAGGTAAAAAATAAATTAGAATTAGGCAGTAAGATTCCTTGAAATTGCATGCTATGCTGAGATAACCCAGACCTCAAAGGTGGTTCGTGAACCAATTGTCGGTGACCTGACAGAAGTGTTATCTCCTATGAACACACTCCTTGGGGTGTGCTGTTGCAACAGTTAACTGACAACTAGGAAAAAAATATGGTGCACAGAACTACCTGCAGCTAATCTTTTAAACAGCATAAATTTCTATTAAAATTTTAATTTTCTATTAAAATTGGTTTAACTGAAACTTTTAAATTTTGCTTAGGTGAAAAATGTACATATTTTAGACCAGGTTCTTAAAAGTAGTCACTTGCTAGAATGACAATGAAAATTTGGCTCTCAGTCCATGTTTTTCTGTGGAAATGCAAAATGTGTAAGTTATGTTCTGTTCCTATCTGCATAATTACATATACCCCCAAGTAACGAGCTTTACTAAGTTCCAATTTTGCATATTAATTTCTTAGATAAAACATTTAATCATAAGGTTGAGAAAAGAGTAACCTTTAATACCATTAAAGAAGTGGGAGCTTTAGAAAAGGGACAGCAAGATGCAGGGACACTGATCACCTGCAGAGCCATTCATTTTTGGGTCACTCCTTCCTGTCGAGGTCTCCTTGGGAATAACCAAGATTAGTTCCTGTCTCACGGTGTTTCCTTGCGTACTTGAAATGAACTTGTATCTCAGGCCATCACCTTTTCTTCACCTGTGACCTGGCAGTGTCAGAAGACAATCAAATGCCTGGCTGGCTACAGAAATATTAGGGCTAGATAGAGGAACTGGTATTCCCACCAGGGAGGGAAGCTTCACCTGTGTGAGGGTCACTTGTCCTGTTAAACTTCCCTTCTTCTGAACAGCTAGAGAGCTCCAGTTCTCACCTTACTCCAGCAGTCTTGCCATGTCATCTCTGCATTTACTTTGTCTAAGATGTCCTGCTTATAGTCATGGATGTGAAAAAACCTCCCACAACCACACCACTATTTTTGCCCGTGGCTGGTGGTATTGACAGGTAAATGCTGTTTCCTCTTGCCTATATCTGCAAAACCATAATGGCCTGTCCCATGGCTGTACTTGCTCAGAACCCTGCAGGCTTGTCAGTGTCATCCCTGGTTTCCCAGAGCAATGAGGCTTTGTACAGTTCACGTGTGGAGTGGCAGCCTGTGTCTTTGTCTGAGTCTGACCCACACGGTTGAAGGCAGCTCTCTCTCATACAGTAGCCTCTAACAGGTCTTGCTAAAATAGTTGGCTGGGTAGAGGAGAGAAAGTGTATGTGCCCTGACTGTGAGAAAGGCTGCCATCAGCCCTTTGGTGAAATTGCTTCAGTGGTGAGCCAGAGACACTCTTTGGTATGTCTGTGCATATTATACAAGTCCCTCTCTGATATAAGAACTTTGCTTGGAATTTTATGAATCATACTACTTGAATGTATTAAATGCTATCAAATACTTTCTATCTTCAAAGAAACACAACATGATCTTTTGATCTTCAGAAATAACAGATCCAAGGATAAGTAAAACAAATGTATTTTCCTTATTACTGAGCCAAGTGAATCACACTTTAAAGGCTTTAGAACTGCAAGTAATAGTTTTATGAAGTAGAAAAAATTCTGTTCTATCATCTTGCTTATATGGGTATATCACATAAACTCAGATGAGGTCAGTGAAGACGAGACACAGCTAATGAATATGAGACAAATATCACAGAATCATTTACACTGGAGAGGATGCTCGATATCATCAATGTCATGCCACAGGTTCTCCAGTCCTCAGAGTTGCATTTGATGCCTTTGCCTCAAAGGAAGAAAAGTCAAAGTTTGAAAAATTTAAGTTACCTGAAGTATAAAAGTACTTTTTAACCTGTGCCCTTTCTGCTGTACAACTGAAATGAGGTGGCATTCGTGTAATTTTAAAATCATTGTATTTTGATGTATGGGTGAAATGAGCTGAAACATGGAAGTACATTTTCTTCTGTAGCACTCTGGAAAATAAGCTATTGCAGTCACTCATTTTCTGGAGGGAAAAAATCTTATTATGTTGAGTTACTTGAGGCTGAATTAGTCTGCTTGGCAGAATTAATCAAACGTTGATTCTTGGACTAATTTTCACTTTACTGTGTGAATACGTGATAGCAGAGAGAATAGTCTGTACTGATGAGGTATGCATCCTGGCTTCCCCTCTCTGCCTTTGCCTTTGCAAAGCTTGGAAAAACTTTGAGCTGAAGCCACAAGGGAGCTAGAAGGAATTAAGAGGCAAGTCCCGTGATCAGAGACACAGATAGAAGTTATGTGCAGTCCAGACATTTGTTGTGTAAGTATTAAGTCTGGAAAAAAGTCCTGTGGCTTGTGTTCCTTTGTGATGTGGAAGCCCTTTGTGGAGCTCTGCAAGGTTAACAGTCGCAGCTTTTCCTTTTTACAGGAAGGAGGATAATTCTTCCTAAGAAACACAAATTCTTGAGATGGGGTTGTTGCAATGGCACTCTGAGGTCTGGACACTGCTCTTGGACTAAAGCTGTCAGTATTGCTGCAAGTCAGGTCCACATGGAATCATTCAGGCATCAAGTCATGTCTTTTTTCCTATGGGAGTCTGAACTGGGATACGCAATGTCTGGAACGTCGCAGTGGGTGCACAGGATGGGCAAAACACTGCTCTTCGTCATATTCTCCTGCAGTAGGTGATGCCACTTTTCTTTTACACAGCCATCTAAACTCTTTCTATGCTGAATCTCTATCCTTTCTTCCATCTCTTATTCACAGGGTTATTGCAAAGCTGCATGTGAAAAATTCCTTGCAGTCACAGGAAGTTTATTGTATTTTTGAATATTCCCTTGTCAAGTTATGCCATCTATTTTTGTCTTCTCTCTCTTCCTCTCTCTAGGTTCATTCTTAACTTTGCACTGACTTGTTTTCTGTCCCACCAAATAAGCTCACGACTGTCAAGGCAAAAGCTTTCTTCTTCACAGTTTCTGTCATTTGGAACAGATTTCTTCTAAATCTCTGCCCCATTTAATTTCTTTTCTTTTTTTGCCATTTGAAAATTAATCCCTTCTCTCATCTCTTTACCTTGGCTCATATATCTCTCCCAGACATTGTAGATTTTCACGATTTAACTATTTGTCCACCTTGTATCTTAGGCCTGAAGCCTAAATCTGATATTCTAAAGCTTGGGCTTCTGTCCTTCCTCAGTATATTCTGGAACTGGAAGACGTTAAAACTGTACAGGGTTCTCTTAGGTGGCTTCTAAGAACAGGTTAAAAGAGACAAACTCCCAATTGCTTTAATAAGATGTAAGACTAGTTGAAATGTTCCCAAATGTTTATTGTATGGTTAATGAAAGAGTTTGTTTTAGAAGAAATACTTTTTTCCTTCAGTGAAGTCAATATTTTCAGAGGTCTTTAAAAATTAACTAATAATAAAAGTTGTCGTGACTGGACATTGTCCAAGGAGAAGTGAATTGCAAAAATCAATGATTGGACGAAAAGCAGAGATTAAATTTATTCTCATAAAAAAAAATACAAAGAGCTGTCAGTTGTGAGATTAAAAAGATGTTTCTTCTCCACTTGTCAAAGCCGATTGCCTTTGTAGGTACAAAGACTCAAATCAAGGGTTCACTCATGTTCCTTCATTGTAAGAAAGATATGAATAAAGTGCCTAGTTCTCTGTCAGTGCCTGTGTTTCTGTAATGCTAATAATGGTAGGAATGTTCTTCCATTAGGGCATGAGGGATTTAAATCCATAAATTACTGGAGTGAATAGAAATGACTTCCCATCCCTCAAGTGACCAAATTGATTTTTTACAGTGTACAAAGAGGGAAGGTGTCATTAATATTGAAGGGCAATATGTCTGAATGGTTCTCCTGTGATTTCTTCAAGAAAAGGCAGCCCCTCTCGGAAGCTAGTGAATGTCTGCTGTACAATTCAAACACTTTACAGCCTTTATGTGCTAAGGTTAGTGGTAAGGGCAAAAGCAACAAAGTCAGTACACTTGGTAGGTTACATAAAATACATTTATTTTTGTAAAAAAGTCAGAGCCTCACACTGCCAATATTTTAATGAAATACCACGGATGCTTTAACAAAAAAAACCCAGTGATCTGTTCTGTAATGTGAAACTAGAAACTGACGAAATGAAGAATGACGTGAAATGTCTTAAGCAAAAAAGTGTGTTTTCATATATTTAAATTTAAAACAGTGAGGCTTATTCATCCATTTCTCTGCCTGTTTATAAGCGTGACAGAAGAGCAGTACCCCAGGGAGCTGGGTTTCGTGCCCCCTGTTCTGTTCCATATACACAGGCTGGATATAACCTTGAGATGTAGCTTTTGGAGGACAGTTTCAAGATCAATTTTTCCAATTCAGCTTCTCTAACTGGAGCCTTAGCTGTTACGAGATATTACTTGACTGTCAAGGTTTGTTATATGGGGTCTTGCTAGCCACTGCTTTGGTATAAAAGGAGTTTTAAATGAAAGCCGAGTACTGTGTTTTTATTCTGAAGCCATCTGTGTGGAAGGACAGGTAATTAATTCTGCATGCAAATTAAAAAGGATAACTGGGATCTGCTGGAGAAGTAAACAGCCTTGCTCTCTGGCTGCTGCCCGGGGGGGCTCTGCAGTCGGGCTCCTGCCTCCATGACCACGGCCAGTGCTCCAGCAGCACAGAGACCTTCTGCTCCCAGCACCAGGGACACCAGAGCTCCCTGCAGTCTCCAAGCCTCCCATCACTGGGACTGGGCAGGACCAGTTCCTCCTCAGTGCTTATGAGCCATCCCACGCTGCACAGCAGCCTCTGCTCTAAAACCAAGTCTTTTGTTTCCATGAACACAAAGTCCCAGTATCTAATAAGCAGCTGTGAATGAATGCAACACAACAACACTGACTCACCTTCAGTTGCAGGTTGACGCTCGCTAGTTTGTTTTTGTTGCTTATTTGAACTACTGTCATTTCCTCTCCACGAGCTGGCAAAATCCACCCCCCCTACTTCTGGTAATGAACTGCACAGCTAGACTAGCTGACAAGGTATTTTTTAAATGAAAGGCATTTGTGCTCTGGAATTTCTTTAACATGGACTTGCACAGAGGGTGGCACAGACACCCAGCTATGAGTTTACTACTGTTAAATAACTGAAATGCCCTATGAAATGCCAGTGGAGATCTTGAAGTAATTATACCCACTAAACTCTTCCAATTAAGATGTTACTTTCCACTAGGCACAACAGGCCAGATTCTGTATCCAAGGTAACTCCACGAAGCACGTTAGAGACAGATTGATTTACACTCCAGCAAGAGATAGTAGAATTGATACTATAATTTCCTTTTATGGTGGTAGCCCGCCAGAAACCTGGAAAATACTTGTCAAAATTATTTATATGGTAAACTGAAGTAAGATGAACAAAGATTTATTTTAGAGGTCGAAACCTCTTAGGAGCATTCACTAACAACTTAGGTTTCTCATACTGGACAGAGGCATCACTGTTGCAGCAGATTTTTTGGATTCTGTCTATCATGTTCCTTGCTGAAACTGAAATCATTACAGTTAGACATTTAAAAATTTGGCCATGAGCCTTTTTAACTTACTGTCACAAGGAAGATACAAAGGCATAAAAGCTTCAGCCTTCATCTTTAGAGCATGTTCAGGGTGGCAGCAGAACCATTGCATTTTATTTACGTGCAGCACAATCCTTTAATTCCTGACCTCTCATTGTCGCCAGTAGAGTAAATAAAAGACACATATAACCTGATGAGAAATATGGAAGAAGAATGAGAAGAATAGCAAATTTAAACCCATACAAAAATTGTACAAGCTTAATAAAACCTACATACCCATTTAATAGCACTCTACACAATGGAATACCGTCCCAAGACCCTGGAGAACTGGGCATTTTCATAGTCTTGCTAAGGTGGTTGATGTTATTAAATAATTTTTTCAGTGTAATGCTGAGTCACACAGGACTCAGTGTCACGATGACAGACAGGGAAGCTGAAACTTCACGAGAGGATGATGATACTGGGTGATTATAATAAATCCAAGAACACTGGCCTTATACTGAGAGTATACAACTCCTCTTAGCTACTTGCAAAATTTACATCCTTTTATCCCACTAAGATTTATGGAGATCAATTCTTTTAATTCCCTCTCTGGTGGCCTTTCAATGTCCTTAAATCTATCTTAAGAGCTCTAATGTTTTGGCCAGTTGTACCAGGGAGATTCTATTGTGTTTTATAATAGAGAATATTAAATATATAATAACAAACATTTTAAGGAAACAGAAATAAATAAAGTATTTATTTAAGTAGATAAAGTAAAAGAAAAAAAATCCATCTACTTGTATTGCCCTGTTGGAAAAAAAAATTGTCTCTATGCTGGCTACTTAATTTGTTCATCAGCCCAAACACCCATCATGTTTTTTACTTGAATTCCACAGAGCTGTTGTGGTTACATACCTGGTAGAGATATGAGGGTTTTGTGGATACTACTAATGTAAGGGATCAGCTCAGAGCTTATCTGTAAGGTTTCCAGGATTATATTTATCCAGGAGTGCTGCTGCGTCAGCCCTAGTGGCATATCACAGCCCTTGGCTCTGGAGCCTGCCACGCTCGCTCTCAATCACATCCTGTAGCAGCACTGGTAGCCTGTGTCCCTTCTTCAGCTGCCAGCTGAGTGTTCACAGTGCTCTGGAGTCTCAGTGCAATGAGCTTGAGTTTCTATCAGTTTGACACTTACGTTTTACATTAACAATTACAAATATGGCTCAAGGTTCTATTTTTACATGAGGAATCAATAACATTCATTGAGAGAATCATACTTTCCCCCCTCTAAAATATTATAGCTGTTTTGGAGTAATTTCAGGTGTTTGGGTAAAGCCTTTTGTTGACATTAACACTTACAACTTCAGGTCCTTTTTTCCACAAACTTTTCCTATTGCAGGAAACCTGCAAGATGATACATCATGCAGAAGACTATTCAATTTCCAAAATGCTCCTTTTGTCCTATAGAAAATCAGATGAGAAGATGAGAACTTAAATACATTTCTTGTTCTCTCTCCAGATGCACCTGCTTGTCAGAATCAGTGCACCTGACACAATCAGAGCACACTCATCCATGGCAAAGACATCGGGTGATCTTCACATGGTGGGGCGGGGCAGTGGCTGATCTCCAGTGATGTTTACACTGAAGAGCCTGCAAGGCCTGGCAAAGGGATGTAACCTACTGTGATGCCTATATTGAAATGCTAGTTACAGTGACAGAATAAAAATGTTTAACATGCAGGCTTATAAACCGGTGCTTTCCTTGTCTATTATTTGGCAATAATTTTAATCAGAGTGGCATTTGATCCCATGAAACTGATTGTCTGCAGTTCTGGAAATGAGTACTTAATTCTTTCTGTCCTGTCTTTCAGCATATGTATGCATTACATTAGAAGAATTATGTGATCTAGTTATTTTAGTCCATGCAGCCACTTGCTTCCAATTGCTTCCTCACCTTTGAACCAGATAATTGCAAACCCTAATCCTTGATATCCACTGATCACCTACGTGAAGTATTGATCTTAAGCCCTCAAGTCTCCTAGGGATGAGAAATAGCCATATAATGATGTGATTCTTGCAAAGAGAAACAACTGGAAAACATCCTGTACTGACAACTTTGTACAGAAATGGCATCACCAGTGGCCTTACCTGTGTCCCAGCTGTGTCTGGATTATAAAAAACATCCTCAAACCCCCAGTATATACCCTTTTCCAATGGCTGTTGGCTCTGGCTTTTGGATCACATCCCATTTAACAATTAGCAACACTGCCTTTTCTCCTTCACAGCTTTCAGGAAATTACACATGAGTAATCAGAACAAAACCCTGGATGTTTTCACTTCCCCGTTATGTCTTCAGGAGAGTTTCATCAATGGGTTGGAATCACAATCTGCTTTTCTCTATTCATATATGCACCCATGTAAATAAATAAGGGAAAGACAGAAGTTCAACCAAGGGACTTCCTCCCACAGATATCCAATTAAACCTTGCTGGGTTAGGTTTCTTTCTGGGAAAGACAACCAGCCTCAGGTTTTCAAACTGAACCACAAGCATGTAATTTTCATAAAACATATGTGTATACTCTGTGCTTTACAACCTTATTTCATCTTGGGCTTAAATGATTCACATGTTGCACTGAAGTCTGCATTTTTAAAGGCATTTTGAACAAAAAAAAAAAAAAAAGGCAAAAAATGATTCAGCAGAGGCTGCAGAATCAGAAAGGTTATCAGGAACAAATTAGCACCAAAATTCTTCTGCATTGTTCCATGCACTATTGAACAGTAATAAATGCTTTGGAATGTCTCACTGCTTAATTATCTGTTTTGAAAATGAATTATTAGTGAAACAGACATTTTTAGCTTGGAGACCTTGTGTTGTGAAGACCACTATGTTAAGTCACCCAAGAGAGTGATTTTGCATGTAGTTCAAATGCAAGTACCTGCCTTTCCAATTATCTAATAATTTGTTTCTGCTGTATAGTCACCCTGGGTGCAAGCATTATCACAGGGTAGAAACAGTAAAAGGGAGTGAGAAAGAGTCAGTGAAAGGAGAAAGCCACAATACAGATAAGAAAAATAATGGGGCAAGCAAATCCTTAGTTACTGCATCATAACATTACCCAGGGATTCCAAGTCACTGTCTGTAGGAAGCAATAATGCCATGCCAACAGCCTCACTACATCCTCCCTTGGCTCACAGGCCAAGGTGTAAATAATTTCCTGCCGGGAATGATTCCCCATTTTGTCTTTGGGGAAAGAACTGAGCAAGTGGTAGCAAAGGATCCCAACCAAACTTCTCTGGGGAGACATTATAGCAGCTTTCCGGTGCCTGAGGGAGGCAAAAGTAAGAGTGGAGAGGGACTTTTCAGGAGGGCATGTAGTGATTGAAGAAGGGGAAATGGCTTTAAGGTGATTACCTTAATGGAAATGGCTTTAGATTAGATATTAGGAAGAAATTCTTTACTACAAGGGTGGTGAGTCGCTGGAACAAGTTGCCCAGAGATGCTGTGTACTCCCCATCCCTGCAATGTTGAAGTCCAGGCTGGATGGGACCCTTAGGCTTTAGTGGAAGATTCCCTAACCATGGCAAGGTTCCATGTTGGAACCAGATGGTCCCTTCCAACCCAAACTATTCTGTGATTCTGTGGTACTATGGTTCTATCCCGTTGTGGAAAAATCAAATTAGGTGATGGGACCATGTAAGAAAAGGAAACAGAAAACATAGGAGAAAACAGATTTTAGGATATTGATGTAAAACAAGAAAAGAAACAAGTGCCTATATTCAAGTGAATCACTTTAATTATGTTGAAAATAAAAAGTCTTCCCAACACAACAATCTCTGTATGTGAGTATCTGCAGTGAGGGAATTGTGTGATAGCCTGTAACATACTTCTGTCTGCAGAGGATATTGTACACGGACAAGAAATGTAATGATAGAGTTACTGTCCCTCTAACAACTGTGAAAGGAAACATCTAAATATTATCTTGGGTTCTGCAATGTGGGGCTCCAGCCTTTCTGCTCCCGTCACAGCTGGAGGTAGCCAATGTTGTAAACCTGCACCCTCTTCCTCTCCTGTAAGAGGCCTTTAACAAGAGGCATTTGCTGACCAGCCCCACTTGCATCACAGTAGCTGAGTACCTGCTAGAGGGTTTACTGTCCACTATCCATGCTATGGCTTATAGCTTGTCTTCATATATTCTTCTGAGCTGAAACAGCATACAGGAGAAAAAAAAAAAAGACAAAAACCCCCAAACAAACAAAAAACCAAAACAAAAACCAAACAAACAAAAAAGGAAAGGGGTCTCATTCTGACTTACACAAATGTATCTAATTATATTCTGTGCCATTAGCTTTAAATGAATTGCTGTTTCTGCTGGGAGTTGAGAGCCAGCAAGTTTCAGAGCTGTAGCTGTGCCTACTCCATCAGGCAGTGGAAATTTGTGTGGAAAACAGCAGCTGTCTTTGATGATGTTCATAACATGTTTATTGGTAAAACAGCCCCTTATGGTGCATGTCCTGTTATGTATTTTAGTATAGGAAAATACTTTAGCCTCCTTCATCATCAGCTAAAGGAACTCACAAGGGCTTCTGAGATCATCACATCAGTGACGTGCCCCTTTGCTTCAGGTTGGTATCCATGTTACTCATTAAATCTGCAATTTCTTGAGCACTTGGCTCTTAGTACAGAATTAATGTTGAGAAGATAAGAAGAAATTAATTTATGCCAAAATTTTTCAACTAACTGAGGTGTTTCTTTCTTCTGTAATTATTTAACATTATGTTCCAAAGCTTCTGATACCAATTGGTCTTTCTAAAGCCCGTAGGACTTGGATTTAGGTGGAAGTATTAAAATCTCTCCAGTTATTTTAAAAAGGAAAAGACTTTGTATAACCTTATGTTAATACTGCAGAAATAAGAACATTTCGAATTTTTGCAGTACACTCATCTCTTTATTTATGTGTCTATGAGTTTCCCTGTTCCAGTCCTATCATGAAAAATCAAATCTTCTTAAGCTTTCAGTCAACTTCTTATGTTTTATAAGAAGGACAATGGAATTTAAAAACACTGGTACATCGTTACATTGACCAAAAGCTTGACATTGACAGGGATCTTTTTTTCCCCTCACAGGATCATTCTTGTATACATTTTCAGGTCACCCCTTAGGCTTTGCTCCCAGGGAACGGAAGAGGTGTGACTGACTGCAAGCATCCCCACATGAGCTTTCACCTACTGACCATCATCTGGAGGCACGGGCCAAAACCTGATACCACAGGGAAAACTCCCTGCTCCTACCATACCCTTCAAGAACTGTGGAAATGAAGCACTTACAGTAATTTGGCATCATTATTGCTGAGCAGGTCCTCTTCTGTAGTTTGCAAATCCCTGAATCCCTCCTCAGCTCGTGGAGGGGAGCAGACACAGCAGCATCAACCAAAAGACTGACAGCTGTGACTCAAGCTGAAGTGTTTCCTGCTGGGGCAGATTGTAAGCACTGAAAAAATGCAGGTGGCCTCTTCAGACAAAAAGGCTCTTTTTTCCCCTTTTTTTTCCTTTTTTTTTTTTTTCCCCACTTCTGATATGTCCTTCCTGTGGTGGCACAGTTAATCCTATCTCTCCTTGTTCATTAAGCTTGTTGGAGATTCATCTCTAATTTGAGATGAAAATTCCTATAATAAGGGTGCGTACCCCAAAGAAGGTATATTACCTATACTGCTGTTAGTAGAGACCAGAAAGATCATGAAGGTAAGAAATTCTGGCTTTCTGTAAGGGTACTATGCAGAACACAGAGCCAGGATCACACAAAGGAAAGTTGGGCACAGGGGTCTGGTGTAAACCTTCCAAAAAGCACCTGTGTTTGTAAGTAGGATTTAAGTCACTTCTATCAGGGATTTCCAATCCATTCCCCACCCTGTTGCAAGTGACTGCTCATCTCTGCATTTATTGGACCAGAAAGTGAAATAATGATACCTGACTTTCTTCCAGGGCTAGGAGAAAGTACCTTCATTAAAAGTTCTGTGAAGTACTTTTCAATAAATAATAAGCAGTAAGGGAACAGAAATTCTGAAGTTATCAATCAGCTTGATCTTAGACAAATACAATTTCCTTGAGCAGAAAGGAAAAAAAATCACTGTCTCTTACACAGACTGAATGGGATTCCAGAGGCTGTGCAAGGTGAAAGTTAAACTTCCTGTGCAGTAATAATTTACTATAACTTTGCACAAATGAGGAACTTCCTACACTCATTACATGTAAGAACAGGGAGTTTCACATCATCAGGTCTAACCATTTTCACAAGCCATTGCATTTCATGCAGTCATCCATGTATGAAGACAATTTGTTTGACTAAAGCATAGCTTTCAGAAGGATTAGTAAGGCTGAGACTAAAAACCCAAAGCGGTGGAGGATCTTTGTCCTCTCTTGGTTATCCATTTTAATGGGAAATTGTCCTTACATTTAAACATGTGTGTATAATTTCTCATTGTAATGTGTATAGCTTCAGCTCCCAAACATGTCTATATACTCTTCCAAATATGCCTTTCCCCACTAGATTTAAAATTTCTTGTGTATCCAGATTTTATTACCTGTAAAGGTACTTAGGCACAGGCATCAAGCCACCAGTGATGCTACTTGTGGTACACTGAGCAACCTGATCCTGTTAAGTTTCTCACTGTAAAACCTTTTCTCCAATCCTCAAAGGTCTTAGAAAAAACCTACATTTAGCATATATATGTAGTAGGCTCCATATGCCTGATTTCTCAGCCAAACCCCATTTGTGCCTTTAAGGAGGTTGCAAGGTATTTTCCATAAGTCCATACTTGAAAAGTGAGAGACAGAGAACAGAGATTTTTTTTTTTTTTCTTTGACACCTGTTAATGGATGGGGAGAAAAAATGCTCTGGGCTTCTTGCAAACTCCCAACAACAAAGAGTTCCAAAAAGAGAGGAAAGTTTCTGTTGTATTTTATAAATAATGGATCTCCTTTGCTTTTAATCACACACATGAAAATGGTGGTAAACCCTATATTTTTAGCATTTTGGTAGTGGTCTGCTCTTGTACATTCCAGGCAAAGAAGGAAGAAGGGATAACAGTGGCCTTAACAAAAAATGTAGTCTGAACAGGAAAGAAAGCCTCCCTCTGAATGTCTGTGGATGCTATTAGCAGATAGTGAAAAAAAATATTTAAAAAGAAAAAAGGTTCCAGGAATTTGCATTATCTAATTTTGCAAGCTGTAATGGTGTATTTTTTTAAACATTTAGAGCTGTAGTCTTCCTTAGAAGAACAAATTGTAGTTTGGTAACTGTCCTTAGAATGACAGAATACTCCCTTTTGGTGACTGAAGAAAATTATTATAACATTACCACCAAAACTTTAAATGTTGCATACTGAAAAAGAAAATTCTTAGTTAAACATATGCTCTCTCAAATTATACTAGCCAAATAATACACTTTCCTTTGATGGAGATGTAAGTTACCTTAAGACAGGACCAAGGGAATTCCTGGCTGGTTAAACATCTACAGGGCAGTCATCTATACCTGAATTCGATGGCTTTGGTTACCCTTGGGGCAGCAGGGAAAAAGGCACTTATGGGACATGTGTCACACAGTCTGGTTTAGATAGGCTCCTCAGGACAAATTAATCACACTCTGGATGTACCTAGATGACAAGTTCAGACATAGAGAACCACATTTTCACACGTATATGTTTAGCCCCACCAATCCTATCCTGGTCTCTTTCTCCTCCACAACATGCATAGTTTGAACCATATAATTCCCTCCCTCTTCCTCCAGATCCTCACTAAAGAGGTCTTGCACACAGTTTGTCCCTACATGATAGTAGTTTTGGCTCAGAGAGATTTCTGTCTTGCTGATCTCTGTGCCCTTGAATGTATCACTAATGTGCATTCAGTGATTTGGCAGGAACAGGGAAAGCTGCTTTCCTAAGCTGCAGAACTGCTTTGGGTCCCAGGGAGTGAATTGCCTTACTACTGTACAAATTCCTTTTTGCTTTAGGTGTCAGTCCGAATTCTTTGGATTCAGCCTAGTGGATTCACATCACAAAGATCATCTTCTGTAAGCATGATAGCTTACATGCAATACTTGTGAGAAGAGGTAATTTTTGATGGCGCCTGGCCTGAGTATCTTTCACTTTCTAGCTTAAAAAAGTAGATTGCAACAACTATGCTTCAAATATGGCACCTCTTGTCCTTTTAGGGACTTACAAAGAACATGTGAACTTCCACAGTTTGAGAAAGTGATCTCGCAAAAGCTCCTATGGTTGTCTAATTTGCAGAGATCCTGTTCTGTGAAAGAAAGAAATGTTTCCTTTGCCAAAGCTTTTGCCTGCCTGCAAAGGCACTAACCTTGAAAAGGAGTGGAAGTTGATCAGTATCAACTGCCTGTCTCAATCCCCACGGCCACATTACCTTATCAGTACTGCAGGACCTGTTCCCTCTGCTAAACCCAGGAGCACCTGCTAATTGTGGTTATTCCTGCAGGTACCAGAATCCGTACAAATAATATCTGCCTTCCTTTGAGATGACTGCTGAAGCTTGATTTTCTCACAGTGATTTTTACTAGCTTGAAGCACACAGCAGAAGCTGTTACATTGACCTTTAAGGCAGGTTGGGGAGAAAGCCGTGACTCATCCACAGCTAGTTCATCATCTTGCACCTGAAAAGGACAAGGTCCTTAATGCCTCTCTTCTTTGCTGCAGCATTGTACATACGTATGTCTGCACATCCATCACTTCACCACTTCTTGTCCTTATAGATACTTCTTATTTTTGTCTGAAAATATGTTTTGCTGTACATGATTTACACTTCTCAGACATCTCCTGGAAGTTCCTTCTCTGACAGAGTAATTGCTCTGTTCTTTCTTGACAAAGTATTGATCACAAGTTAGTTCACTCTAAAGCTGTTGTGACATTTTCATGATCAGTAAGTACCGTATCAGCTTCATTCAAATTTCTGGAAATGCCAAGAACTGGAACATGCTGGCAAATCCAGGCAGCTCTCAGAATACTATCCCTTTAATAAACATCCTGGAAGGACAGCTGTGAGGCACTGGCTCTCCTGAAGCTGGTGAAATACCTGTGATTCCTTTCCTTCTTTGGAAAAGTTTCCACTGGCTCATCATTCTTTAGGCCTTTACAGTAAGAGTTGCCTATTTATAATGAACTGCTCCTTGTTCCTCCCCTAGATTCTCATCAGAATCTAAATAAACAAAATGAATGATAAATAACAAAAACAAATGTACAAACAGAATGAAAAACTGTCACTAAATGGTAGAATTCCTACTAACATAGAAAAATTAGCACTAGAAAGAGGACTCTATCAACTGACACAGAGAGATAGGCATCTAAGATTTCGCCAGGTATCAATTCTCCTCTGGTCCAGGAATGGTATATTATCTTATTAATAACCATCTCTTGAGAACAAGACCAGAATTAGAATAATCTTTACATACCCCATGTCTATAAAATAAATAGTAACACTTCAGCCACACTATGTTTGTTTTAAGAAAAAAAAAGTATTTTCGTTGCTGGCGCCACAATGAAAATACACTTAGCACATTTTTTTGCATACTAATGATGCAACCATTCTATGTAGCAGCTCTAAATTTAATAGTGGTCATAAATCTTCTGACTAGCCTTCCAAAGTGTCAGGGAATGAGTGTTTTATTTGGTCTTCTGTCTGTGGAAGAGCAATATTTGTGATCTTCCAGTGGTGTGTAAGCCTATGTATCATTTCTTAATGAGGGAATATGAGAGGGTCATACTGTGATCAAATCATTCATGTCTTCTACTCTGCGGGTCAGGAAATTAATAACCTCTGATGACACTCCTCTTCAGTCATTGCACCACAACTGAGCCTTAGTTTGTGCCTGACTGAAGCCTCTCAGGGAATCCTTTAATGGCCATTTTCTTTTCCTAAGGAATTGCCAAGCTTTTCTGAAGTGCCCCCACAAGCACAAAGCAGAGTGAGCTCACTGAGCATCTGCTTTACCCAAGTGACTCTCCTCCTGGCAAACCTTTGTGCTCGCAGCTGCTCAGCACCAGGACTTCCTACCCTCCCACCTCTCTGGATTCACTCTCTGCCAATTTTTTCCCCTAATTTGAGTCTGTAAATTTAATCTAATTAAATATTTTTTATTAATTAATCTCCAAAAGAGGGTTTTTTAGCCTAGATCATTGGTCCCGTGAGTTTACATTGACACATATGTAGTAGGGTTGATTTGTGTTAGGTTGGAAGCAATAGGGATGGAGAGATAGGAAACAGGTATTTCTTAGGTTTACCCTCCCCTGCCAAGACTACTGATGTGTGAAACCAGACACTTTGTAGTGAGCTACCTATTTCCATTTAGTCTTTCTGGTTTTCTATCCCTGTACTTTTGTTGCAAAGTTTTTTGCCCCATGTGTTTATGAGATGATCAAAGTTAGTCAGAGTTGCACTGCTCCAAACCATAAATGAAGCTTTATTGCCCTGAAGAAATGTTTTGATTTCAAAGCAGCTTCTATTGACTTTGGTTCAGTGAAAAAAAAATCCAATAAAATAACTTTTTCAGCTGAAAACTTTTTGCTTTACAAAGACCTCTCAAATTCTTACAAAGGCAATTGTGAAAAATAATAAATAAATCCTTGGGTAAAATGCACAAAATTACCTGATGATTACCTGATGATAAATTGCCCAAAGATTAAGCAAATAAAGTAAGTATAGTCTGTTCAAGATCTGTCTTTGAAAGATTTTGATCAGATTCACAAACAAAATGAGTGTGTTTATTCTTCCGCCTTTCTAGAAACAGAACCTTTCAAATTATATTTATTTACTAAGGTAAAACAAAATGTATACTTATGTCCTGTCCTGTCTTGTTTATATGTACATGAGATATATATATATATATATACATATGTGTGTGTGTGTATAATATGCTTCTGTTTTTACTATTATGGATAAGATTAATAAAATTCAGATTATGCTTTCAAAATAATTTAATTTTGCTTTTTTGGTAATTCTTTTATTTAATATCACTTGTTTATGTTGGGGTAGGGTAAACAATTTCTAAAAAGTAACTTACGAATATTCTTTCTATTCAGGACTTCTCTGTGAACAAAGCCTATTCTTCCCAAGGTAACTGCCATTCATAATGATTTCCTCAATAATTCATGCAAATAATTTGCAGCCTAGTTTATTCTTAAGCAGGTTCATTGAGCCCATTTGAATTCTGAGCTATGGTGGTTGGAATGATCATTCTGTGTGTTTCTATCCTTGATGGCAGGGGCAATTGAATCAAACTTTTCATTCAGCGTAAGTGCTCTTGTAAATTGGGATGGATTTGTGTGTGTGATTTAGTACTGTTCAGTGATGGAAGCAAATTGACTCTCTTGATCAATTATCTGGTGCAACCCAAAACTTTTGATGACTAAGTTCTTGAATTCAATAGTTGGTCTGAAACAAACTGTGCCGTTAATCATCCTGACTGTAAGTGTGCTGAAAGATTGCTAAAGGGCAAACCCATGTTTTAAAAATCAAAGGAATCTTCTTGATAAACAATAAAGGTTGTTCTAGTCTGCTCTTGATAGCACCAGGGGAGGGAGGGAGAAAGAGAGAGGACTTTTCTCTGTTGATTTCAGTCTCAAGAATTTCAGTGACCAAAACTGCTTGGACAGAAGAAAAGAGAAATCTTAATTAATTTCTATTTGAGATAAAAAATTAGCTACATTCTTTCAGAAAACAAAGGTTTTTTTATTAGTTTTCTTCATTTGGGGTTTTTTTTTTCCTTAATGCTTATTTGCCAAGCTCCAGTATTTTACTAATACCCTAACTGCAAATCTCTCCCAGTTTATTGGCAGATAAGATGACAAATAAACTGCTTTAACTCTGACATTGTTCAGCTGAGATTTGACCTAGTTAGAAGTGGTGTAACATGGAGGAACAAGTCCCAGTGAAGAGATGGAACTGCTTCTCCCAGTGCAATTTCTCACAGTGGGGGCACTGGTATCAACATCTGAACATAAAGACACATTAGGATGACTGAACACCTACAGCTGTTGCAGAAGAATGCTAGATGATGGGTGATGGTTGTGACAATTTCCTCCCCACTCCCAAAAGGCAAGATAATTCTTAAGGTTTTGTAATCCAACACCTGAGACAAAAACTCTGGCAAGTGGTTGCTCACTGTCTTGCTGGTTTGTGCAATTTAGGAGCCAAACTAGTTGAGCCAAAAGAGGCTGAGACATCTTTTAAATTGCAGGAGAGGTCTTCTTGGAGAACCTGCACTGAAACACAGGGAGAAGAGCAGCATCTGCACTGCTGACAAGGGAGAACACCAAAACCTCACCTGCCCGGTTGCGGCAGTCCTGCCTGCAGACTGAGAGACAGTGTTTGTCACAGCCATGAGCCGTCTTCTAGTGCCCAAAAAAGACACGATCAAGAAATCCTTCATGCTGATGTCAAGATCTGACAGCCATTGTTGAATGTGTGAGGCTGCTGCAGCACTACATCCCCAGGTCCAGCTGGAAGCAAGGCTGAGCACGTGTTCCCTGTTAGCACACACATAAAATGAAGACAGATGAATCCTTGCAACCCATCCCTGAAGGAGAGGGTAACCCAGGTTCTGGCTAATAGATTCCTTGGGGAGGATTAGACTGAAATGACACTGAATGATCAGTGTTTGTAAATACATATATATATATATATATATATATATATATATATAGGGTTTGTTTTAGAACAATTTGGTTGCAATGGAAATCAGGTATGTAGCCATTTTGGTTCTTATTATCTATACTAATATATCAATATGAAAGCATAAAAATGTCACTCACTTAAGAACAAGTAAAAGGGAAAAGAATGGAAGAAAGAGAAAGAAAGGATAAGAGTAGGGAAACATCATCACCCATGGATCTGTGACAAGGCTTGGTTGCTGCAGTTTAGATGTCACATGGTCATGGTCTTGATATGTCAGGAGTGGGGGAAAGAGACATGTCCCTGTTTGTTTCATTTTCATGTCCCAGTTTATATAATTTTTTCAATAAACCTTTTAAAACCACCTCACATTTGCAGTAAATGTGCTAAATTTGACATTTTTGCTCATCAACAGCCGCCTGAGTGCTTCTGTGGTCAGAGCTGTCCCACACTGATAGGGCAGAGCTGATGGAATTTAAGTCCACAACTAGCAATTATTTTCTTGTTCTGGTTCTTTGATTATTATTTTTAATCTTGTCAACAGTATAAAGCCATGCTCAGTGGATACTTGCTACAAGAATGAACACAGAGAAAAGGTTTAAATAATCATCTTTTAAAAGTGAAGAGACAACTGTGGGAAGGACAATAAGCAGAGAAGAGCATGTGTAGCAGATGTCTACAGCATACAATTCTCATTTTAGTAAAAGCTTATGTCTGGAAGTTTTAGAGGAAGCTGAAGGATTCCAGCTGAGGTCTTTACCAAGCAGAGAGGGATCTTGAAAACCTGTATTTCACCTAAAATTGAAAACATGTTCTCCAGCATTGGATTCAGAGATCACACTCTTGGCTGCCTGGTAGCACCTGTACATGGCTCTAGGATCAAACTGGGTACATGGAGTTTCTGTTATTTTCTTGAGCCATCGTCCTGCAAAATGTGTGCTCCTGATCAATGTGGAATTGTCCCACTCTGTTCTTACACATCTGTCTGCCCTTAGGAATTCTGTTTCTGGCTGATCCAGTTCAAGAAAGTCCTGCTACAAAGAGCTAATTAAGCAGCATAAAAAAGAATCTGTTCAACAACATCAGATACCCCAAGTGAGCCTTTTTGTAGATTTCTGTTTGCGTTTCTGACTCCAGCATCTTTAATAGAGGGCTGGACACAGACTTTCGTGTTGTCATTCAAAGAACATTTCTAGGAAAAGCAGAGATGAGCTAAAGAAATACAATGTCAGGGAAACACACATCACGCCCCCACCCCCTCCCCCCCCAAACCTCAAATATTGTTTAAGTATTTACTGCTTGGTAAACTAGACACCTGTGTTTTGAAACAAACTGATCTTCAGTGTCCTCTGACTGTTGCAATGCAAATCTGCAGATGAGTTTAGTGGGTTGGAGAATACCATGTTTCAATTTTGAGGTCTGGGGGTTTCATTACTCTGGTGGATTGCTCCAGCAAAGGCACACATCCACTTGGGATTTGCCTGAGCTCAACAAACTGTTCAGTAAATCTTTATTTTCCTGTTATGTATGTGCAGCAGATGGCCAGGCTTACAGAATTCTGGAAGGGAAAGTCTTGAAATCTTCCCTGATGTACTGCAAAAGAGCTGAGGAAGGACTTCATGCCTTGTCCACTGACAGGGACCCCAGGTGCTTGGTGACCACTAGCTGCCTGACTTGCTCTGATTTTGAAAGCAAAAAGAGAGCCTTCTGCATTGTCCAGAATCTCACTGATGTCCAGACAGAGGTCAGTGATGAGTGGTGTCACTCAGGGCTCAGCACTGGGACCAGTACTGTTTAATACCTTCACAAATGGCATAGAGAGTGAAATCAAGTTTGCAGGTGACACCAAGCCAAGTGGTGCAGTTGACACACATGAAGGACAGGGTGCCATCCAGAGGGACCTGGACGAGCTCAAGAAGTGGCCCCATAGGAACCTCGTGAGGTTCACCAAAGCTGAGTGCAAGGTGCTGCACCTGGGTCAGGGCAACCCCCCAGTATCAGTGCAGGCTGGGGGACAATGTTTTGAGAAAGACCTCTGCCAAGAAGGACTTGGGGCTGCTGGTGGATATAAAACTAGGCATGACCTGACAATGTGCACCCCCAGCCCAGAATGCCGGCCGTATCCAGGGCTACATCAAAAGAGGCATGACCAGCAAGTCAAGGAAGGTGATTCTACCCTCTGCTGAGTCTCCTCCTCTATTCTGCTCTTGTGAGACCCCACATGGAGTATTATATCCAGCTCTAGAGACCTTAGCATAGGAAAGACATGGACATGTTGGAGGGGATCCAGAGGAGGGACACAAAAATGCACATCTCCTATGAAGCCAGGCTGAGAGAGTGGGGACTGTTCAGACTGGAGAACAGACAGCTCTGGGGTGAACTTATTACAGCCTTCCAGTACTTAAAGAGGCTATGGGAAAGATGGGGATGGATATTTTGGTAGGGGCTGTTGTAACAGGACAGGCGGTAAAGGTTTTAAACTAAAAGAGATTAGATTTAGACTAGATATAAAGACTAAATTTTTCACAAGAAAGGTGGAACACTGGAACAAGTTGCACACAAAGCTGGGGAATACTCAGTCCCTGGAAACACTCAAGGCCAGGATGGATGGAGTTCTGAGCAACCTGATCTAGTTGAAGATGTCACTGCTCATTGCAGGGGGTTTGGAATTATATGACCTCTAAAGGTCCCTTACAATCCAAACTATTCTATGATTTTACAACTGGCTCTCGCGACACGAGCCTCAGCTGTGGTAGTCACCTCTCTCATAGATCTAAGGGAAGGAAGCAAACCAGAGACCAAATCAGCAGAGGTGGTCACATACTTACTGTAGTAAATGACACATGGTTATTTTATAAGGTATTTAAAAACCTAATACTTCTGAAACACTGAAAACCTTTTTAAGGATTCACATGACTCTGCCTCGGGCATTGCATTATTTGCAGGTATGCAGCTGTGCTCTGACAATTTGGTGGATTCTACTCACAAAGTATGAGGGCATCCCCAAGCCAAGGCAAACGTCTGCCAGGAGGCTTCTAGGCACCCTGGGAATCCCATCAATGCCCACTTGAAGTGTATCAGCATTTTGTAGAGACTATCAGATGGTCAATGCCTGATAAAAGAATCTTGAACCCTTTCTATTTGGGATGAATATCAACTTGCCATCTCCAGACTCTCTCACAGATTTCACTCTCTTTTCTGGCCATTTGCTTTCTTCTTCTCCTCTCTGTCATTAAGACGCAGAACTAAATTCACATTTTCTGGCAGTGTACTGAACAAGAGGAAACATTTTCATTAAACCCAGAACTGAAAATTGTATTATAAGCAGTGAGATGCTGAAAAGTCAGGTTTTCAAGTCCAGGAGATCTATAAGGTTTCAAGAGTCTTTCACTGACTCTTCATGCTCCTGCAGAAAACCTTTCAAGATCAACCAGAGGAATATAATTTCTGTGTATATTTATGCACATATATATCTGTGGTTTTGAGTTCTGCCAGCGTCTCCAGTTATTCTCATGTATGCTGGGTATAATCCAGCTCGGTTTTCTTTTTCAGCACTTCCAATCAAACAGAATACAGAATAGCCGTGGCCTTAAGCTATTGTCTATTAGAACACTTGCCAAACTAGTACAGGATTTAAGCAAAATCTGTGTCTGATGGATTTCTCACTGTGCTCTGAAGTGTTTCTGTATCTCTACTTCTCATCTTTTTAGGAGTTACAGATTCACAGTCCATCTCTAATTGCTAAAAATTCACCTTCCTTCTCCCCCTTTCTCTTGGTTCTGTGAGCTATCAATCAGCAAAGAGGAAATGCAGTCACAAATATTAAAGTTGATGAAATCCAGGTGGTTCTTGCTGCTCAGAAACCAAAATTTGTTTTTCTAATAAGAGACATTTTGGATACTGCTTAGTTTCTTCTGAAAAATAGATTGCTCTTGATACTGAATGGTTTGATAAAGAGAAAATTACTGCTGAGTGCACTGCTGGTCTGGTTCACTGGCACTATTGAAATGTTGTTCTTCACTTCTCCTGAAACTCTGCTGTCTAATTTTCTGTATTAATAATCCTCCGAACATTCTGATATACAGCCCTAAGTACTTCACAGAGAAACAGTCACTCACTGGGAACAGTTTTTCTTTTTTCTTTGGCATCTGGGGGACAGTAAACCTCATATGAATGAATACTTGCTACCAAAAAGCAAAAGACCTTGTGCTTGCAAAAGAAAATACGCCACTCAAGATCTTTGTTTTATCCTTTACTTTGTCCATGAAGTGAACATCTGGACATCTTTCTGAGTCACATGCAGCTGTCTGTGGGAGGCCTAAAAAGACAACATAAAACACCTCACGCAAAACAGATTCTTCAGTTATAGTTTCTTGGTTTCTCATTCACTTTCATTTCAGAAAAAAAAAAATAACAGCTTTGAACCAAAAACTTAGTTTCTCATATCTGTATTCCATAAAAGCTGAATATCTTACGTGAAATGACAGAAAGAACCAGGGCACTAAATTATTCAGAGGCTTGCTGAGAAGATACGGGACTTATGATAATGAAGGTGAAATCCCTGTCCAGGTTGGTATTTGCTGAAAATTGCTTCTGTCTGTTTCAGCAGCTGAGGTGAGATGTGCTGGTATTCTCAGCACAGAGCCTTTGTCCCCAGTTCTCTATCATGACGTATACAGAGTTCTGTGGTACCTGCTGCAGTCTGAAATGAAGCTGTTTGAGCATCAGCAAGTGTTGGGCATGGGGATGGGCTCCTCCCAGGGCTTGCTGGCATAGCAAGACTCTTCCAGCACCCGAGCTACCTTCAAGGGAGGTGGCTGCTCAGCATAGGAGTACTTCAGTGTGATGTCCATGCATGTGGCTGGAAAAACAGAGGTGAGTGCTCAGCCGGAGTTTTCACAGGGAGCTTGCACATGTGCCCAGAGGTGATTCCAGCAGTCAAAGCCATTTGAACAGCGAGGCAGGTCTGCATTGCAGCTCCCCACGTTGTGCCTGTCCCCATGCAGTGGGTGTCTTTCCCATTAAGCTGGCAAAACATGTTTACAAATACCATAAAGAGTTAAAAAGCAAAAATATAAATTCTTGAGAAACGAAGAAGAAATTCTATCTTCCATTTTTTTGCTTTACTTTCCTAGAGAACTATGGATAAAAATGACATAGACTGCTTTCTGGAGAATGAGGTTCAGTGATCTCCTGGAGGAAAGAGACTGCAAATGGAGGGGTTGTAAGGAAAGAGGTGTCTTCTCCATAGGAACACTATTCCTCACCATCACCATAACTGAATCTTTAAAAAGAAGTAGTGAACTTCTGTGTAATATTTGCTCCACAATTTCTGCCTGTAACTCCATTGTATTCTAACCCAGCTGATGTAATGTCAGTGAGGTTTCACCCATTTTAATTTTGTTAAGGATATCTAAGAGCTTCTTGTACAACAGAATTCTGCACTGGCATTTACCGCAGGATGCCATTTTGTTGTCATAGGAAAGAGCATCTGGAAGTCTGGACTCTGGCTCACGAAACTTCTTGGTTTCACATGGGAGGAAAATGGCTGGTGTCATTTGCTACCTCTTCCAGCTCGTGAATTTAACTAGGGACAACTCATATTAGCTCCA
Source organism: Machaerirhynchus nigripectus (assembly GCA_013397975.1). Classification (NCBI taxonomy): domain Eukaryota; kingdom Metazoa; phylum Chordata; class Aves; order Passeriformes; family Dicruridae; genus Machaerirhynchus; species Machaerirhynchus nigripectus. The sequence continues at coordinate 1,209,250 of VZRQ01004240.1, read as the reverse complement.
GGTAGGCCCACAGATAGGAAAGTAGGACAATCCGCGCTGTTTTGGAGTGCAAAGTCTTGTGGAAACCATGGCCAGTGGGTGGAGCTGGCAGTATGGCTCCTTTGTGGGGGTTCTAGGTTTCACAATCTGTGTCTACACTAACAAGTGGAAGACAGCCAGGGAGGAAACATATGGTCTTGAGGCCAAGGAGCATCAGCTGGCTCTTGCCTACATGGCTTAGGGCTCACCAAAGTGCAGAGCAGAGCAGAACAGAGCTGGCTATACCTAAAAGCCTTTGGCTCTAAGTGGTTCCTAGGTCCTTTGCAGTGCCTTGAGGCTTTAATACCTGACTACACTCTTTCATACACTTTTTTTCAGTTCAAAGTACCTTACATTGGTGTTGTAGGTCACCAAAATACTGTTTCTATAGCCTGAAACTGAGGACATGTGTTGCATAGCTTTGCATGGGGCAGGAGGACAACGAAGAGTGCTTGAGTGAGTATAGGCAGCTGGGATGGCATCAGAGGACTGTGTGGGATACAGGGAGCCAAACCTGCTGGAGTCTCATCCATAACGTTTTTGGGCTCTGGCTGGAATGAACTATAGCCCTATTTTGACCAGGAGAAAACTGGGTGAAGTGGCCCAAAGCCCAGCAGGAAACGAACTATTACTTAAGCACTGTGGCCACACAAAGTGTGCTGCTCAAGCTTTGCTCCTGGTTTGTTCTCATTAGCAGTATTAATGTAATTATTGTCTCTCTAGATTTTCAGGTCTCCTATGAGCTCCTGGTGATCCACAGAGTTTATGGAATTATCTGTCGCTCATCCTGCAAGGAGGCGACTGCCATCACACAGGGAACGACAGCAGGAGACTTCCTTTTGCCCTCTTCCTTCTGTGAGATTTGCGTCAGGAGGTGTAAGACCCAGCAACCATGCAGGAGCCTTTTGGCTCCCGAGTGTCTTTTTTCTTGGTATTTAAGAATGTTGTATGTGATGTCTCACAACACAACAGTTTCTTCCTCTTCTAGTGACAACCCTCCATCAGTCCAGCCCATCATGGGGAGGATCAGCCTCCGTACATTTGATGAGAAAGGGAAATCAGCATTTGTTTTGGTTCTGCCCTATTTGCCTTGAGGAGAATTGAAGCCTTAAGCTTAAAGCAGATTTTTAAACCCATTCTGAGACATTGAAACAAAGGGTTCCAGATTTGCAGATGTTCAGGGCATGGGAATCAGAGGAAGCTGTACTTCAGCAGCAGTCCTGAAAATAAGGCCATGCTAATGCAGTAACCAAACTTTTCTTCTAGCCTTGCAGCATTTGGAAAATCAAAGCATAGCATTAAACTTCCCTCTGCATTTCATTTTGCAGTAATACTCAGTAATACTGAATTGGGATTCAGAATCCCAGTGAAAAGTGCCTGAGAAATGCTGTGTTCACTAATGGCTTCTGACACATTTACATTGAAAGACCTTTAAGACTTCTCTAGAACAACTTTTCAGGTGCTTGCATCTTAAAATCCACAACAATCTTCTATCGATGCAACTTTCTTGAACTATAGATGCTCTAAGATGTCAGATATTTTCTTCTGTTAGAGGAGATACGTGACTCCTTCTCCATCAAGGCAGACTCCTAGCTTCAGTGAGCACTGCACAGCCAAAAGTATTTAAAAACACCTCAGATAGTTACTTTTCTTTTAGCACCTTAGTCCAATTAATGAACTTAAACTTATTTTCTTATTTAACTGTCACATTCTATTTTAAAATGAAATACAGTGAAGGGGAGATAAGGAGGACATGTGACCAAAATTTCAGCTCTGCTTGTGTTGGGTGAGGTTGTGAGTCTTCCAATGAGTGCTGCCATTATGAGTAAAGGTAGCAGAACTCGGATGAAATTTGGAGGCATTTTAATCAAAAGACTCCCTGCAGGCACAAACTTTGAAGAACAAATCCAGTCTATTTGCCACAGTTTCTGACCAAGCTTTTGTTCTTAGTTCTCTATTATTATACCAGCATTCGCCTTCTACTGTGTTCCTGAGAAAGGTTCAAGGAGTTGCTATGGCACGTACTTTAAAAAAGGCTTTTTTCTTATCACCTCTCAAGGGAGAGAAAGTTCACTTTAAGGGAACAAGCTGTGAGATGAGAATGTCAGTTTTAATCTTCAGAAACATTTGGTATTTTGCTTTCAGACCATTGCAGCAATAGTCACTGCAGTTTAGTGGTAGAACTGGAAATGGAGAACCCGAAGACCTCAGCTCTCCAGGGTGAAAGCCACTGTAGTACAAGCATTGATTCTGGGTTACTTCTCCTCAGCAGGAATTCAGCAAGCATGCAAACACTGCTTCTAAACAACAGATTTAATGTGGAATAGAATTCTGATGAAAATACGTATTCCTTTATTGTTGCTGATGAGTAAGAGAATTTGTAACAGAATTTAATAAAGGGAAGGCAAAAAGGGTTGTGAGTAAATATCTTGAAGAGTTTCTTTCACATCACATTTGTTGAGGTGAATCATTATCCTTACATTTACTTTAAATTTGAGCTTCACAAGTTTTATTATTCATCAATTTACTGCATTGGGGTTTTTTGCAGAGGGATTATTTTTATAAGTTTCTTGACTCAAACTGTAGCAACCAATAGACAGTTTCATGTCAAGTCTACATTTTGCAGGTAAAACTCCAGTAGCAAAAGATCAAGTCTAGTAAACTCCTCCAGAGTAGGTATTATAATCTGGTTATTAAAATTGTTAGAGAGGTGCCTCTGCCCAAATTAAGGTGCAAACAAGACCATATGCCGAAGTCAATAGTATGGATTTTATTTAATAGTAAATGTGAGGGAGAGAGAGAAAAAGAAATAGAAAAAGGGTGGGGAGAGAAAGTGAATGAGAGAGAGATAGATTAAGTAGAAAATATCACCACTCTGGATCCTGGTGGTGTCCTGCTGATCCTCTTCCTCTTGGTGGTGAGGGTCCCCCAAAACATAAGAGTTCAATGGATTAATGTATGTTCAGGCCAGGTGGGTGCCGTGGCGCTCTGTCCGGCTAGCGAGTGACCAGCACCGGGCTCTCGCCCCGCATGGGAGGGGGTGACGGAGGCTGCTCGCAGGCGCGGGAGGATTGGCGAAGCTCCAGCACGGGTTCACCCAATCCACCGGTGTTAAGGGCACAAGGAGAAATTAAAGAAGAAGCGGAGGGGGTTCTTCCTAGGNTAAGAGTTCAATGGATTAATGTATGTTCAGGCCAGGTGGGTGCCGTGGCGCTCTGTCCGGCTAGCGAGTGACCAGCACCGGGCTCTCGCCCCGCATGGGAGGGGGTGACGGAGGCTGCTCGCAGGCGCGGGAGGATTGGCGAAGCTCCAGCACGGGTTCACCCAATCCACCGGTGTTAAGGGCACAAGGAGAAATTAAAGAAGAAGCGGAGGGGGTTCTTCCTAGGAGGCAGGAAGGGTTTATTGAGGAACCCAGGACAAGGGACGAAGAACATGAAGAACCAAAGAATTACAGAGAACCAAGATTACAGTACTGACCTGGGGTTTTATACCCCAGTGGAAAGGGGCAGGAAAAATGGAAAATGGCCAATGGTACAGGGACAAGGGGGCGGTACTGAGGCAGGGAAAAGGGGTACACAGCCAATGGGGAAGAAAGTAGGAGGGGAGGAATAACATGGGCCAACAGGGAATCGAGCACCATAGAACTTTCTAGGGAAACAATTATATATGGAGGGAGAGAGGACAAGATGGCAGTGGCCAATTATAGTAATACAGGTTTGCATATTCTGCATAGCTCCCTGGGAATTCACCCTACATCTGGGGTTCTTGGGCTGGGGGGGTATCAAACCAGTGGATCTGCTGGTCCACATGGCTCTGCTGTCCATGACGCACCGCAACAGTGGGAATGCCCAGCTGCCTTCCCAGGGAGGGGACAAGTTTGACATAATCTCTTGCAACAGACTCTGGATCTATTGCATCACTTGGATCACGTGCAGTCCTCTGGTGCAAGGCCTCAGGAATCAGTCTGGGGGGCACTTCAGGCATCTTTGATGGATTATGACTTCCCCTCAGCTGCCCCTCATGTGAATGTCCCCTGGATGTGGCCTTCCCAGGGTGGGAGGCTTTACAGCTGAGCTGGTTTGTGTAAGGGAGGATGGGTGTTCAGTGCCTCTGACCAGATGTTACACCACACACCCAAAACTCTCCTCATCCTCCCTTGGTTTGGGGGGGAGTGTGTACAAACGTGGCCTCAGCATAAGGGTCTGTGGGCTATGGCCTCCCCCAGCCCAAACCCAGCCAGAACCGATTTTCAGGATGACTGCTGGGTTTGGCTTTCTTGTTGATACATTGCTCTCCCTCAGCCTTGTTTGCTTCTTCCTAGGCCTGAGATAATTGGACAATAGTGTCACCTTTATTTTATCTCAAGTTCCCGTAGGCAGCTTAACTCAGTCCAAAGTTCCAGTCAGGAGGCATATTCAGGGAGGCGTGGGCTTCACTGGTCGCAACTTCTTTATACAGTTTTGCCATAATGGGCAAAAAGTCCTTCATAACAATGTTTAAGCCATTAACCATAACATTTCAGTCTCTCACAACAGGTTGGGAAAACAAACTCTGAGTCTGTTATTCCATCAATTCTCAGCTGGAATACAAATGAGCATTAATAGAGGTGCTACTGGAATAAAGAAGAATTTTGTGTACCCTGTTTGCAGTCCTAACATACTGGGTGCAATTCTACTTTGGAAAATGTAATGCTATTATAAAATGATATACTTATAAATGAAAGTGCTATCTTATTGCTGACAATGTAAATCAATTTTGTTAGTAGTAATTTGCTGAATATCCATTGGAAGACAACCCTGGTTTCTAAACTGAGGTACCTATTGTAACCTTACCAGGTCAATAGTAAACATCTCACTGAATAATTCAAGTTTGAAAGGATTTGAGTTCTCCCGAAGGCAGGAGAAACAGTAGGAGCTCAGATGCTTGCAATGCAGACTGCCTGTTCAGGGATCTGGCTTCTTGACATCCATTTTTTAAGATCATTGGCTTACACAACGAATGCTTTGCAAAGTTGCCTGTCTTACAGGGAAGGCACGGAGGGCGAATGTGAAAATATTACAATATCGGAAGAACAACTTCTTACATCTCTGGGTTTGTCTGCAGGGGAGGGAGAGGGAGTAGAATAGTCTCCTTTCACGTCTCTGTGGCATAAATCTGCCTAACCTTTATCTTTGCTAACAGCTGCAGTAGTAAGGAGAAGCTGCAGGTATCTCACATGCACTTGCAAGGGGATTTCAGCTGGACGTGGTCTTGTAAACTTAACATTTGCCCAAGTGGTCCATTTAACCCAATAGCTGCTCTCTCATAGAGCTGTGTACCAGGTGCTTCAGAGATTGTGCCACAGCTGGGATTTCTTCTTCCCCATGGAAGCTTCTCCCCAATATCTGTCAATCAGTAACTAAATTAAAGAAAATATCATTGAGGGTAATTTTGGGGAGGACTGTTTATTTATAAGTACAGATGTTCTTACAGTCCACATAGATGAGACCTTGGTGAGACCTTGGCCTGTCTTGTCTTCTGTTTCAATGAATTCCACATGTTAATTATGCAGTGTTCTAAAGCTGGAAATACAAAAATTTATGTTGCATTTTCTTGGAAAAAGTTCTTCAAAGGCCTTTACTCAGCTCTTCAGGCACACTCTGAGAAATGCGTTCCAACGGGAAAGGTCATGTCTTTTGAACTATCTGTTGGAAGTGAAGAAAAAGAAAAAAAGGGTACACAGCCAATGGGGAAGAAAGTAGGAGGAGAAGAAAGTGAAAAAAAAAAGAAAAAAACTAGAAAAAAGAAAAAAACCACAATAAAAAACATAACCCAAACAAACACACTGCAACAAAAATATAGCTCCCATTGCACATGGGTTTGAATCCAAACTGCAAAGCAGAATCCTCAAACTGTGTGAGACAGGCTGGAATCCAAATGCTAATCCTAGTTTGGCTTCTGGGTCAGGTGTGCCAAGTCAGACATACAGATCCATGCTTGTCAAGGAAAGGCTGGTGGAGCCAGATGGGAGTGATGAACCTCCTGAGGGAAGGGTTTGCAAGCTGAAGAGAGGGATGGGCACACAGGAGGTCTCAGCCCAGAATCTAGCTCTGGTCCAGAATTTCTGGGTCCTTGAAAGCAAGCTTGCAAGTGTTCAGTCTTTTTGAGAACCAAACTTGGAAGCTCATAATATGGAGATTTATTTTACAAAGTTCTGCTCCTGGAGCACTGATACCACTGCTTTAATTTCTGGTGTGCAGGATTTCACATGGTGAAACCAGGGATTTTGCTACTGAAATTTCTTGTAATTTTCTTCAGCTAAGTTTAGCAAAAAAAGGATTTGATAAACTTGAACGGAGAAATATTAAAAAACAGATTTTTTTTCTCCTACCCTTCTGCTTCTTTTATTCCCACATGTTTTTATGCTGCTGAATCTTCTGTTATCCCTATTCTGGATCTGGTAAAAATCCCTAGAACTAGAAGTGAAAAAACAAAACCAAAAAACCCCCACTCATCAGATAAAGAAAAAAATTGATTTACAATCCGGTTCTACAGAAGGCCTCACTCCTCCTATATGTGAAATCAGTTATTCAAATAACTTGTTGACAATTGATATAATTATTTTTAATTACTCTTGATTAGAGTCCTGGAATTATGTGATTACATCTGAATATATGCATCATAAATGTAGGAGGTGCAGCATAGAAAAGGAGGAAATGTAATTTTATTTTTCTATTTATTCGTTTTTACTAGCTGAAAGGACTCAGAAAGCTTAATTTTCATTATGCTAAACAGAGGCTCACTGAACTCACCTTTATTACATTTCTTTTGGTGAGTTAAATAGAAGAACCTCTTCAGCTATGGAGGCAAAATTCGTTGTGTTTTTTTAATATTTAGGAAGGCTAAAAAACACCTGAGGGTTGTGCGATTGACATGCAAGTAATGTGAGTGTGTATTCCTTCAACAAAATCAAGTCTGTAGTGCTAAGATAAGTAGGTTATTCCTACGAGACTACAGTCACTGGAGAAGAAGCAGTTAATTCCAAGTAACCTTGTTAATTCCTCTCATGATACAAATTTAAACTCCACGCTTCCTTCTACTGTAAATTCAACTGTGTTCTTGTGATTGTTTAGCATTTTACAATTACGGTGGTGCTTTGAAGGTTTTAAATGTATCAGATAAGCATCTGAACTTGATTTTTTCTCTTTTTTACATCTTCATTAACAGCTGTGCAAAGCTACTGGGTCATATTCTGCTACAGAGGAGAGTGGTGTAGGCTAGGATAAATTGCTGAAATCAAATCATTCTGCAAGCAAAGTACAAAATTGATTGTAAGGATCTTTGGTTAAGACCATTTTTATTAAAACTGTGCATTGATTTCAAGGGTGTTGTGTCTAAGATTTCATCCTCTTATGTCAGAGAATGCTACAGCTAAACGAAATAGATAGATCCTGCCCACCAGCAGCTTGCACTATTGGATAAATTTCCACAGAAGCAAGCAGAAACTCACTGCCAATTTAAGTCAAGATTGGAAATATCTCACAACGAATTACTGTTGCAGAAAGATTCTACTGGCTAGATGAGCTTTAGTTAATACTTACATGAAAAATAAATTTCTGTTTATTAATTTATTTTGAGTTAATGAATCACTTAATTAATTGTTAATCACACAATAATTAATCACTGTGCATTTACAAACATGTAATCACCTTTTAATTTATACTCACTTTTATTGTATGCGTGTGAGGCTGCACAAGTTAAGCCCTTCAGGGAAGAGGTCAAAATAGGTGAGATCTACTGAAACTCCTCTTGCTTTCTCTTTTTTCCAGAAACCTTTCCAATGTGTATAACTGGCCCATCACAGGAGCTCATCTGTCTAAATGGAAGCCAGTAAATCAAACCGTAACACTTGTTTGGAGATGGATACCAGCACTACACATGCTCTGATGCCAGAGGATCAGAAAACGAACAGCAAAGATTTCAACATGCTAGAAAACAGTGGCATGACCTCTGCTGGCAAAGGAATGTTCTCAATAGATGTTAATGCTCAGAGTAATGAAACCTCAGCAAAGAGGCCTCTCATTAACTTATGCTGACCAAGAAGACAAAGCAGCTGTTTCGGAAATCTCTGATCCTCTTAACGTTACTGAAGAACCTTGGGCACAGATTTTAAAACCTGATCTGGAGATACCACACCAGACTCTCCTGTGAGCCACTGAACAGATAATTGATAACACCTGGCCAGCTAACACCTACATCCTCAGTGGAAGAAGTCTGAAGGGTGGCTATGCTTCTTTTTAGGATCTGCAAGGCTGAGCCTTTCTGCTGCAAGAGGGTCGGTCTGGTTGCTGCCATGCCAAAGGCATCACCTAAGGTCCATGTTCTTCTGTGCCTCTGAAACGGCTTGTCCCTCTTGTCTACCAGGATGGATTGCAGGGACTGCAATTGTACCTGGATGCTTTCAGCAGACCTGAAAACAGGACCTTGTTCTCCTCCTCTTCCTTGAGATCTGTACCCTGCACCTCAGGGTCGACAGCCAGAGAATCACACTCCTAAACAAGGGCATAAAGACACTGAAAGGTACAGAAAGACTTGGGCACACCCTTCCCACACACATCTCCAAGTTATGAGCCAGCTCGAGGGACTCAATAACCCTGCCACACAACCTGCAAAGTAGAGACCCTGCATCTATCCATGCAGACAAGCTAGGACTGTCTGTGACCTTGCTCTTGATACATTAAACACGGACTTCCATCGCAGTCATTCTGCTGCTTCCAATTCAATTCATTGCTTGAGCATAAATTTTGCAGGATTAATTACATCTAATCATGCGTGACTTAACCACGTGAGCAAACTGAAAGTTCAGCAGCAAGGCCTGAGATGAATGAGAATTTGGTTGGCAAGGTGTCGTGGCATAACCCTGTGTCTCGGGGTGACTTTATGATGCTGTGTCCCCTATGCCCAGACATGAATCCTATGTCTTTAAGCTGGGTCCGAGAGAAAGGGATAAAAAAAAAAAGCTGGTGGAATTCTTTCAGCAGCCTGTGTTCAAAAACAGAGATAACTTGCTGGCTCGCTCCCCAGCTCTCAGCTTCTGCAGCAGGGAAGAGAGTTATATTATATTCCTTTGCTTTTTAGCTAGCTTCTCACTCATTATCTGAGGAAAAAGATTTTCCTGGGACTGTGGCTTCTTCTTCTCCTGGACTGGTCAGATTTGCTCCAGTCCAGATCAACACCACCGCCGCAGCCCGGAGGGGCCCAAGCCGCACCCCAGCTCCAGAGAGAGCAGAGCCACACTGACAAAGAACTCTGAATCTACCCGGGTTTTCGCCACAGCGAGAGGTTTTATTATCTAACATTATTCATTCTTTTTTTTGGTGCCTGCATGCACCCAGCTTGTTAAATAAATAGGGGGTTTTTTTCACTTTCCTCCGAGGGATTTTTTTTTTTCCCAGACCTGGTGGGGGACGGGCAGCTGAAATCTGCTTTCTATCAGACAACGTTTCCTCCAACTTGTCTCAAACTGGGACATCCTGGCAGGCAGCTAAATATCACACAGCCACTCACTCCTTCCTCCAGTGGGATGGGGGAGTGAATTAGAAGGGTAAGAGTGAAAAAATCTCAGCTCAAGATAGAGGTGGTTTAATAGTTAAAACCTAACAAACCAGCAAACCAACCAACCAACCAAAACCACAAAAAAACTAAAACATCCCTCCCAAAAATAAACCCCAACAACCCAACAAAAAAAAGGTGGAGAAAACAAAATGATGCAAACAAAGCCCACTTGCTCACCGCCAAACAACTGCTGCTCAGCTAGATCCCAAGAAATGGAGAAACAGCAGCCCTGAACAACCTGCCTGCTAGTGCATCCCCCATGCCCTGTTTTACTGCTGAGCATGACACCATATGGTTTGAAATATCCCTTTGGTCAGTTGGGGTCAGCTGTTCCAGCTGTTTCTCCTCTCAACCTCTTGCGCACCCCCAGCCCACTCGCTGGCAGGGCAGTGGGGGAAGCAGAAAAGACCTTTACACTGTGTCAGCACTGCTCAGCAATAACTAAAGCATCGCTATGGCATAACGAGTTCAAAACATAGTATCTATGAATAAAAATAACTCTATCCCAGGTAAAACCAGTACGCAAGGACAAAAAGCCGTGTGAGCTGTGAGCTAAGAAAAAATAGAATGTAACCAATACCAAAGAGACTGAGTACAGCACAGACTGGCTCCACGAAATAAGTAGAACATGCAGGACTTAGTTTTAATACAAAAGCTAGTTGTGAGAGGGGAGATTCTCTTCATCTTTGTTTTCAGCCAAGGAAAGGACAGGATGCAAGGGACCATGGCAGAATGGAACTACCTCACTTCATGAGGGAGAGCAGCAAAATAAGGTGGCCTTTGAGGAAGCAGATTTTGATAGACTCAGGCAACTGGTAGTAAGATCTCATGGGAGGCAATTAAACTGAAAATGGAGTAGGCAGCTGTTTCTTTAAGGAAATGATCTTAAAAACAAATTTGCCAACTTTCCCAGAGAGTAGGAGGTATGGGAAGTTTAGAAAGAGGTGTGTCTGATTACTGAGTTCTCCACTGACCCAAGATAAAGAGGCACACAGACAAGAGAGAAAAGATTGCTGAGTGCAACTCTAAAACAGGGAAATCAGGAAGGGAAAGACATGATATGAGATACCTCTGTCTCTGGTCATAGCATGATTTCTTGTTAGCTTCTGTAGGAACACCATTAATGAGGAGACAAACAGAAAATGTGTAATCCCACATCAGCAGAGGAGGAAAGCTATTAAAAGATTGTGTTTAATGCCTTTTGCTTGCAACTGTTAAATGATTTTTTTGCTTCCCTTAGTAAAAAGGTTAACTGCAATCAATTGACTAATCATTTCATACCCATGACAAAGGGACAAGATGCACCTCAGGGTGTATCGCAGCTGCAGCAAGGGCAGAGCTCTGTGAAGCCATGAAATAGAAGAGCTCTTGGGGGGCTGGGAAAGGCAGGAATGCTGTTGAACCTGTGTGAGGTATCAGGGAAAAGCCAGGCAAATCCCAGTCTTTGGGTCTCAGAAAGATCTGGCAACAAAAAAGCTTTCTGGAAGCACTTAGAAGAAAGCCAGATGTATCAACTCTCGTGGGTTTACAGAGATTACTCGGGAATAAATGTCCTAAGACAGTTTGGTAGAAGACAGGTTGAGTTACAGGCACCCCTGAATATGAGGCAGGAATTGCATGGTTTTGAAAAGTAAAGCAGACAAACATCAGCCCTCAACAGGAAAATAGCCTACCAACAAGGGAAGGAGTTGTCTGCTTCTCTCAGCTATGGGATGAGCAGTTCTGGATTTTTGTGACCAATTCTTGGTGCTGAAAAGACCAAATAAAAATGATTGGAGAAGAGGGGAAGATATGGCTTATGAGAAGAGATCACATGAATTGGGGTTGTTTAGTCTGCAGAGAGGAGGCTGCTGTGTAGGTATGAGACTGAAGAGAGATGACTGCCAAAAGGAAAAGAAGCTGATTTCTGCATGGTGTGGGCTGGTGGGAAGTCATGGGCTTGCAGTGCTGCTGGGAAGCTGGGAGCTGTTAGGACCCTTAGAGGCTCGAAGGATCCTGTCCAATGTCCTGTCCATCTTTCAGCTCTGTGTCCTCCGATTCTCTGCAAGGATTGCAGTCCAAAAGACCTTGCAGCCAAACAGCCCCACGGAAACAGCAGGGACGTTTCACATGCAGGCCTCCCTGATGGCACTGCAACCACTTGAGGATGAGCTGTGTTTAATAACTTCAGTGACAAGCTGAAAAGTCCCACAGGGTTTTTGGTACAGCTCCTTGGAAACATTAGCAGACACCAATGTCATTGAGGCAATGCAACACAAGCAACCAGCCCTTCATCTCTAGCCAAGGACCCCGCTCCCCACAGCTCCTCTGCCTGGCAGAAGGGGCTGGAGCTGAGATGTTACTGAACTCCCCAGAGCTTTGCAGCTTTTGTCCCAACTGCAGCAGTGACTCTGAGCAGCTTCCAAATAAAAACCACACTTGCATAAATCTCTCTAAAGACCTTGCCCCTGCTTTTCTCATTTGTCATTAACGTGATGCTGATGCTGAGACAGGAGATGGGAAAAGCAAATGGACGTTTGCAATTTGTCAGAAATATCTATGCAGCTGAATCAACTGCTACACAAGAGTCCCCATGGAAATAGGCCCTTGTCATGATGTGCTAGTGCCAAATTTTAGCTCTGATTATCGAATTTCAACCTTGTCAAATCATCTCAGCCAGTGAAGCCACATATTTAGCAGACAGCAAGATCAGTTCCCTTCATTAAAGGCTGGATCTCTGCAGTGTGGATGGATGGAGCAGCCACAGAATGAGGCCCCGTCTGCAGCAGAGACATCAGTGCACAGAAACTGACATCCAGCTGTCATTCAAGTGGCTAAAACCTCTGAAATGTTGAGATAAATAAAATGGGAAAGGTTTGTTGGGCCAGCCAAAGGGAGCTCTGAGGAGTTGTGGTTCAGTGAAAGTCTGCAGCAGCAGCCATAGGGGATGAATCCAGCTCAGGAGATAGGTATGGAATAGATCTAAATTGAAAAGATAGCTCAGATCCTGGTAAAAGGCCAAGTGTAGCATCCTGGCTCCAGTGTGGCTGGTTTCCAAAAATCCCACGTGCATTTTAGAGTATTCATTGGCTTCTATACTGTCCCTACTTTAGCAAGCTCTGAAAGGATTTTACTTACATAAAATGCAGTTTCAGCACAGGTATGCTCTGAAGATAAGACCAGAATGCAGAGCAGGGTAATTCCAAGTCAGGCATCATCATCTTTCCACGTGCCTTTGACACACGGCAGTACCTTTTCATTTCAGTATGCAACGTTTGCCTTGGTCAAAAGGCTGAGCTGAATAAAACACATATGCCACCCTCAAAGCCCAGAAGTAACACTGTCAATTTTACAAGTGGTTAAACTAAGCCCGGACGACTCTTGTTTTCAGAGACAGGGGCTAACCATCTTTAATAAGTCCTTTCCATCTCTGGCTTTTCTGAACCTATGAGTCTTTGAAGACTGTGACTGACAGGCTCATTAACGCTGAACAGCCTCAAATGCACACTGAATAACTCAGAGAGCTAATTAGAGGAACGCTGGGATAAAGAGAGCATGACAATAAAGTATTTCTGACATTAATTAGTGGAAGGAAAAATGAGAGGCTGAACTTCCCAAAAGAAATGTGAATTGAGAATGAGTAATCCTGCAGGATGCCAAGTACTCAGGGCAGCTTCAAGGCACAGTCCCAGGGAGCCATTGCAGCAGGGCACCAAACTGGGACCTGGGGGTCTGCACATGGCAGAGAGGTGTGTCCCAAGAAAATATCTGGTGAAAGAATGGGAGAATTGCTTGTGGAAAAGAGCTGTCTGAAAGGAGTGATTCCTTTCCACCTGTCTCCAACCTGATACACAGGCTTTAACTCATGCAGGCTTATGTGAAATGCAGAACAATGGGGAAGGAGGCGAATTTAGCCCCAAAATAAGCAAAACTCAGGCTAAAAGTAAGGAAGTACTGGAAAAAGAGAGCAGATGTGGGGCTGAAGTGGTATCAACGTGTTGCTGCGCATCTAAACTGTTGCCCACATTGTTTAAAATGCACTAATGTTATTTTCCTGTCTCTGTCCTCTGTCTCTGTCTAATTGCTTCCAGTTGGATATCTCCAGGACACACTTTTTCCCAGGTGTGCTCCTACAGCTTCATACACTCATGTTCCTTTCTCTGAGTCTTGATGGCAGTGGCTCTGGCCCCTGCAAGGTTCAGGGTCAAGGGCAGCCTCACAGGGGGAAAGCATCAGTGTCTGGCTCCATTTCAGCCCTCATCCAGTCCAGACTGTCTGTGCTGATCCTACCACTCTGTCCACACACATAGACAACATTTCAAATAGGAAAAATGGTATCCAAAACTGCTAGCATCAGTCTGGGAGAAAGCAGCGTGGGGTGATTGCTACTGCAAGGGTGTCCAAGGATCTCGATGTGGTGGGAGCACAACCCCAACGCCCCAGAGCATGGAGATTCTCCAAAGAGAAATGCAAACATTCCTGCATATATCTTCCCTTTTTTATATAAAAGAGAAGGAAAGGTGCCAGAAAGATTCAGAGACTAACCCTGTGGAAGGAAGATGCTCAGTAGCAGATGCAATTGCCATAGAAAGGTGGTACAATTTCACCTCCCACACATAACACAAAAGGGAAATACGTGTTTTTACAACTGCTGCTTCTTCTGCTTTGTATCCACTATCTCATTTGACCTCAGCATGATGTGTTTTCTTATATTGGGCTTATACTTAAGAACTTCTTTTCTTTATGCAAAATTAATGTATGTATTTTTACTTATGGTGGAATTAATATCTTCTTTGTGGTGTCTTCATATTTGTTCAAAGGGCAAAGAGTTGAATGTCACTCTTCTTTAGCACGTAAAACACTCAATTTTTCTTAAAATTCACAAAATTGCTATTCCCCCTAACAACTGACTACAGCATTTGTCATAATTTTTTTTATGATTATTTCTGATGAAATAGCTTGGAAGAAACCAGATAGAATGATTTGGATAGGGATTATTGCAGTAAAAATAACAGAAAAATCATCCCAAAATGTCACCAGGGAGATTGTGTTGTTTTTTTTCTAAAAGCTTTTGTCACCATCACATCCAATTTGTGTTTTTATATTTAATGACCAAAGAAAAAAGTTTTCTCCTTCAAGGCACAGTATCTGTGTTGCATAAGATTTTCTGAAAGCACAGGAGATGGTCAGCCAGCCATCCAGGTTATATTAGGAAACCCCATCCAAAGAAATATGGTCTGCATAAAGCTTAAAACTGGGGATGTGACAGCCTTCTGATGAGGGTGAATTTCAGCAGGGAAAAACCTGTCACCTCCCAGCAGCTGCAACATGGTTCTTCCTGGCTGGGGTAGCCAGACCCCTCTTGACAGCTCCAGTCACTGCCATGGAATATGACAGTTCTTCCTTTCAGGGATCTAAGAAGTGACTAAAACTTTGCATTTTTGCTTCTGAAAACCAGAAGAAGTCAAGAACTCAGATGGTAACAAAAACTTGACTTGAGGAACCAGAAGAAGAAATTATAGTATTTTCATTCGTTTTTCTGTATTACTTACCTGTTTTACTTGCAAAGATATGGTATATTGCTTTTAATCAGAATTAGGAGTGTGAAAGTTCTAGCACACTCCTTCCTGGGGTAGTCCTGTTTTGAAATAATAATTAAAAGATTGCTGATTTTAACAGTGGGCAGAGGATAAAATTGGGAAAGAATCATCTGCAAGTATAACTTGTGTCTGTGAAATATCTTTTTGCTTCTCTGTGTTCATAGCTCCAACGTGGGCAGTGCGTATGGATGAAGAACTGCATGAGGGTATGTGCATGCTTGGACTGGGAAGGAGAATGAAGAGCCCCAGCCACCACTAAAAGGCTCCTAGGGCAAATCGTGCCAGGAAACAAAAATGAAAAGTGCATGGCCTCCAGCACTGTGTGCTGCAGAAACCAAGAAGTTTTGTTTCTCTTAGAGCTGGAAAACAGCACCTGCAGGTCAGCCCAGCTGGCGAATGGCAAACCAGCTCAGTGTTCAGCTGAGGAGGAACCAAAGGGGAAAGGCGACAAAAATCGCTTGTTAAGAGAAAACTTAGTGAAAAAACACACTCCAGGATTTTCAAGCACAAACATCTCCTGACTCCAGCCCAGCCCCAGAAGAAGAGACACTTTCAAGAAGATAAACATTCTCAGGGAAGGCAGGCATACCAATTACTCATTTCTCAGGTACAAGGAGGGCAGCAGCCTCACCACTGTGCACTGCCCAGTCAAAGACCCATTCCTGGGTCTGTGCATAAAGAATCTGTACCTTTCCACAGCAAAACACTAGCAGTACTGAGCACCCCAATCATTTACCTACCTCAGCTTCTTCAGCTCCTATTATTCCTTTTCTCAGGGAGTGGTTCATACTTTCCTTATTTTCTTTAATTTTGTAGGAAGTTTCCTATCTGGTTTCACTACTGCACTGCAGCTTTTAAGCATGTAAGGAGCTGTAGATACCTGCTCTGTGGCAAAATCAAAGGAAAAAATCTGTATCTTTGAATAGTCCGAGAAGCAAATATTGAAATATGAAATGCAGAAACATAAACACAGCTTACCATGTCTCCCTCCAAATATGAAAACATTGTGTAAAAAAGGGACACTAAAAGCTTTGATGTGGGAACTTTGAAACTCTTACCTAGTGATTCTGGAATTTCATTTATTTAGGGAAAACAAACAAACAAATGAACAAACAAGGCAACACCTAAGCGCTTAAGCACATAAACTATTGACTCAAATTGATCGGGGTCACTAACATTTTTTCTGAAAGTCTCTACAAATCATGACTGTTTTTATGCCATAGAACAGTTCTCCTCTGTTTCTGGAAACCAGGAGAGCAGGACAGGAAAACAAAGGAAGCCATTACAAGGGATTTGACAACTGAACTGGAGAAATTTTGTTATAAATGTGGTTCCAGAGACTTTCTGCTAACAAGAGACAAATTGCTTTCAGGACAAAATACACACAGAAAAATCTCTGTGAAAATGTTTTGGAAAATTACAGTCCTTCTACACATTTTTAAGTAGCTTATAAATACCTGTATGAGTCCTGTCCTGTTCAAGCCTATAAGCTCTGCTAGAGCATGAAATGAATACTCAGGAAAGAATATAAATCCCCTGTGCATGTTACTTAAAAAACATCAATGCATGGATATTAAATATTGATTTAACATTATAATAATCTAATGTTATAATAACCTAAGTCAATTATCTATTGACTTCTCCAGGCAATTAGGATGGTTTCCATAGTCTTTCTAAAATGTGTCAAAATTTTGACCTCATCTGTTTCACTGAGACCTTTCCATGTAAGAAACAATCTAGATAGGTGTATATTTAAGGTTTTCATTTTTTTTCCTGTTGTTCTTCCCATTTTTGGTAAGGACACTGGAGTTCATCCACACTAGGAAGGAAGCTCTAAGGCTTTTTGGCTGTGCTAATTCAGCTGTCAGCAGCCTCAATATTGACTGAGTAATGCTTAATGGCTTTCTAGCTACGTACGTGTAGGAGCAAAATTCTAGTTTTCAGCATATGTCAGATATATATATATAGATAAAGATAAGGAAAGTAGCAAATAGTTACACAACCCTAAAGAAAAGAAAGTTATAGACATGTATAAAATGGGATTTGTCTCAGCCACCTTGAGTTCTCAAAGGGTATCAGCAGGCTTCTTTCTCATTTAAGTGAGCTTTCTAAAAGGTTGTTTCCAGTAAAGAAAACTGTCTGGGCTTTCTCAAGTTAGAGGAGACACTCAAGTGCCTCTAAAACCTGCTTTGTCTGTTTAGTTGAGGGTGGGAGGACCTGAAGTGCCTTTCTCCAGCAGTACCACTGAGGCAGCTCCATGGTCTTTGGATGACTAAAGGTAAGAGAGATCCTTGCTGCCCCAGCTCCTTTCTGTCCTCCTCTGCCCTCTTCTTCTCTGAAATGAATAATTTAACCTGAGCCTGAAAAAGGACATTTATTGTGGAAAGAAACAGAAGCATCTTGACCTTCTTCCATAAATAAATGCTGGTAGGCGAATGGCAACCACCCCTACATTCTCTAAATCTCTCCACCCATTTTTACATTTGCTAATTCGATAATTGGCAGCTGATTAACTGCATTTATTGTACCATGCTCTTCTCGCACAGCATCCTTTGTCTTGTGCTAGACATTAAGAACTGTGTGATTCCTACAAAAATAACCATGATCTCTATTCATACCCAGGGACCTTTACAGGTATTTTATCTAAGAAAAAAATGGGTGAAACAGGTAGTAAAAAAACATGTTAGGATTTTAACTAAAGCCCAGATCACTTTGCCTGTCTCCCTCAGACTCGACTGAGATTCTGACAGTCAGTTATCACTTTTGTTTTGCAAGGTTTCAAGTTTTGGCTGTTAACTCTGAACTTACCACAAAATCCCAGGAGGGAAAAGTAGCACTCTTGATTACTGACCTTTGAAACAATACTTTAATAAAGCAAGCCTTAGGCAGCAGCTCGTCATCCCTTCCCGACCTGCAACCTTCTTGACCTAGCAGGGCAATATATCTGTCACATTTTAAAGGTATCATCTTCGGGAAAATGCCACAGAATCACTCCAGGCACTTACTCTTTTACAACATAGATGATGTAACTTAAATATATATTCCTCTGCTGTCATATTCCACAGTGCATTTGGGGAACCTCATTTCTCTGATTAAACAGAGATTTATTTATATTTTAGCATTCCTACAGTAAAAAATGATTGGGGTCCTGGTGAACTCACAAGTATGTAATGCACCACCCCAGCTCCCAAACTGCTTATCGGACCACATCCTTCAGGCTAAGCACATCCTGTCCTAACAGTTATGATTTTATCACTCTCTCACCTTATTAGCAGAGACAACGCAAGCAAAGGGAACAGAATTCTTCTCTGTTAAAAGAGCCTTTCTCCCATTTCCGTTATGCAGCGTATTCCTAACCCACCCAGCGTCGGGCATCTGGGCCCTTTCTTCACACACTTTTACAGCTACCAACCAGCTGCCTAGGGCCAGAGGGCCAGAGCTGAATCTCTTTGCTCTTAGACATATTACTAATTAGGGATAATTTCTTCTTTGCTCTTCAGTTACCACTGTTGGCTCCTAACATTCTAGAAATACCTGAGCATCGGTGATCTATCACTTGCTTTGATAAAAGACATATTTAACAGTAGATATGGATAGTTAAAAGAGAAACAAATTTAACCCAGTGCACTGGCCATGAAATTACCTATTTATGTGGTGAGCTCTTCCAATTACATTTTCCCTGAGTATCTTTTATATATATTCTATACACAACGTAGGGTTGAACCTAAACAGCCTTGTTGCACATTCTTTCATCTCATGTGTCAACACCAGACATAGGTCTGGATGCATATGTATGCCCAAGTAATTAAAAGGAGAATTGACAATTTACTTGTCTTCACCATGGTCTTGTGGACTTCGTGTTGGCATGCAAGAATTGTTCTCTGGCTGAACAGCATCACCTGAGCCACAGTTCAGGAAATTACTTACAAGGCAATTAATTCAGCTTATCTATTTGTCTCCTCTTGTTAAAAATGGCAATAATACACAGAAACATTGCTTTTGGGGAGCGAGTGATGACAGATTCATTTAAACGCAGGTTTTGGTGTCTATCTCAGGACTTAGGATTTTAGTAAAATTATAGAAATGTCAAGCAGAAGGGCTATCATCCCACCATACTGAGAATCAGGCATTCTTGGACCATACTAGAGAAATGTTTGTTTAAATGTCTTTAAAGTGTGTCAAATAAGAAAGAATTTCCTCCATTCCTAGGCCATGGAATGGATCAAAAGAGCCAAGAGCAAGATTTGTTTAAATATTACCAGGTGGAGTCCATCTGACTTTAGGGATAGGTTTTTATATTGGACTGGATGATCTTACAGGTCTTTTCCAACCTAAATGTTTCTAAGCATGGGCCAAGTCTAATTTTCCAGTCATCTCGTACAAAACGTGTACAGAGTGTACAGTACACGGGGCAAGTTACCTAACCTTGAACCTCCTCTCAGAAGCATTTGTATTGATACCAGGCTGTGGTGGGGAAAGCAGCTAGCAGCTGACTACTGTAATTTCTGGGTTTGCACGTGATCAGGTACGAGACACATGTTCTGCTGTGGCTGATGAAGCACAGCAGAACTGCACCTATGCAAGGTACAGTCAGTACGATGGTCTTTGAAAGCTTGTCAGCAATTGACTTAAAAACATCAAGTCAAGGCAGGCGTGGGAGAGATCTGCAGCAGCGAAATTAAATGTTTCAAGTGCCATAAACAAATGGCATATAAATAGGAGCAAGTCTTTTGGAAAAAAGTGAGGACGTGAGTGCTGCAAGCACAATTCCCTTTAGGTAATGTATGGAGATTTAATGTTGACGTTGAATATTAATGAATAATAATTGATTTGACTTAGTTATTCAAGAGGTAAACCCACTCATTTTTGAGTTACAGGAGTTGGTAGACCAGCTAATATGATTTATCACCTTTGAGAGCTGTCACTAGCACCTATCTACCAAACTGCATAACAGGGATTGCAGCCTAATCCTGAAAGGTAGCGAGCGGACTCCTGCTGCAAGCCAACCTATATCACATACCTGACATAATCTTGCTGCCATGGACAGTGAATAGCTAAGGAAAAAATATTAGCTAGAACAAAATGCTTTGAAAGCAAATTGAAACAGACTTAATATAGTTCTGTGCTAATGTATCTGTAAAATGCCACCCAACACACCAAGAGCCAAGCTGCGGGAAGACAGAGGAAGGATGTGTGCTGGCTCTTCATTATCCAATGTGGCCTCAGGTCACCAGCAGTCAGAACTGGGCACAGTTAACAAAAATAGGCCCTTGAAACCCTTTTGGTCTTCCCAAACACTTCACTAAGCACGATGAAATCAGAAACAGAATAGAAGGTGGTGGCTGGCTCAGGTATGTCTTTTGTGACTCTCGGTATCCAAAGAACACAAGTAAAGAACAGGGACATAGAAGTGGCATGGAAGCTTGAATGAAGAGAATAGGCAAACAATGAATAAAAGTAATGATCAGTAAGTGTAGCTCAGGTCAATACAAATCTTTGCGCAAACACTGGGAAAATGAAAGAAGAAAGGAGTAGGAATTTTTTCAGGTTATAGGAACTAGGATGAACGCAAAAGCCACAAAAGCAGGACAAGGCAAACAAGGAGCACCTTACTTATGTCCATGTGTATGTAAAACTGAGCATGCAGTGTGAGTACTCTCTCAGGCTAATCAAAGCAGGACAGTGCAAGAGCGATTCTTGCAAATAGAAGGCTTTTATTCAAGTTTGGATGGGAAAAAACCTGTGAAAAGAATGGAATGTATCCACTAATTAATCCTATGAGCAGGTAGGTAGTGCTCTTTTTTGCACTGCACCAAACAACAGAACACAGTCTGCTCTGCCAGTTGGTTTAAGAGGACCTCAAATCACTTGCAACCTGCAACCAAGCTTAGTTCTGGTTAAAGAAAATCCCTCATATGAGAAAGCACACTCATAATTATTTGGATAAATTAAAGAAGTATTTAATTTAGGCAAATGCACAGAATTTCAAAACACAATCCAAACCACTAGTTTTTAGTATAAATTTTATCAGCCTTATAAGATTCATCTGCACCTCATGGTTAACCACTGGGACTGACAGAGCTAACTTGGGTGATAATAAGGTAAAATATGCTACATGTGATACCTTCCTTGCTTACGTGTGAGAAAAGTCTGGACAGAGGAAACTTTTCCTTCTGCAGACAGGCTTACTTTTTCCCAGAAATCTAAGCCAGTGTTGTAAGTATTGGTTGAAGTAGGCTCATTTTTCCATACAAAAATAAGTTGCCTCACATTTTTCATGTATTGGTTAAATAGGTCCGGGGGAGTTGATCTGTCAAAGTGAAATTGAACCAGAGAACACATTTTACAGGAAAACTGAAAACAGTTAACCCATGAAATAGAGCATGTTTCATATCTTTTCTGTTCTCAATCATCACAGCAAGTAGAAAGTCTGATCTGCACCATCAGGTTTTTGTTGAAAAGATTTGTGATTATGAATGTGAAGGACTGGAAATGCACAAGTCCCTGAAGCCTTCTGAGAATCAGAGCCAGTGACTGTGACTAAAACTTCCATTAAAGTGATAAGAGGGTGAAGAAACAAAAATGCTCCATCAACTGTGGGGAGGAAACCACATGTAAAGAGACGTGGAGGTTTTAATACAAAAAAGGTATGTGTTTATGTTTTGTGCAGAATAATTTGAAATAGAAGATCAGCTCTTCACTGGTGCTCTGCATTGCAAAGGTAATTTCTGGAATAGAAAGGCTGAATCCCCATTTTCTATTTTAAGCAAATAGCACTCATTTCTTTTTAGAAATGAGGGACTCAAAAGTAATAGTTCTTTTTAAATAAATGGGGAAGTATTTCTGTAATATGACACCAGAACAGATGTCTCAGAGAAGTTGTGGATGCCATGTCTCTGGAAATGTCTCGGGCCAGGTTGGATGGGGCTTTGACCAACCTGGTCTAGTGGAAGGTGTCCCTCCCCATGGCAGGGGAGTTGGAACTGCATGATCTTTACAGTCCCTTCCAACCCAAACCATTCTGTGATTCTGTGACTGAAGCCACAGTCTGTTTGATGCCAAATGGAACCATCAGCAAATACCTGATCAGGATATGCTCTTCATACAGTGCTTCCTGCAATTAGGTTTTTGGGAACAGGATTTTTGATAATGGAAAGGTGGATGAAAGTTTCTCTAAGCAGGCATAGCTATTGGGATATGCGTCTATTAACACTGACTAAATTAGCTCTAGATGATACAGGGAACTGCAATACAAAAATCTGCTCGATGTTAGAAAAAGAAAACTGCCGTATTAACAAAAAATAACAACCCAAACACAGGGGACTCTAATGATCTAGAATTTATTCTTCAAACACTTCAAAAACCTGCAGGTTTTAGTGTTTTACTAAAGTGAAGAATAATACTGCTTAGTAGCTGTTACTTTAGAAGATATGGGTCTTCTTTGTTTTAATAACTCTACTCCAGATTTCATTTTCACTCTCTATATATGAGACAGTGTGGGATGAACTATAATTATGCTTTTTCCAATCTCTGAAGTGCACCCATTATCAAAAGAGAACCCCACAGTGAGAATGAAGTTGATATGGTAGATAAATAAGTAAGCTTTTGACATAATATATGAACCTTCTAGGCTTAAAACTTATAATATTATTTGATTACCATGATGGTCAAATAAGTAATGCACAAAGGAGAAAAAACCTCTCAAAATTATGATATATGTGATGTTGATTTAGAAATATGTCCCTGATATTTCCACAAAAATTAACTGCAGTGTTCTTCATGCACCATAGCACTCTGCACACCAAAACACGAAGCTGCAGCACCATTTGGACTAGTGAAAGTCTGTATTTCTGCACCATGGAGTTAGGGCAAGGTTTTGTTATCCAGATATGCAACTGAGGGTTTCAATTTGAAGTCCTTAAGTGATAGAGTAAATTTTAAAAGAACAGTAAATTCAAATTATGATATGCACAGTTTATTGTGGTAATGCCAACAGAAGGAGCAGAAGACTGGCAGATTTTTTAATTTCTATTGAATAAAAACAATGAGAAGTTGTATTTAGTCCTTAAATAATGATGTTCCACTTCTAGTATCTGTTTACTTGTATTTTTGCAATTTAATCCTAGGTAAGATTCTACATAAACTGTGGTACAAAACCACATCTATACTTCATTGATTCCTGTCTTTTCTGCTAAGCATTACAGTACTGAAACTAATTAATAGTTTAATTTTGTGATCTCAGTTCTTTGCACGTAGAGGTCCAGCAGACACAAGATGCAGCTTCCTGTGAAGCTTTGGGGGGTAGAGTTAGCACAAGGGCCTTTGCAAGTCTGCTAAAATCTGAGGTGTTAGGAACAAATGAAGATGACAAAAAGGTGGGTGAGATTTGTGAGACTGTGAAGAAATATCTGATGAAAACAAATAAACAACTGATAGTTTATAAAGTGAATTAATTCATAACAATTTGTAAATTACCTCTCCTGTTGATAATATAGGGACTATTTTGCTGCTACTGAAAACCATTAAATGACAGTGACACCAGTTTTCTGAATTATCAAACCCTTTTTGTTGCTGAACTGGAAGTTCTTTGCATCAGACAATTCTTACCTGTATGTAGTTATAATCTTGCTAGAAGTCTGCCTCATTATTTCTAGCCAAAAAGTGGTTCTTTAATACTTACATTGGGAGTTACAGCAGCAATGTTTCTTATGATACAAGAAGGCAAATTTTACAGATTACGTGCCTGATTTCCTATGGAAGTAGAGCTGACACAATCTCGTCTGTCTCATCTGTCTATAATTTCCTGCCTCTTTATATCTTTTCAGTGTTGGCCAATTTCAGTGAAAAAATCTCGAAGTTACTAAATACCACTAATTTAATGAAAATTGGCAGTGTAGGGAAGGGAACAGATTTGAATCAGTTAATGGATGGAGGGAAAGCCTGCTCAGTGAACCCAGTCACATTATCAAACTTTGGAGAATCCGCAGGGCAAGAAGCCATGGAGGTGAAGGTAGCTGTTGAGTTTTCTCATTCCAACCTGAACTAAAGCTTTAAGAAAGAGGCAGCCACTGATCCAGTATCTGTCCTGTTGGGCCACAAAATTGCTAACACTTTAGACCCCACACTGGCAAATAACTACTGTGATGTTTCTCACATGTTTAATGTAAGTTACACCTTTGTAATAAATAGATACCGAGATCTTGCACTCACCCATGTCGAGTCTAGTCTTTTTATCATCCGTTACAATGATCTGTAAAATTAAAGAATCCAAGCCCTGCTGCTGATAAGGATTAGAAGAGGGAACAAAAAGTGTCTGAAGATAAAATAATCTGAAATTGTTGTATTCAAGAGAACATTATAGAAATGTTCTGCTTAGAAGAGAGCTTCAGATTGGAAGATTTGTCACAACATACACAAAAAAGCAAGTGGAACACTTGTTTGCTGCTTTGCACTGGGGCTACGGGGAAATGAGAGAACAAAATTTGCTGAAGGTCTGGAGAAAATCTTATACTAGTTGAAATTTTTGGCACAATATCCTCTGTCACCATTAAGATGATGTACAAGATGCATTATGAAATTGTTCTGGATTTCAGCAAATGTAATGTCACTTTTCCATATTCAGTTGAATGAAAATATGAGCAGAAGCTCTATCTTCAGCTTAAAAAGCATCTAAAAAACCCTGATAGTCAGCAGAAAATATTAAAGAATACAAAGTTTTACAAATGAATAAAGGTAAAAATGAATCTGTTTCACATAATTCAATATTAAGAATACTTTAGCACTTCACAAATCTTCTCTTGTTTTGTGTATGCATGTACATACAAATGTAGCCATGCAAAAAATTCTCAGTATGCAACTTCTTTTTCTGGTTGCAAATAATTAATTTCTGGATTAAAAAAAAAAAACCAAAAAACAAAAAAACCCACCAATATGTTAGTACAGGTTGGAATGGTGTATTCACATATGCATATATATTCATAATTTTCTATATAATGCTCTTTAAGCACTACGCATGTACCAACATGAATGTACTTATGAGGTGTGTGCACTGGAACCCAGAAATGCAAGCATTCATAAATCAGATGTTATTATACTAACACAGATTTTTTTTATTGTGAAGAGGAAACACACTAGCGGTCCAAATACAACCCACACTGTAAACGAGCAGAGGAAAGATGAAACAACTTTAAGTTCTTCTGAAGGCCTTGATGAGTATTTGTCACATTTTTGATATCTTTGCAGGGCTGAGTTACCACATACCTTTGACACAAAACCTGCTGCTGCCTTGGTTTTATTTCTGGAGGGTGCTGATGGGGGGTAGACAATGTTACCTACAAGAGATGTGGAATATGTGGTGCCCACACACAGGTGATGAGACCATTAAGACTGGAAACAGTTGAGAGTGGGTTAGTTGGCATCTGCATCCTTGAAGGATGGGCACAGACACGCCTCTTCCCCTTTGCTAATTCCTTTCTCAGATCTGTGTTTATCAGACTTTTCAGATGCTTTGACTCTGACTTGAATTTTTTCTTAACTACATCCAGAAAATGGCACAAACCATCCTACCCCAAGAACGCTACTGCTAACAGACTGCTGTTTAGCCTAAGAGAAAACAAAAAACCCCACAAAACAGAGGGGGGAAAAATGGCCCAAGCACAAAACTATTGCTTTTGCCACAGTTGTTCAAATGGAGCTGGAAACAATGAAAGCAGATGGTCTCTCTGGTACCATGTTAGGGAGAGGGTTACCCTGGGGTACCACGTAAAAACCTCAGCCTGATTCCCAGGGCTGAAGGCTGAAAGTGCAGATCAGTCAGTGTGCTGTATAGCAGCAAGAATAGAAGCTAATGTATGTCTCAGTGTAGTAATTAGTGAAATATTGATTGCAAGCCCTGGGAAATGACAGAAGAAATAGTTTCTCTTTGAATTTAAAAGCACTGTAAACTTGTGCCTGAGGATTATTTAACAACAGATTTTCTTCTATCTGGTAAGTAATAATTAACTACATTTAAAAGCAGAAACATTTCAAAATTTTAAGCATTAATATCTGATTCAACTGGGTTATTCTAATGGTCCCCACATACACTCAAATGAAAATACTTTGGTTTTCACAGCAGAGAAAAGAACACCACTGGGTAGAAAGGCAAACGTTCGCTTTAGAATAGAAGGATCACTCTCTAGAAGGATTTAAAATTCAGTTCACCCACATCAGGTCCCAAACTATTGGAAGAAACATTTTCATGTTTCCTCAATAGATTTGAGCTTGACTTTAGGTTGCCTGCAACCTGAGGTTGCCAGCAATTCTGACTGACCCCCCAAATGCGAAGCACAACGTTAATTGCCTGAGAGATGCCCTCAGGTTTCTGTGGGCATTTCCTCATGTCTTGACACCACTCCAAGAACAATTTACCCAGAACAGCAACCCTCTGGCAGTGCT
Source organism: Machaerirhynchus nigripectus (assembly GCA_013397975.1). Taxonomy (NCBI): domain Eukaryota; kingdom Metazoa; phylum Chordata; class Aves; order Passeriformes; family Dicruridae; genus Machaerirhynchus; species Machaerirhynchus nigripectus. Next base: position 1,182,620 of record VZRQ01004240.1, on the reverse strand, counting down.
CCCTCTGCTCCAGGGGTGAAGGCTACTCCCCTCCTCATGGCCAGCATGTATTTTTTCCTAGATGCCAAATATACCTGTACAGCTGATCTAATGGGGAAGGCTTGGTTCCTTTGTAAAAATAAATGCCTGAAGAACCGTGCAGAACAAAAATTACAGTTTCCACTCAGGCTTGACTGTATTCTAAATAGGAACCTCAGACTCCTAAATCATGTCAGCCCTACCTCTTCCTACCAATGCATCCTGAAAGGATTTATGGAGAGCTCCACCTGCCCACACCTGGCACCTCGCCCACTCTTTCTCTCCTGGAACAGCTCCACCGTTGGGGTATCCTGCTGCATCAGTGCTTTGTTTCCTTCCCTAGTAATGGACCAAACTGCACAGGGAAAACCCTAACAATGAATGTAAACAGCTGACACCTTCATCTTTGAATACTTAAATATTCATAGTGGTGGTGTTGTTCTTCAGCCTCTTTTTCCAGCTTTTCCCCCTCCCCCTTCCCCCTGCTCTAATCTACCTCACTCAGGTCTACAAAGAGCCACATATGTCTTGGGATAAAGAAGTAATAAATTAAGGAACAAATAGCACTACCCAAAGAAGAAAAAGCTCCCAGGAATGGATATCCATTATTTATTTTATACCATCAAAATAATAAGTGCTCCTAGTCTTTCATGATATTGCTTTAAAACTGTCTGCTACATGTCTTCTATGAAAAAATTAAGACATCCGTTACACTAACAGCCCTTAGTACTTTCATATTCTCTTTTCAAAATACTTCGTAAGCATTATATTATATTAATTAGATGGTATGCATTAAACTCCTTGCAACAAACAAGAAAACTTTTCTTACAGCTAGAATATGGCATATAGAATAGGGATAATATGAAGATGAAGATCCACAGAGGAGTGGCTTCAAGGAAGGCCACAATGATGATCAGAGGGCCAGAGCACCTCTTTTGTGAAGACAGGTTGAGAGAGTTGGGGCTGTTCAGCCTGGAGAAGAGAAGGCTCCAGGGAGACCTTATAGCACCTTCCAATACCTGAAGGGGGCTTTCAAGAAAGTTGGAGAGGGACTTTTTACAAGGACATGTAGTAATAGAACAAGGGGAAATGGCTTTAAACTGGAAGAGGTTGGGTTTAGATTGGATAATTAGGAAGAAATTCTTTACACTGACAGTTGTGAGGCACTGGAACAGGTTGCCCAGAGAAGTTGTGGATGCCCCATTGCTGGAAGTGCTCCAGGCCAGGCTGGATGGGGCTTCGAGCAACCTGGTCTAGTGGAAGGTGTTCCCTGCCCATGGCAGTGGGGTTGGAACTGGGTGATTTTTAAGGTCTCTTCCAATCTAAACCATTCTGTTTCTCTATGGTTCTAAGATTATCACAGCGTCTCTTTTATTTTTTTTGTATGCGTATTTTTTATTTTATTATTATTATTTATTTATTTTATATTTTTTTAAATATATTTTTTAAATCCTCTCTAAAGCCAACCTCAACCGTAGCCTTTTTTGCTCACCTGTTTCTCTCAAAGGTAGAATTAATTTGTGTCAGGCATCTGGGCTCAGACATTTCTGCTCTTTAAAAAGTGCAGATCCATAAGGCATCTAGGGTTCACTTCCACATCCTTAGATTCCGCTGCCATCCTCCCAGTCCCTCCTCCTGCATGCCATCATGGTTTTCACTCAGAAGAGGGGCTGAAAATCCCAATCAGTGCTGCCACTTCTGTGTGTAGCAGATACCTGGGTCTTGCATGGAGCACTTTGATCTACCAAGCTATTAAATTATATTTTCCTGCACTTACATATGCAAAACACTGGGTGCAATTTAGCTTGAAGAATATATTAATGCTAATCAGACTTTGTATTATAAGAGATGAGATTATGCCACCAGTTAATGTTCAACCACTGCTGTTCCCATTGTCATTGCTGATGATTCTTCCATTATTGGCATTTTTGAGGATCAAAAGTGAAAATAACTCTGGCCCAAAAACCCTGAAGAAGGCCAAAAAATCCAGTATGCTTTTGCATGAAATTTTTTACTGAAATATAGAACCTGGACCATTTGGGTAGAATTGAGTATCTTTCCTGTGATTTGCTTTCAATGGGTGGGGATTTATCCATTCAAACCCCTTTAAATTCATGGCTGAGTCACTGCCATATAACCAGCAATTTTACCATCAGCTACCATTCTGCTTAACTTTCAAGTAAAATAACACTGAGTGACCCTACAATCAGGCTTTGTATTGTCTCCAAGCTTGGAAATACTGACAAAAGCTACAGCCATATAAGGTTTATTACTTTCTTCCATTCCATGTCCCTTTCTGCCCACAGAGTGACACCTGGGATTAAAAACGCTATTAGTTACTATTCTCTGTATAGCCTTCAGAGACTACTCTAACTAAAAGGAGACAAAATGTAGCTCAGAGAGGAACAGTGTTCAATATCATAGTGAAACTATCTGATTAACAGAAAAGGATCATATGAGACTGCTTTGATAGCTCTTTCCATTTCGGACATAGCCTTGTCATCCTGACACACACAGAGTACCACAGCACTAAGTCACCCCATCTTGTTCCTCCTTGTACCCAGTTGTGATCTCCAAGACTGTGGCTATAATTTTATTTACTACAGTGATGAGTTTAGAAATAGTCTACGGTCTTTAAAGCTGGTATCAGGGCATCTCCCTCCTCTGACTTGCATCTAGTAATTTAATTTCTCTACTTAGGTGTTCATGCTGTGCTTTTGTTTTCAGAAAAGATAATGAAATTAAGTGCCCTCTTAGAAATGCTTCAGTGTCTTCCAGAATAAGATTAAATGAATGAAGGAATATTTCTAACATATAAAATAGCACAGCTAGGAGGGTTAAATGAAGAGGTGAGTTATATTCACACAACTGTTGACATCCTCTAGAAGCAACACATGTGAACTCCAGGTTGGTGACTGTCTTAGATGAAGATGGGAGTTTTAAGTATTGCAATTATTTCCCAAATTCAGAATAGTGATATACTACAGAAACTCATAAACCCTGGTAAGGTTTAAGGGATAAATTCTAGACTTATAATCCTACCACGAGATATAGTGTGGAAAGAAAAATTCAGAGAAAGGAAGCAGTTTTAACGCCTCTTGAGACCCCTGACAATGTGCAGACTTTCTCTGCTGCAGTCACTATATGTCCACCTGTACCTCTGCAGCCCGCAGAAGGGTAAGGAATAGTGACAATTAAGAATCTTCCATAAGGCAGTGATAGAATGAATTCAAAATGTGTGTTTCACTCGCACAGCTGATTTTTGTACCCGGACCATACATTACTTGTCCTGATATTAGACCTCTGTCCCTTCAGCAAGCACAAAGGTGTCATTTCAGAGACATATCAACATACAGAATTAGTGAGAACATTATTAAAGTAAACAAAAAAGATATCATCCTGTATCAGCTTATAATTTAGTACACTTCAATGAATAGGAAGCCAGGAGGTATAATGTCACAACTCACATGATAGAAAACACGAAAAATAGTGGGATAAGAATTTATTTTGTGGAAAAGTGTGATGCCTTTGTTTTAATTCAAGTGATAACTTTGAACTTTTGTGTCTCTGGTACTTGTACAAAAAATATCTCAAAGCAATAAAACAAGATCATAGGGTCCAAGTCTCCATGGGGTTATTGATGAAGACTACTGAAAGTACACTGGTACAGTTTAGAGCTATAATACACATTCAGTACTGTTCCCCTTGTGAAGTGATTTGACGTGAATAGAGCTGTGTTAATCCATTCAGCTTGGCATGGGTGATGGTTTGAAACAACCAGTCTTCTGTCAGAGAGACTAGCAAATAACTAGAAAGGCATAAAACTGAAGACTTTGGTCATTACTGACCCAGGCCTTACTGGAAATAAATTACCCTGGGAGAAAGTCTCCAATATATGCCTCACATTGAAAACTGGTGAATTTTAAAAACTAATTCTGATACTTTTCTATTTACTAGGTGAAAAAAAGGTAATAATCAAACTCTTATATTTGACTTATTTTCTGGGAATTTATTACTGCTTCATAGTAATAACCCATTTATTATTGTTATTATTGTTAATTATTTTATACATATTAAAAACAATTATTTCAGTTTAAGGGCAACAGAAATAGTAAATAAAATCCTTCCTTCATCTGTGGTGTTACTCGCTGAGGACTTTGCATCCATTAAACTACAGCTTGTCCAAAACTTAAAAAGATGACTAAGTTGTACTCTTTGGTGTTTTTGTGCTTCCAAACATCAAGTACTTCACAGTTCATGTGACCATAACCAGGGATGAGTTTACCTTTTTCTGACAATCAGGACTACAGACCAAGAAACCCAGCAATTTACTAAAAATGCATGCAGATATCTATGTGTAAATGATAAGAAAGCAACAGTGGGTCCTATCTTAAAAAGCTGGTGGTAGAATTTTTCATTTCATGAAAAGTCGGATTTTAAGCAGTGATGAATATGTTGTAATGACAGAGGGTGAAAAACTGGCACCAGCTGATCTCCTTTAATTATGAAGGACAACTTGGAACAGGGATTATAAATAAACCAAATCAAAAATTCATTTTCCATAGTTCTTCTGCTAACAATCAGAAATAGCTGCCAAACAGAATACTTTCATGGATTTCAGTATTAGAAACCTGGCTCAAGAAAGCTATCTTCCAGACTGAGCAATGGGAATAAATCAATCAGTTTGTGGCACGCCTCTCCTTATAGGGCCTTCTTCTGCCACTCATGTGAATCACTGGTGCCCATGGAACTGCACATGCATAATACTATATGAGAAGTGAATCATCCCCAGCATGCAGCTATTAGCCCACCATCCTGAAACTGCTAAACCATCTTTCTCAGTCATCCCTTGAGCCTTCGCAACAGTGATGTGTTTAGCCTCGCCCCATTTCATTGGGTAATAACAAATCATTAGGAAATAACATCTTTTATAGCATCTCACATTGAAAGAGCTCTCACATAGCCCACCACGGAAGAAAGGACATTTGGAAATGCCATGAGGAAGGCTCATCAGAGACACCAAGTCAGGTCCTGTTCTTCACATGCTGCCTGTCACTCCCACTACAGAGCTGGCCCTCCATACACCTTGAGTGGTTTTTAAAAAGAAAAGTAAGGTTTTTCAAGGTAGCAAAACCTGCAAGTCTGGAAAGGGAAAAAAAATAATATTAGATTTAATCAGACTGACAAAACACTGGTCATTGTATTCATGACACAACCTACATATGTCTAAGTGTTGCATTACCCTCCCTGTGTTGGCTGGTCCTGGGTAATACTCTTTGTAGTCACCATGAGCCTTGGCTGGAGAGCACAACACAAAAATCTGACATGATCTTGTTGATCTGCCTTTCACAAAAAAACCTATCCCTCCAACTGGCTGGGTCAGGCATCTTCCCTTACTGCTTTGGTGTACACTTTAGCAGAGCTTTGAGCTTCCAAGCCTCAAAGGTGCAGCACAGGAAGAGCTTGTCTGTTAGGTTTCTTCTGATCTGAAACGCAGTCAAAAAGGCATAGCAAAAAAGAATTGCATTTTGATAGGTGCACATGAAATTGGATTAGAAAGTGTAACTATTCCGGTCCTGAGTTTTCTGTTTAAAAAGTCGAGGAGAGACTATAAAAGAGAAACCTCAGGAGGCAGGAATAAAAGAATTGAAGTTCATAAGTGGTCTGAAGCACAGCTGCATAACACAGGATGTATTATAAGCTTGCTTTAGGGTAAGAGCGTAGAAAACTGCAAAGCTCCATTTTCAACAAGGACATAAGCATGTTCAGAGAAGATTTATTTGCATCTCTGTCTATCAGTGTTATGTTTTAGCACCCTTGACTGCAGTCAAGAGATCCCAAAGGCAAAGGATCTGATGTCAGTGCCAAAAAAGGACTCTCCTCATATATTGCTAAGCACATGTTTAGTACTCTTCAGAATCAGATCCAACTTATTGAAACACTGTCTCAATTAAAAAGCCTATGAAAATTGCATTTTCCATTACCATAGCTGAATTTTGAGAGGAAAAAACTGAAGCCCCTTTCCTGTATCTTTGGTGTTTCTGTCCACAGATAACCTATGATTATTTGCCTTTGATATTATCAGACTCTAAACCAGCAGCGAATCAACTTCTTTTTTCGCTAGTGCTTCAAATGTGAATAGATCACAGAAAGAGGCAGGAACAGCTGCTATTTCTTCACTCTTGGTTGGTGACAGAACTTGCATTTTATTATAGGGTTGAGATGAAAAGCTGATCTTCTCCGAGTATATGTTCCTAGGTTGGTAGGTGCAGATGCACTCAGGAACTGATACGTTATCAAAATTATTCTATCTCAGTGCTGATGCCACAGCACTTTACGCTACCACTTTGAATAATTACCTAAGGTTATCACACACTTCATAGATTTTCTCTGATAAAACAGAGAGACTACAGAAAAAGGCAATGTTACCTCAGGGACAAAAAAGAAGCAGCAACCACTGGCCTTTGAGATGCTAAAATTATCAAAAAACCTCAAATTTCTCAGAATTGTAATGAACTTCCTTTCCTTACATTGCTTTAGGGTTTTCTCAGGTCAGAAATTATTACTGTATTAAAAAAAAAGGAAAAAAAACCAAAAACAGGTGCCTTCTAAAGAAAGAGAGGACTCATTTGGGAATATTTCATCTGACATAAATAGATAGGCTGCAGTGCTGTGCTTCATCCCCTGGGTAAAAGGCAGCCCCACGTGAGATCTGTTTTGCGCTTTGGGTTTGTTTTCCCTTCTTGCTGTGGGCTCTGCAGCTGGCTTTGTAGGCTTCAAACAGGAGGCCCCTGTAGAGATTCGTCTCTACTGTTGCTGTTTCTGCTATTTTGTGGAGATGAGATTGTTCTTTTGGCGGGATCATTTATCTTTGTGATGGAGGTCCTGATTTTCAATTATACTTAGGCCACTTTGGAGCACTCTGGCAGTGTAATGGGTCTTTAGAATCATCTCAGTTCACATTTGTACCCCCTTTAAAGCACTTCTGCTCTGACAGAATGGTATTAGATGATTGTAGAGTACATGGGCATCAGATTTGTAATGGTTTGATTAACTAACAGCTGTGTAACTATCTTTTGAAAATGATGTGAACATAAAGATATCACAGGTAAGGATACCAGGGTAGCTCTGCCGTGGATATATCCAGTATTTCTAGGTCGATCATCTGATAGAGGTGCAATAGCAGCCAAGAGTGTGTCTGTGAACAGACTAAATACAAAATTATGCCTCAAATGGCATGCTGAATGTGTATTTTGAGGAGAGAAACTCTGATTTGGGAACGTATCAGTAATTATGTCTTACATGACTATAACAATGGAAGTGAGGAAATGCTGAGACCAGACTACAGTTTGGAAGCCATGCTCAGGCTGGCTTCAGAGAAAAATGAACATGCATATAATCTGAGGGAAACAATGAATTGGTTATGTCAGCAAAGGGCATAGATATCAGTGAAAACAGTGGTTGTACTGACTGATGCAGTGATGTGCTTTTGGGAGAGCTTGTGGGTTGCAGTGAAGCCAAAGGTACAAAACAGCACTAGAATTTGGAAATCCCGGCTTCGCACTTAAAGCTTTTTGGGCTCCACAGTGAGATCTATGTGAACAGAAAACCCTCTCCAGATGGCAGTCACTGCCCCAAATTAGTAGTAAAATAAAGTGTTTATATATAAATATATAAAGTGTGTATATACATATATATATATATATATATGAGATAAAAAAGGGTGGGAGTTGGCTAGTTGGATTTTCCTAAAAATGCTTAATTGTATGTGTATATTTGGAGATGAGTGCCCAAGATCCCAGTACAGATCCTGCCTGTATCCTAGCTACCAAGTAAGAAATCTGAATGCTTCTTTTAGGCCCTGTTTATTTCTTCCAGCACTCCACAATGTCTCAGGTACCCTTATGACATCTAAAATGTCATGGATGGTATCTGTGGGCAAGATGCCCCAGTTTAATAGGTTTAATCTGATGTTACCAATACCTAAGTAAACCAGAATCCACTTCATTGAAATAGGGTAATTAGACCTTATGAACTCAGGGTCAGAAACATCTTGGTCCTTCTCACAGAGAGAAAAATGCTACTAGGCATCAGAAAAACCACACATACCCACATGCCACCTTATAACTGCTCTGCCTAGCAAAACTTCAAGTGGATCTTATGTCTTTGTGAAGACAAGAGGTAATTAGTCACAAGACACAAATCTCCAAGAAAACAAACTTTTGTGGTTTCAATACTTGAAGAACTATTTATTCATCATAAGTTATGTGTGAATTTGATTGCCTTTAAAATCAAGTGCAACTTTCTCCTCTGGCTCTGTACAGGATTTGCTGTTGGCTATTAATGAATCCTGATTCCCAGAAGAAGCAGCAGTCCCTGGACATGAGAAGACATCACCATTTGACCTTGGACATTATCCGTGTACTTAATGTACCTCACTGCAGATATGCCCTAAACGAAGGGCCAACTTATAAACATTAAAAAGATCCTATGAAAAATGTTGACCACTAACAGACAGAGCTGATCCATGCCAAGGTTTTATATCACAGATAAGCAGTGTATGAGGCACTTGTCCTCTTATTAGCATGTGAATCTATTAATATGATAGAAGTGACATTTAGAGAAATGAATAGCCCATTATTCCATAGGGCTCTCATTAAAGATAGCATCTCCTGAGGTTGCTCGATGGCAGAGTTTGTAAGTGGATTAGTAGGAAGCATAGAGAGAATGAATGAACTTCAGTGACTGCTCCTTATAATGACTCCAGGTAATTAAAAAGACCAGAGGTATCTAGAGAATTCTAGGCCTAATAGTGGTCTAACAGTATTTTAAAAACATTTAATGATGGAGTTAATTGAGCTTTAGAATTCATTTAGCTGATCCTTACATTAACAAGTAGCTTTTATGTGATGGAGGAATTAGAAGTTAAATATTGTCTCAGTAAGTCTTCAAAGACTTTTCCTATTTGCTGTGTTGGCCATTATTAAATAGTAATGTTTATGCAAATTATACTGCTGAAGCCTTTTCAGTATCGGAAAATGTTACTCTGGAAACTCATTAACTTTCAGCCACCATGTTAATGAAAATGTACAAGACAAAATGGGTGCTGAAGGCAGTGCTACAAAGGCTGAAGGTTGAGTACAAATCCAGGCACTAAGAGGACATGGTCAAGTTCAGGAAGGCATTACTACTCGCTGCCTTCTCCCGGGAGCTTGGTGAAGAATGAGGGGAAAGACAGTATTCTGGGGAAAGGATTGGTTGTCCAAATAGCAGAGGTTTTATTTTTAGGTTTTATTTTTAGGTTTTATTTTTATCCTGGATCTCAGTAGAACTGCATTCTCTGTATGTAAATGTTTGAAGTGGAGAGCTCAGCTGGACAGATGAGGATCTGATTTTCTTGGGTGGGATTTAGTTCATTTAACTGCTACGTTCCTATATCTTGGGAGTTTAATGAAGCAGATCTTTCTGAGGAAGTCCCTAAGGTCCTTAGAGAATCAAAAGGAGAAAGATAAATGGCTTTAAGGCCACCAAAGAAGGTCATGTACACCTGACTCCTGTACTCAAACTTGGATGAGTAAGAGCTCCCTCTGGAAGTTTTCAGAGTCACCTAATAGTTTCCACTGACAACAAAGTGAATTTAGGCATTTCAGAAAGACTTATCTTCAGAGTCTTAAAAATGGCTCTGTTAGATGCATAATTTCGCTGATCTGCATCCAACCACGTACTTCAATCGATTAATTACTATGTCTTGATGAGGACAAAAAGAGCAAGGTACAGATTCTAGCCACAAAGATAAAGGGAGAAATTTGGATAAAACATTTATTTGGTGACAGATTTCATGACAACGTAAGATGTTCCGCGTTTCACATTGTAGTAACCTAGAAAGCTGGGATCCTATCAACTTCTTCAAAGTTCCCCCAAGCCGTGATGTAGCACTTAAGAATACTAAATCACAAAAGACATAGTGAAGCCAAGCAGACAGCGGGGATATAAGAACTCTGTTGGCAGACATTCCAGCAGAGTGGGGTTATCAAAAACTGTTTGCTTTTTCCACCACATAATGAGTCTGAGCAGGTACAGGTAATCATATCAAGAACCATCAAAGCAGTAATAATAACAATAATAACATATAATTTTCCGTATTTTTCTGTATTCTAAGAAAAGCTAATAAAAGCTATCGACTTACAGCCATGCTGTCTCATAGACAGCCTAGTAGCAGCAGGAATGACACTTAGCTCTGGAGGCCCAATCACACTAAGCACCAGTCAAGCTGCATCTCCTTGACGTGCTCTTTTCAGGCCAGAACCTCAGAGGCCAGACCCATCCAGACCCTCAACCTGTTGCTCTAAGGAAAAGTCAGTACTTATCTGACTGCAACTGCATTAAAAAAACAAACAAACAAAACAAAAAAAAGGCTCTATTTGTTACTTCTTTTTTATTCTCACTATCTGAAGACTCCATGCAATTTTTTTCTTCTTTGCTGTACTGTCATCTTTCTTTCAAACCTTCTCTGAAAAGACCCATCTTCCCCTTTCTCTGTCTAATGCTCTTGGTATATTTTATCAATGCAAAACATTTTGAAATACATTTTGCATGAAAGACACTGTCCTGAGGAAGGGCCAGTTCACGTTGTGCTGTTTGCATAGAGAGCATGAAGGAGGAAGAGCAATAAAAGAGTGACTTAATTACTTTGGAGCTGTGGTGCTTCCTGCTGCCACGGCCTCTGCATGAGGTCCTAACACAGCCACCAGAGCTGGTGAGAAAGGCCTGATCTTGCTGACAGCTCCTCTGGTGCAGCTTTACCCAATGTTGCTGAGCAGCTCACAGCAAATGAACAAGCCACAAAGAGCGGCAGGACATCGGTGACGTAGCCCAGGCTGAAAAACTTACAGAAACAGCAGTGACCTCCAAGAAGCAGAAAAGCCTTTCTGCCCTGTTCTCCTTTCTGCCCTCTTCTCTCTCCTCTGCTGAACGAACCATAACGTCTTCTAGCAGTGCTGTTCACCTCCCCTTGAGAGGTGCTTTATCCAGGAAAAGAATGAAAAATCAGAGCACAGCTGCAAACACGAATTCTCACTTGTTGCCTAAGTACTTGCATTTTTTTGTACCTGAACAAGCTAGGATGATATGACCTAACCTACATTGCACATGTTGAGATTGTGAGACATACTGGATAGATCTTTATCTGACTTCTCAGTTTCTTCCAGACCCAAGGATTACTAGTGCCTATGTCTGATGCTGTGGGGTAAGTAAATTTGTCAGTAGGAAGCACTTAGGAATTTCCTCATTACCCAGTGGATTAGGCTTTGAGCTAAAATCCACAAAAGTAATACAAGTCCAAGCAATCATAGTTTGTTTCCTTTAGAAAGCATTGATTTCTTCTGGCCAGTGCTAGCAACAGCATGCCTGGCTTAGCAGCCACTTCAGCTCTGTTGCATTTGCCTTTCCTTCTGTTCTTCTCCCTGCTTGACCTTGGGAAAATTCTTGCCGTCTGTCCCAGGCTGCAATTCCACTGCTGGAATAATTGAGCTGTAACAGAAACCTTTCCATTTACTTCTTTCTTTTTTTTCAAGATTCCAACAAACAGCTTTACCACTTTTGGTTGTCTTATCTCCTTAGAGTTTTTTACCTGGGACCTTATCTATATGCAAAATCAGTGTTGAGAACTTCAATGCACCATCTGTCTCTGTTTATATCCAGTGCCATCCCTGACACAGAGCTTGTACCAGAAAGTCTCTACCTCTAGTCTGAGTATACAAATAAGAAAGGATATAGCAAATTCTCAATATTTTTTTAATGGTTCCAGCAGGATTATTCACCTCTAATCTAACCATTGCCAGTAGTGTAGTAGGTGTCTACAATATTTCTTTCCCCACGGTTTCAACAGGTTTTGTGTGCTATTTCCACAGAAGCTAATGTAATCAGCAAGTTCACTGTCAAATGTGCCCTTTCCTGCAGTGGCTGCAAGCTGAAGCGAGCCAGTGGTCTGCTTCCGGGTTAGGAATATCGTACCGCTAACTGATACTCTATTCTTTTTTTGTTCATATGCCATGCATCTGCCTTTCCACTCTGAAAAGCCAAACCTAAACAAAAAAACGCCCCAAACCCAAAAATACATTGATTTCCTTTTTCATAGGTGAAATATGGAGTATTTTTGCCACTTGAAAGTCAAACCCATCTCTTGTATGTCACTGCACTCACTGGTTATAATCAAGGAGAAATAAGGTTCATTCTTGGGAATGATTTTTCCTTTAAGCTTTGTCTTTTACCTGCTTATTCATATGTCTTGTTCCTCCAAGACTGACTGTTTCATGACATTCCAAGTTGCTCTTCTACTGAAACTGTGTAGACTGTATCAAAGAAAGCACATCTCACAGAAGTGCCTCTGCAGCACATTATGGACTGCACAGCTCCCTAAGAGCAATTTAAAATGAAGAACAACCTTTTCCAACATCCTTTCAGAACTGCGCATGGACATTAGCCAGACACAAGACTGAGCTGCAGAGGGTGCGTTAAACTCCCCATCTGCTCTTCACAGTGCTCATCACTGATCTCTAACCCACAGTAAAGTCATTTGGCCAAAAAAAGCCATAGTGGATGAGAAAAGCGTACCAGAAGCCAGCTGAACCCTTCCTTCCTCAGTGTCCACGGAAGGAAATGTCTGATCCAGCCAACATTTTCTCAATATTTCATTTCAGAGCATGTGGTATCTGTAGGGAAGTCGTTCTCCAAACGAACTAGGGAAGCCACGTCTTGTTCTCATTTACACTACCCTATTATCTCAGCTGGTCTTAGCACAACTATTAATTCATTCCAGTGTACATGATGTCAGAGTATCCCTGAGGGTCTCAGCAGCCAGCTGAAAACTTGGCAGAGTTTTAGAAAGACACCTGCAAGTTTCCACTTTCCAGGAAACCGCTTTTCCAACCCACTCCCTCGCTATGTCCAGTTCCCGTTACGGTGCCACGATCTGACCCTTCTGCTGACGCTCTGCTCCAAAGGAGCCCGCATTTCCCACAGGCTGCTCTGCCCGGTGGGATACAGACTTAACATTGGGGTTTTTTTTTGGAAAGGACCAGCCCCGACGACTCGTTTCAGGGGTGTATGCTGTGCGACAGCCGTGGGACGGTAAGAGCCAGGTGTTGACGCAGGTTCGTACGATGCCAGGTGACTTCCATCCCATAACGCCAGTGAAGTGGGGGCTTGGCCCCTCTTCTAGGTGAGCGCAGAGCCTCGCCCGGGCTCTCACACAGAGGGTGCCCTCGGCCGGCCCCAGTCCCTGCCCCAGCACAGACCGCCCCGGCCGGGGCGCTGGGGCAGCGGCTGCCCCCGCCCNGGAGCTGCCCCAGCGGGGCGGCTGCGTGGCAGGAAGGTGCCGCTTGCGCCTGAGCCGGAGCATCCGGAGCCGGAGCATCCCGAGCTGGAGCATTCCGGCGGCGTCAGCCGTCTGCCTTTTCGAGGGAGGTCGGCACTCTGGGTGTGGGGTGTTTTTTTCTCCCCCTGCCCGTCACCCGGTGCGCGCTGTTCGTGCCCTCGTTGTGAGCGGAGCCTCGGCGGGCACGGCTGCCCGGCGGCTGAGCGCTGTCGCTCGCACGTTCCCGCAGCGCCGGGGCCGCTCGCTCCCGCTGTCCGGCGCCGAGCGNGGGTCCCCGGTGGGTTTGGGAAGCTGCTGTGCACCCTGGAACAGGTCCCGCCGTGCCTCGCCCGTGCTGCTGCTCCGAGGGAGCATCCTCAGCGGTTTGCCTATCCTGTGCTGTAACCAAGGGCATTTGGTTTTCACAAGCGTTTAACCGAGGTATGTGGTTTTGGCCTGTGCTTGATCGGTCACAAACGATATTTTGGAAAGAACCTGTTTTTAGTCTAACTCACTTCGTGGGTTGTCAGAGTGCTTGAATTGAACGAACGCTTCTTGGGTTTGGAGAAATTGCTTTCGGCGGAGGCAAAAAGGGGAACGCTCTGGAAGAGCGTGGGGAGAGCACGGGGCCGCACAGCTTCTGGAAGGAGGGATGCGGAGAGAAGGGAGGCACGGGCTGGTTTCTTTTGCTGAAAGATGCTGCAGCCCAGGGGTGTGATAGCGCAGACCACTGGATCATCACTGTGCAAGCAAATTCTTGGCTCAGCGGGCATAAGCACAGACTGCCACCCGTGTGCTCTTTCACATTGTTTGCGGAGAGATGACGAGGAAAGAATTGCTCCCTCTGCAAATAAATTGTAGCATGCCTATCCCGTGTAGTTGGAGAAGAGCTGAGCTTAGACAGCACAGCGTGGAAAAAACCCCAGGATGGATGAACAAAAATGTGCCCTTTGCAAACACTTTATGTCTGCCTAAAAGCTGCAGGCCGTTTCAACATCATCTTGCTAGATGTAATAAAGTTTGGACAGAAATCAAATGAAGCAAACTCTTCCTACCCTTGCAAAAGCTAAACAGTTAGAGGAAGATTGTGAAAATAGTGGTAAAGGGCTGAGAATTTGCCATGCTGATTAACATTTATATAAGCAAGGACAATTAGGAATGCATACTGGCTATTATTAAATTTAATTCTTAGCTAATTCTAGCAGAATGGAAGAAAGATGAATAGGAGAAATGAGTAAAATCTGGACCGTATAAGATGCATATAGTGCTGGCAGTTTTATTATGATAAGGGATCCAGCTGGAGTGTCAATGTCTGTTCCCTTGTGATTTTGCTTTTTACAGTGATTTTGAAGCCACTTTAACTTTCCTGTGCCTGAACAGACCGAAACAAAAGGCAACCTGAAACCAACCAGCTACCTTCTTTCTGCTGTTATGCCTAGAAGGGCTTGTTCCCCTTAGGGATGGCTGCTGGTTGTAGCTGGTTGTGTACTGGCTGCCTTCCTTTCCCACCTCTTCCTCGGACTGGGTCATGCCTATCACCCAAGGTGGGAGAAGGACAGGAAGGCATGTCACCCCTGCCTCCCTCATGTTTCCCCAGCTTTCCTGTGCTCTGGCACACAGGCTGGCCTGCCTGCAGACTGCTACTTGCTGTATCCAGTACATGTGCTTTGCTGTCAACAGGATACATGCTGCAGGACCTGGAACTGCTGGGGAAGGGATCTTGGGCTATTTCAGCATCCAGGTCTAATCTAGTACTATCACCATGTATGTATATGAGTATATTTGGCTTAGGAAGTTATTGCCGTGGGCACTTTGTTAACCTTTTCAGATGCCAAAGGCTGAACTCAGATAGCTCGTCTCTGCCAAGTGTCTTTGTTCATAATTGGGTCTTATTGGTGCAGTGCAAATTTTAAGTTGCATTCTGTAAATTCCCCATCAGAGGCAGGAAGCAATGGAGCTTTTCCTCCTTGCACCCCATCTACGGAGAAGCAGAAGAGGTATTATCTCAAGGACAGAGTACATTCAGAAGTTGCTGAAAAATCTGATGTTTCTGATAAGTCTGAGACTTGGAATCTAAATACTAAAAAGTCTGTATATTTTTACCTCTACCTCCTGCACTCTTTTGCAAGCACTCCTCCCCCTGTGCCTTCATGACTGCGGTTGCCTCCTTTTCCAGGCTTGCACAGAGGAAATCCTGTTATGACGTAGTCGATCCATGGCGCTGCTGCAAAACCCACCTCTTAGCCTGCCACTTTGTCTGCATCTCCCCCTCTTTGTCAGTCCTTCTCCTGCTCCCTCTTTCCCCCTGCATCGGACATGTCAGTCACAGGCTTTCACTGTCCTTGGCAGTCTCCCTGTACATGATGTACCAATGCTCCTGCTTTCCCAAGACATACCCCTAGGCTCTGATCAGCCTGTGCTCTCAGCATCTTTCTCCCTCAAGCCATCACCTCTGTATTTCTCCGAGCTCCACCTTGTGCTTACTTGGAGCTTCATATAGGCACCTTGTCCATCATTCCTTTAATTTCCTTGGAATGTCCCAGCACATTTGCTTTGGTTTGATGCCTTCAGCAGCCCTCTGGTGAGATGCTAAGACAAGCCCTCACCTGTGCTGCCACCATCCCTGCCACTGGAATTACTCTTGCTCTGGGTTTGAGCAGAACATTGTCCTCTAAAACTAGGACACCTGAGAGGCAGTTGTTGAACAGATCACTCTATCTAGCACTAGCAGAAACTCTTCTTCCATAGCCTACGTTATCCTCACTTGCTCTTTTTTTGGCATTTCAGATGCAACCCTGCCCCCTTATGCTTGCACGGCACAGTGTGGCTTGCTGCAACTCCCTTTACCATCGTGTTGTCTCTTTGCCGAAGTTGATGCAGGCTGTTTTGCAAACAGGGACTGTATGTGAATAGCAGGCACACAAACATGCCATGGTTTCTTTGTCAAGGGAGGGCGTGCATGCACCCTATGTCGGTAAAATAAGGAAAGGCATGAAGATAGGGATCTTTTCTGTTACAGCAGTGAGGGGAAACATAGAATCAAAGGCAAAGGCTGTATTCTTACCTTTCTTGGTAAAGCACGCTGAGGTACCCGAGTCGGGAAGCAGTTACAGTGAGCAAAGTTACTGTGATAGCACATCTGTGCCTAAAAATCTTGACATTTAAGTGTACAGTATGTAGCTGGTACTGAATCTGTGTTTTTTTGGAGAGAAAAAAAAATCTGAAAATGATGCATTAACAGAAATTTCTGTTGAACCAAATATAAAAAATTGTGCCCTAACTTTATATTGTGACAAGATTCTTAGAAGGTTGAAATGAAATCTGCTTGACAATTTTGGGTGTGATATGGGTTTATAAAATCTGTGATTTATAAAATGTGTGATTTATACATGTTGTTTTTATAAAATATATTTAAATCAGTATATTGGCTGAATTTTGCAATAGAAAAATGTTTTCTCATTGTTCAGGACCCTACTTCCTGGGTCACAGCTTTGTTAGTTAAGGACCAATAACCCCAGTGGCTAGCAAAGTTAAAGGGCACTTACTGTTCAGCAGAACTCCTTGCTGAAGTCTGCCCAGAGGTCTCCCGAGACAGGAGTGGATGTGCCCGCATGAAGCGTGGAAGACGGAGGCTCTCAGGTGCACTCGTGAGTGCAGCCACGGCATCGGCATCGGGCAGGATGCTGTGCTGCAGCACTGGGAGAGACAGTAGAGACCTTAAGTCCATTCACTTCCAGATTTAGCCACACTTTGTCCTAAAACTCTGTTCCTTGTAGATGAAGGGGATATGTTTGATATTTTTGAGGGGTTTTCCCCCTCTACCTGGAGCTGAACCTGAGGGTCTAAGCACTGCAAGTTTTTAGTTTCACACATGAATGTGATGGAAAATGAAAGCAAGCTCTGATAACAAGGACTGCTTGCCCCGGGGCTTGATATTTTATCTGGTAGGTTTAGGTCTGAGTAAACACTGTGCAGGAGCTGAAGCACTGCCCCATGAGAAGTGTTGTGGCTTCAGGAAGGGAGAAGACAGCGCACCTCTGCCCTCCACTTCACTGGCCATTTGGCCCCAGCTGTGGACTCCAGTGCTGGTCTGCTTGTGTCAAATACAAAAGGTGGTTATCAGGAGACCACGTGAAGAGTCAGGTGTGAGGTAGCAAAGCTTAATTAACTTTTGTTTGTTCTGAGATTAATTACATCACCTCTATGCCACACGTGTATGCTGGATGGAATCTCCTGAGAGGCTTATCAGTAGTGTCAGTGGGTTGCTCCACACAGCCATTTGCAGCCTTGGAAAGAAGGGGTAGCAGGAATGGGATGACTCAACCATGAAAGGAAGCAACAAGGCAGAAGCAGTTGAAATACTTTCATATACTTGTTCCACTGAGGAAAATGGGTTTTAATGGAATTTTCTTTTCTCATTAGGCAGCCATTCTACACTACACTAATTTTTCTGTTCAAACAAAACTTCCAAATCTGATGTTGCAAGAAATCAAACAAGAAGTCATTACACAAAATGTAGAAGTTAAGGATTCCTGACACCTGCTGGTTTCTCCTCTTTCCTGGCTCACCTTGCCTTGGACCTCCTTTCCAGCTGGGCACCCGGGATCTGTTATTTTGACAGTGACACCTTAGTGGCTGCTTTTGACTGTAGAAGTCAATTACAAGACTTACAGCTATTATGGGCAACCAAATGGCTTTGTGAACCTTCATATCTTCTCTGCCTGATCACCCACTGTCATCAAACTTTAGGAGCTCAAATCAGTTTGAGGTTTCTGCCTGGGTTGAATTTGGCTGAGAATGGCAACAAAAGTTATTTAGAGTGGCAGTAAGGGGAATAAATCTGGGACTGGACACCAAGAAATCAAATATGACCCATCACTATGGTCAGCAAAGAGTAGGCTGTTGAGTTTTGGGTGGGGTTTTTTCATCAACCTGTGATTTTTTCACAGGAAATTTTAAAAAAGGGGGAAATAAATATTTTTAACAAACCAGCACAGGAAGGAGACTGGTTTGCTTGGTGACTGTGTGTCCTTTGGGTGAGATTCAAATTGATGGTCTCATGGGAGGCAGGACCAGGAGGGCCCCATTTTCCCACCTGAGGTCCCAGATGTACAGCAGTGAGATTCCTTACCCCTTTCCACATCCTGAGAGATACAGGGAACAGATAGATCCCTGCTCCTTGCATATCTTACTGGCACAGTGAATGAATACACTCTTTGGGCCAAATCCTTCTGTGGGCTACTGCTGTAGCTGAAATGGTGAAAATAGCTGTGAAGGGCATTAAAGTGGTGCAAGAGGATGAAGGACTGTGGCATACAGCTGTGATGCCAAGGGGTCTCCTCAAGATAAGCTTGTTGATGTTCTGGTCCAAGTATTTCTCTGTTCTTCAAAGATAATTAAAAGCACACCCCTCCCTGTCTCACTGTGTACACTTGCCATTTGAACATGAATGCCTGCACTTAGGAAGCCTCGAGGGTGTCTTGTGTTTTTCACTTCATGTTTCATCAGCCCAAGATTTGGTGGGCTCTGTTCCCCTTGCCTTGCTGGAGATTGTGACCCTGGTGTATTGAATAGAGGGCTAAATGGGCAAGAACAGTGCTCTGTGTATCTGGGGGGAGATGGACTAACAAAGATTCTGTCAAGACAGAGGAGTAATATCATTTATATTTGCCTTGGTTGAAGATACAGTCCTGTTGCAGAGATCTGTGCCTCTTTCCCCCAGGAAAGAAATAAAGGGAAGGGAAAGGGTCTCTGCTACGAGCAGACAAAACTGAGGGGCGTAGGGTAGAGCTCTTGGCTATGTGAGGCATATTTGCCAGAGAAAAGGTACACAGGGGCTGCTGTATCCCCTCTGCATCCGTACCACACCTGCCTCAGCCTCAGAAGCAGTTCTGGGCAAGGTGACAAGGGTGCACGCCCTCACATCCAGAGCATGCACTGGGTCCATCTCTGGGGCAGCTGACCTTCACCTGCAGCTTCCTACCCGTGCTGCACGAAGAGGTGGTCAAGAAGCTGTCTGCCTCCCTTTGGGTGGAACATTAGTATAGTCGTTGTTATCAAAACATTTGGATTTCAACAACACTGTCTTTTAACAGCTGCGCTAGATAGTTTTCTTTATTGAATTTGGAGAGGCTTAAACCATAAGTGATTCAGTGACTGAAGGGATGAAAGCAGCACAACAATGCATTAACATCTGTCCCCAGAGATCTGCTTCTCTAACGCAGTCAAACCAAATGTGCTGAAGGGGCAGAGCTCTAAGATGTACAATGATTGTGAAAGTGTCTTTTCCCTCCCAGAGGGGAAAATCTTTTTGAAAGTGGCCCCTCTTTTGCTTTAATCTGCATCATCTGGGATTGTTTCTTCATACACAAGAAATTTAATTTACTTTATTAAAAACAGTTCAGGGGCTATGTTTTAATTTTAGGTATTGAATGCATGTAGCACACAAAATTCTTCTAGCTGTTCCTGTGCATATAACATTCAGTTTGGATATTTCAGGTATGCAAAACTTAAACTGCAGATAGTCAGAAATAAAGAGAATGAATAAATAATAGAGTGCAATTCAAAAGACCTGATTCCTGGCAGGAATCTTTAAGGTATAATGTGAAATGAATTGGAGAGCAGATACTGTGCTGTAGTGCTTGAAAAGGTGCCAGGGGACAGATGTCTGTTTTGGTCCGGGAGCACACTGCAGAAGAAGAGAAAGGTGTTATCAAAGCATGTCTGTAAAGCAGAGTTCAGGATCATGGTTTTGATACTGTACATGCCATGCTGTAACTGGGCAGCAGAAGGATATTGGTAACAGGAATAAAACACAAGCCAGGATTCCAGCTGGTTTGGTTTTTTCTGAAATTTCTGGCAGTAAGAGCAGTCAAAATTCAGCACTTGTCCTGCCTTTTTTTTATTATTATTGTAGTTATTACTAAATTCTTCCGCTTTTATTTGCTTTTTTATAGGGGCTTTTCTCAGCATGCAGTCCCTTTAGATTTGGGCGTGATCACCAACCACATCCTCCGCATTGGACATTCGGCTTCTATTTCCATATCTTCTTCCTGCTTGTAAGTATTTTTTTCTTTCTCCTTGCTTGTTTTTCTCTTTTACTTTTAAAGACCAGATTTAACTCACAGGTTCTAGGTCTGATCCCAGGTCACGACGTCTTTGATTTACATTGATATAAATGACTCTACAGTCCGCAGATCCATGGGAAATGTAAACTAGAGAATCACTGGAGCCTATCTGAATCAATCTAAGTATCCTTATGGCTCTGAGAGTTTCCTTTTTCCAGCCCCACACAAACTCCCAAACAAAATATAACTTGATTTTAACCTGCAACCAAGCCATCTGGGCACTTGTCTTCTTAGATTTTCAAAGACATGAATTTAAATCATATTAAATCATAATAAAAAATTAAATTAGATCATAACTTTAAAGGAAAACTTTGCTTGTGGCAGGAAATAGTTTTTCTTTTCCTTTGGTGCTCTATTTTATTGAGTCAGTTGGCAGTTGATCCTGTTTCCCAGGCAGAGTGGAAAAGGGATTCTCTGCTCCTGGAAGGTCCATCTGGAATGGGAAAAAGAGGCATCCTACTTACTATGGTCTTTTAATTGCCAAAGGCGTGTATCCAAGAAGAAATATTAAGAATCATATTCTTGGTAAACTGCAAGCTATAAGTCATTCTTTGCCTTTCCTACCTACCTTTTCAATGGAATAAAATGTTGGTTTTTTCTTTTTTCTGTCTAGAGCTACTGTCTTATTTAGTTGCATGATACTAAACTGCTGCATTTTTCCAGTCTAGAGCATATAGCCTTTCAAGGCTGAAGTGTTCTTGGTACATAAAATTCACTCAGCCCTTTAGTATGAGCATGCAAGCATATTATTATTGGCATTAAATGCTTAGTGTTACATGTTTGCTGGAAGGGCAATATTGGTAATATAGGAAGGAAATAAGTGTAGAAAACCAAGGCAGTGAGGGGGAAGTTGAAAGAATTAAACCAGGAGCTCCCTGGCCTTCATACATATATCTATCTAGTGAAAACTTGCTGCCAGCTTTTGGAACCAATCACTATGACAGCAGAACTTGGGGAGGGGCATCTTTAGGCATGAGTAGGTCTTACCTTAGAACTGGCATCACTATATCACCTGGGAACCTGTACAATCTTCCTCCTGCTCTTCCTGCGCTGTTAACAGCATATTGAAATTAGGGCAGGTAAGGGACCTCTCAGTTGTAACTATGCTAAAGGCAAATTAAGATCTCATCTGTTAGGAGATGTTTACAATACGGGCTTTCTAGGGTACCTCCTACTGGTAAAGAAACAGTTCATAGGAGATTGTGACAAAAATATTACTTTGTGTAATATAAAAACACTGATTTTCTTTTATGTCAGTTTCTCTCTCTGCTTAACATTTTGGAGACTCTGAAACAGCCAAGGTATTTCTCAGCTTGTAGTCACAAAAATAGAGGAAGAACCAAGAAAACAAAGTGCCTGTGGCTAAACTCACAAGAAATTGAGTCTACCAGACTTAGCTTTGCTGCCTGTTCCTCAAATTTTAGGGTTTCAGTGGTGTGAGTACACACCATTAAATGATATCTGACTGAACCTAGAGAAGTGGAGTGGTTGCATCAAGATATGTGAAGAAATACAATACAGATGGTTAAGCATTTACAACACTGGGACTATGAAAAATCTATATTCATCCTGGAGAGTGTTGCAGTCTTGTTTAATAGTCACCTTGGTCTGAACTGGGAGATGGCTACTGTCTTAGCAATGCTAAAGATCAAATTATACCTGTTACATATAATTTGGCACTCAGGTCATATTCTAATTGTGAGGCCTCTGCTCCTGATCACATTTGCTTTTTCTTACAAAATGGATTTTCTGGCAAGTACCATCAGATATGCAAACAGTGGATAGCTTTGGCATGGCTGCCCAGGCGTGGTACTGCCTGGTACCTGGGGCTGGCCTCTTACACAGTGATGCTTTGCCTGATCCCTCACCTGCCCAGTTTGCCCTTCTTCTGGTGAATGCAACCTTGCCTATCTCCCACTTACCATGGGATAAAAGGAAATATGGAAAACTCTAACTGAGCCTGCCTACAATATCTGCCAAGTTGGCTTACCCCTGGAATAAGAGTGGTCCTCACTTGAGAAAGGGGATTTATACCAAAGACATGAATGGAGAAAAATGCACAGCTGGAAGAATATACCTAAATAGTGGCTCTGGTTGAAAAGCCAGGACGTACAAATGACACCATGTATCTAGGAGAGCCTTTCCTTTTGTGCCAACCCTCATATTTGAGGACCAGAGTAGTAGAAGAAGGTTTTGCTCTCTTGTACATCTAAAACCAGCAGAGTGTGAAAGTAGAGCCTGTGCCTTCTTGGAACAGTGAATTGTTTTACTGAAATGTGTGCATCTTCTAGGCAGATTGTCCATCAGAGTAGCAAGGCTGTGTAACAATGGAGCAATAGCAGCAGGAAAACTCAGCCATTGTCAGAAAGGCAGAGTATGATCTGGGGCTTTCAGTAGTGAGGCTGCACTCCATGACTCAGGAAGGCTCCTCGAGTCACACAACACTGTCCTGGCATTGCAGAGGTGCCTTTGACAAAGTAATCCAGATCCAGCTACACCACAAAATCTGAGTCCCCCAGCAGACAGGTGCCAGTGCGTCTGTCCCAGGAGTTTTCAAGAGTGGTTAGCTGGAAAGCCTTCTCCTGTCAGAGTTCCTCCCCATCTTCAGTCATTCAGGAACAACACTTGCAATTCATTCTTTGCCTTAAACCAACTCAGCTTTCCAAAAACAGATGAGGGGAAGGCAAGGACTGCTACAGAATGTGAAAACTTTGCCTCCTTAGTTGACTCCTGGGTCAGTTTACAGCTCTCAGAAGGACAACGGGGTTATTGCAGTTAGCCAGCTTTGACATTATACTTTGAAGTCAGTGGCAAAATTCCCAATTCTTTTTTGGAACTAGGTTTGAGCTAAATGTGATGACGTTGTTGTATTTAGTTTTCAGAAATGCAAAGAAAACCCAATTACCTAACAAGAAGGTGAAGCTGACATCTGACTCTCTGGGGGTTATTCCTTCAAGAGGATCAGGGTAAGAGAGACAAACAGTTCATGGCACTTACCTTCTTCTCCCAGCAGGAGCAGGGACCTGAGAGGAAGTGGTAGCTGTGGTGAAGTGAACAAACTACTTGTGGCTTCATTTGGAATCAGAGTTTACAGTGTCTTTGATCTCACTACAAAATACTCATTTAAAAATAGCCTGGGTGATGTTGTAGGACCCATAAATGCTCTGATTTAGCAAAGCACTCACATCTCTGCTTAACAGAGGTTCTCATTAGTCCTGCTTAATACTATAAATTTTCCACTAACTTCAAAAAAAGTCCCAAAAAGTGCCAAAGCTGTTCCTTGTACCAGGGCCAAGTGCTAATAGTAAAAGTAGAATGTATTATATTTCAAATTTGTGAAAAATTTAAAGGCTTTCAACTTCTGCCATGTTAAAGAATTCATGTGAGTTAATTCCTTAAGTTATTATAGAGCAATTCAATTAATAATGGATCTGATTTTCATTATGACAAGTAATTAAGAATAAACATCTTCTATATCAAAGCCTATCTTTTAAAAAGGATAAATTAGCTATAACACACTTAACTACTTCCAGAACACGAAATGAACACATATTGTTCCATTAGTTAATTTTGTATCACTAAATTAAAGACAGTTCAAAAGGAGTATAATCTCATAAGGTTCTCTCTTTGTTCAGTCTGTTGTGACTTATTTCACGAGGTACAACAAATACTGCTTCCTGTGGGGCTAAAATTAGAGTTATAAAATGGTTTTAGTTTAGTATATTTTATGCATCACTATGAGTTATATACCACAAGGGTAGGAATATTGTTATCTGGTATTTGCAGATGCAGTTCTGTACTCCTGCACATCTTGCAGGCTATTGTGATGCTTGATTAAGACCACCAAAAGCTCCACTATAAAACAACAAACACAATAAATAAACAATAAAACAACATCTGGAATGTAACCTTTTGTCCATAGCCCTTAGATAGTCCTCTCATGCTTGCTGGGCTGGCAGGGCTGCCCATTCCTTGGGATTTTGCTTGTAGGTGTCAGAAGCTGCATCACTTCACTGAAACATGCCTGCCGTTGAGATCCCCATGGCAGAATTACAGTGAGGTGCGTTTTGATATTTGAAACCATTCAAAACATTTTCTAAATATACAGTAAGAAAGCAGGTCTGGCAGATTTTCTAATTCTGGGTACCTCTGGCAAGACACTGTGGAGTAAGTGGCTAATGGATTCATCATCGACTGTGGTGTTGAGTGTCTTTGCTCTTCTGGGAACAAAGTCTTGAGGAGCTGAAGTCTTGAGAGGGGATTTCATTCCTTGACTAGATTTTTTTCACAAGATAAATTTGGGTTCCAATATCTCTGTCCCATATTAAATACATTTTTGATTGTGCCGTTCTGCAATTAAACAACTCATGGTTGGGAAGGGTCAATTTTAATTCTTTAGGATTCAGTAGGATTTCTCCTAATGCCTGCATTTTGGAAAATTGAGATATAAAGATAATTGCTAGATAATTCTCCAGGAATTGCATCTTCGAGCTAAGAAATGTAACTCCTAATAGCTAAATTCTATCACGTGCACATTATCTGCTAGTAAATTAATCTTTTTTTTTTTTCTTTTTTCCCTTGCAGTTCTGAAGGATATAATATTAAATTGTCCTGGGCTTGAGCAGTAAAGGATAAATTCATTCACTGGCTGACTTGTCATCTCACCTTTGTGATGGAAAAATGTTTGCTTAAAAGAAACCCTTTTTATGCTACTAAAACTGCCTTTGAGAAATACAAGATCTGTTGTGATTTTTAAAACACAAACCCAATAATGTCAGAACCTGACCCTTCATCTGGATTTGTGGGAAACATGGAAAATGGGACTTTTCTGGAGCTGTATCCCACATCCCTTTCAACTTCAGTGGATTCATCGCCTGGCCGTTTGTCCAATGTCTATGTCTATGTTTCTATATTCCTTAGCCTCCTAGCTTTTCTCCTTTTGCTATTGATCATTGCACTTCAAAGGCTGAAAAACATTATTTCTTCCAGTTCCTCCTACCCTGAATACAATAGTGATGCTGGAAGTTCATTCACTAATTTAGAGGTTTGCAGTATTTCTTCCCAGCGCTCTGCTCTCTCAAACCTTTCTTCATGAAAATAAATGAAAGGAAACACACAGGGAATGGAAGAGCTTTGTCTAGTTTCATGGGAAGGTAGTGCATGTAACATTTGCCTTAGGAGACTATTATCCAGAGGTATTTTTAAAAGTTTCCTTTTTTTTTTCCCCTTTCCTTTCTGGTCTCCATTTCCCCTTTAACTAATTTTCATTTTGGACAATGGATAATGACACCTGACCATCATTTCTTGCCTGTAATAGTGATGCTGCCTCTTTCGCACATATATACGGTGTTCATTAAGAGTATTCCTGCCAAATTGTAACACAGTTCTAATGGGATGTGTCATTTTTCTGCTCTAGTTGTGACCCCTTCCCTGGTCTTGTGTCAGCAATATGCTGACCACTTTTCTTTTCCTTTTTTAATTATATAAGGACTTCTGGATGAAATCCCTATTGCTAAAGTACAAAAAAAATCTGCTTAAGTTATAAATATTGGGACAATTTAAAGTTTGTCCCAAAAATTTAATTTTTTTTTCTTTTTTATTTTCACATCTTTTTCAGTATTTATTGATGTTTATAAACACAACTAATTCTTGAAGAATGTTGCTCTTGTTTATTTGTACTCCCAACTCATTCTGTATAAAGTCTGTATTTCAGTTTTTGAGTCTCTTTGGTTAACTTAGTAAAGCGACTACAATAACCATGCTCACTGTTGAATGTGTGGAGGTATTTTTGGACCTCGTTGCACCTTATTATCTCATTTGCCTAATGACTTGTTCCTCCAGGGGGCAGCTTTTGCTGCTGAATCACAAATGCCACACAACTCCTTTTCATTCTTCACTGATACTGCAGCTTATTCTTACTGGATACCAGGACAAACCAGTGGTTTCTTGTAAGAGACCTGTATTCAACAAATACAGGTAGCAAGTGAAGAGTTCCTAAACTGTCCTTTAGGCACATGATTGTACTCACACGAGCAGGGCCAGCAGGGACAGAAATTGCTTGTACTGGTGAGGAGTTTCTGGGCCAGGCTTTGTCCTGTAATTTTAGAAATGCACAGTGGGGCAGAGGGGGACACAGGGATCTGCATAATGGCCAGGCAGACCTGTGTTCTGACCTGCAGGAAGTGCAAGCTGTACCTGCAGAGGGCAGGAAGGGATGGGCAGGAAAATGGCAGTGGCCCTGCCACTTTTCCCCATTAGCATAAGGAAAAGCCAGAGAGAGAGGAAGAGAAATGGATGATGTTTCACAATCTCACTCCTCTTTGCTATGCCATTTTCTGGGTTATCATTTGCCCCGCTCAAAATGTAACACATCACTCAGTTTCTGCAGTAAAATAATGAGCAGCTTTGTGAACTGGATCCTGTGGTCAGCTGGGCATTAAGTCAAACCAAACATTCAAAGCAGTGATTTGAAGTGCCAAGTGTGACCTGCTAGAACTGCAGCCCCAGAGTGTGGTGCAATCCCTTCTTGTCCTTAGTGCGCTGTGTGAGCACAGCTCCATCCTGCCACTTCAGCCCATGCAAATTTTGCTCTCACAGCTGGATCCAAGTCACTGGAGAGACCTGAGGAGGGATATGGCAATGTCACTGCCATTTCTGTTACTGATATAACACTGGTGTAACTCTGGGAGATCGGATGGTCTCAGCAGGAGCAGCTGCCCTCCCCTTGCCTGGCACTACTGCCCAGCACACCAAGGGGTTAGGGAACACTTCCCAAACACATACTTCTTGCTGAGCTGTCAGTGTATTCATAAACAAGACAGACTCTGCCATTAACTACACAGGCTTTAAAGTACAAATTTGGAAAGCCTGGTGTACATATAATCATTAGAAATGCAGCTGCTGTTGCCAAACAATAGAGAAGATGCCGGAGTCACTGTTTTCAATTTTTAAAAGTAGACATGCAGTATGGTAAGTGGTAATGACTTATGGTGGTGATTAGCTCCTTAGAGAGGTCAAAGAACTTGCTGACTAATAAAGAATGTAAGCCTACAGACTCCCTGAGCCAAACTGTTTTGATGGATATATTTACTGCTTGAATATTTTATTCATCTAGACAAAAGTTTATTGTATGTCACTTTTCACTGTAATTGACAATTGGCCTTGAAAAAAAGAGGTAGCTATTTAAAAGGGATCAGGAAACATTATTTCCCTTCTGAAAGTTCTTTGAAATCCCAAACCTGTAACAGAACGAATTTGTGTGTTGACTGGTAGATAAAAATAAATGAGCTGTCAATCAAGATAGAGCAACTGCTCAACTATCTTCCCTTAGTGACAAAGTTGTAAATTTGTTGCTTCCTTTGCTGCAAATGGAGGAATTTAATCAAAACCAGAGATGAGACCACAGGTTGAAATGGGTGTTTGTTCCCAGAAATGTGTTTATACTTGCAAATATAGAGACATTTAACATTAAAATACAAACTGTTGAAAACCCGTTGGCTGTGTTCAGTGAGCTGTTGTCAAACTTCACAAGAACAAAAAGGATTCTTCAGACTGCAGAAAACAGCAAAGATAACTGAAACCTCACGTTTGATTTTGATTTGTAGTTTACTAGATGCTATTAATTTTTTCCCACTCTGCAGTGACATATGGGATTGTATAGTCATCACGATTTCAGCTGAGTTGCATCTGTTCTCTTCAGGACAGATTTGAATTGAAACAAGTAGGTTCCAACAAAATAGCATCAAGAGAAGCTGCAGGCAAAAAGCACAGTGGCATTTTTGAGGATTGCCAAGCACCAGTCCTTCAAGAAAAAAAAAAAAAAAGAAAAAGACAAAGAAGAAAATAAATCCACCTGAGAATCTGAGCCTAAGTTAACCTGAGAACACTGGAACAGGCTTTCTAGAGAGGTGATGGATGCCCCAAGCTTGTCAGTGTTTAAAAGGCACTTAGACAATGCCCATATCAACATGCTTAACTTTTGGTCAGCCCTGAAGTGGTCAGACAATTGGACCAGATGATCACTGTAGGTCCCTTCCAGCTGCAAATATTCTACTATTCTGTCCCAGCTAGAGTTGCAGGGATACTTTTTGCTGAGTCCAGTCCCAGGTTCCTGAGCAGAAGAGAGAGAGATGTGGAGATACCACGCTGAGCCCAACTCAGGGCTGCTAAAATGATTAAGGTATTGGAGCATCTCTCATATGAGGAGAGGCTGAGAGAGCTGGGGCTGTTTAGTCTATAGAAGGCTCAGAAGGATCTCATCAGTGTATATAAATACCTCATGGGAAGGAGGAAGAAGAGGAGCCAGGGCCTTCCCAGTGGTGCCCACAACAGGACAAGAGGCTAAACTGAAACACATGAAATTCTACAAGAAAATACATTACGGAGAGGGTAGTCAAACACTGGCACAGGTTGCCCAGAGAGGCTGCAGCGTTTCCATGTGTTGACCTGCCTGCAGATGACTGTGCTTTGGTCAAGAGGACTGGACCAGATGATCGTCAGACAGCCCCCTTCATGTCAGTGCAAAAACTCAGAGGCTTCTGGCTCGATGCCTCCTCTTGATGTGTTTTCTCATCCCTGGAGCTGAGTAAGCAGTATCTTTACTAGGAGGTAATTAGTTCAATAATTTGTTGCTAAAGAGCTGCTCTGCTCCCTCTCCTGCCTGCAGCCACATACTTTTCCAGCTTTTCCACTGCCTTTTCATGGTGTGGGTTCACATTTCACAGTCACCTTTTGCCATGAGCAAGTTTTGGTTGCTACTAAGCCTCTAATTCAAACACTGCTGTTAACTTTGGTAAAATATGGCTCCAAGACTGCATGGCATCAGGTAGTGGCAAAGTATACCTGGAAATCGATAGAAAAAATATGAATATAATATGGATGAGGAAAGAAGAGAAGGAGTTTCTGGAACACACAGAAAAATTATTTTGCTTGAGTTCAACAAATATGGTCCATTTAAGCATATTTAATCAAAGAGTACCTGCTGAAGGCTGTAGCAGCCTCTATATCTAAGACTCTCTTGCACTGCTGGTCACCGTGGCCCTACTGTCAAGTTAACCCATTATTCCCAACCTGTGTCATGCTTTTCACTTAGCAACTCTTCAGCTCTCTGGAGAGTTTATTCCACTGAAATGATCTGCTTTCAACCCCTCTCTGTCTGCCAGGTAACCTGAAGGATTTGTCTCTGTAAGCTAAAAGTCTTGTCTGGATTTCTTACAAACACCCTCTAACCTGGGAGCAAGTCTTACTGCTCTTCTGTGCAGCTTGTTGGCCCTCTCCTCACTGTCTAACCCCACGGTACTCTGGCAAGACTGAATTGCCAAGGAGCAGCATGCTCACCGTACTCGAGCTTTTTTCCTTCAGCATTTTTTTACTTTTTTTTCGGTGAGAGCCCTGGCAAAGACATCTGCGTGGGAAGGTTATTTACGAGGTCCATGTACCTCCCATTCTTCTTGACAGGCCTGTTTTCGCTGCATCCGCCACGGCTGTCCAAGGACACCTTGTGAATTACAGCCCAGCTGCTCCGCGGCTGAGTGACCTCGCCTCCGCTGCCCTCCGCAGGCTCCCAAAGACAAGGGCCCCACTCTGTGGCTGCAGCGGAGGATTACACGCCCCAAACACGGGCGCAAAAGTAGCCTAAAGGAGCCCATTTTTATTCTCTCCAAGGAAAGTGGGCTTGCTCTTACCTAGAGCAGCCCTCAAGCTGCTTTACGCCTAAGTGATGCCCGGCAGTTTGATGTGCCCGCGGGACCCGCCTGCAGCCACAGCCCCGCGCTCACACCTCAGCTCCACAAGGAATGCTCCTGGCTCGCTCACGCTGCCCAAATGGGCAGCCCAAACTGGCCAAGGCTGGGGCTTGGCCAAGGTCACTTTCCTGATGCCAGATGAAGGTGTTTTCCCGGCTCCTCCCAGCGCCGTGCTTTGGAGATAAAAGCAGCATCAACCTCCTGTGTATCCACTTCTAAGGCCAGGTAAGCACGTTGGTGTAATCGTGGTAATCACCATGCAGGTGACAGCGAGGACCAGGTGAGATGAGCTGTTTTTCACTTCTGTTTTCTTTGTTTTAGATCAGTGGGAGCTGACCACCATTCTAAGTCTGAAAACGGCTGGTGGCTCATAGGCTATCAACATACAGAATCTCCAGGTGCCTTCTGGAAATCGGACTGGGCTCCTTGCATAGTTTCACTTCATCTTCTCTCCCTTATAGACAGCAGCACAGCAGCTGCATTTGTTTCAGTGCTAAAAGATGCAGTTTTAATACAATAAATATCTTCGAGCAGCTTCAGTTAAAAAATCAGAAGCAGAAAATAAACTTTTTTGAAGTATAATCTAATGTATAGCTTTTTACAAACAAACTTAGAATTTTTCCTTTGTGAAATTATATTTTTGCCAAAATATCTATTTCTAAATAGAAAGGCTATTTGATTGAGTTGTTAAAAATGGAGAATTTTATGTCAGCTGTGCTGACATAATTATTTTTGCCAACAGATTTTCTAGGTAAGACATTCTACTGTTTAAAGGGACAAAAATTACTCTAATTATTTCTCTCCTCAATAAATGAGTGTAGGTGTCTGCCAGAGCATTTTTGCCACACATATTTACTTATGAAGCTGCACTTCTAACACTGAATGATGATGTGATCATGTAGACCACGTCCCAGAGTACAGTTGCATCTCTTTTGTTTGTTTGTCATACAGTATTATTAGTTACCTATAAGATGGAGACCAAGCTGTTAGTTAATGAATTGTATCCTCACTGCTCCTTCAGACAGGGATCAGTTTGGTTTTTGTTTTAAAATATTAGTTACAACCCATAAATCATTTGCATGGCTTTTTGTTGAGCTAGGGCTCAGCAGCTGCTGACAAGTAAGAAACGAGTGTAAAGGACATACTTATGATGGAGATTCCCTGTGTAGTTTGTTCGGAAAATCCTGCTCCAGCTCCCTGGATGCTGCTACAGAGCTGGGAACTGTATGCCGAGGGATTTCTGCCAAGGTACTCCCCCTTTTTCCAAACAACTTCATCAGGATGCAGAAGGTGGAACTTATTAAACTAGGACAAGCTGAAACACCTGCCAGGGAAAAGGAATGATGATACAAAGGCACCCAACAAGAACTGAAGCGTGGCAGGGAGCAAAAGGAGATGGAGCCTGAAAAACAGACACGTGGATGATGTGTCTGGGGCAGGACTAAACTGAGAAAGGACTACTGCTGGCTGAAGAAGCAAGCAGCAGCAGTGACAGAAGAGCATCTCCTCATGAGAGGAGGTGATGAATTTGGCATATACAGGCAATATTGCAGCAAAAAGGTAAATAAGGCTACCATCCCTCACAAGACACACGGTCGCTTTTTCTCCTGTCCTCAGTGTCAGGGACCAAACAGGGACAGCGACTGGGCAGGGGGAAAATGAGGTTCATATCTGGGCAAGTAACTTCCCTGACCCACACATGGGGAGTTACCCCCTAGACCCAGTCACACACTGTCATCCTGCTGGGGCTCTGGCAGTTGCTGCTCTGCTCCTGAATCTCTTGCCTCTGGCAAAGCATTTTCTGCCCAGGGCATATGAGAGTCCTGTTTTTTCCCATACTCTAGTGCTTTTTTTGCTTTCTCTTTGCATCCAAAGGCTTCAAAGGATTGCCAAATAAATTGTACTTCCTCTGGGATATCACAGAAAGGCTCTCTTAGGCTGTCATGGTGCCTCTCTGCACAGCCTGGGCTGCTACGCGGAAGCTGGACAGGTACCTCCTCATCTGGAGACACTGAGTTGGTGTTTGCTGTCCTGCCGCTTGTCAGTGCCCCAGCTCTTCTGTTACACAGCACAGCTCAGCACATGTGGAACTAACTGCTCTTCAAAAACAGTTCTTTACATGTCCAGAGAGGGCTTTTCAATGGGACATTCCTCTATTCTAACAGTAATTCAGCATGGCATTGTAACATTGCTGGAAAACCCGTAGGAGCATGCCTAATTTCCATAGCAAGAAGTCTGAAGAACGAGCAATGCACATTTTCAGAAGTTCCTTTAAAACAGAACCTGCTTCATGGTTTTCAGTTTCCATTCATGCTTTGAGGTTGGTTTTATTCAGAAATTAACTCCTGAGTGAACATGTCACTGTATCACTGCAAGAATAATTTTCCTTCACTAACTTTTCTATATCTGAGAACCTTGCAAATACATCATTTCAGATTACGGTCCTATGTTATATTCCTGAAGAAATGTCTAAATTTGCCATTTCAGCCATCACTATGAAAAAGTGAGGAAAAAGGGTAATGCTAATATCTCCTCCTAACAGTGAGCTAAGGCTGGGCTAGATTTGCCAGACAATTTTGTTAGACCCAGCTGGTCCAGATTTCATGGCATTTGTTTCAAGATGCTGTCAAACCTGCTGATGTCAAGTGAGGGGGAAGTCTGTGCTTCACAGTGAGTGAGGAGAGATCCTGTGGTCCCATCCTACCTCAGAAAGGGTATTGAGTACACAGGTTCCCTCCCACACCCACACTGTCCCTCATCATGTGCTCCTGCACAGGCTGGTGGCCCAGGGAGGACCTGGGAGGATCATGCCCAGCTAAATGTGTGCATTGAAAAGGGACCCTGCAGCCCTATGCTACACAAAAAACACCTTAGTTTTTAAAAAGTTTTAGAAATGTATTACAAAACATTGTAGTTCATCTTGAAGTTAAAGAAGATTGTACTGACAGATTCATAATTGCTTAGATCCACTGAGAATTCAGAACATGGCAAGCTGTTTGACCAAAAGCACTTTCTAGTGTCTAACTCATCAGTATTCATTAAGTGGAAATAGAGGCTGCTGTGATGGAAGAAAAACATCAGATACTGTAACTTGAACTTTGGTAAGATCAAAAGCAATTAGTTGGGTACTAGAATAAGAGTGCTTCAGCTGAAGTGGAAGAGAAGGCAGCAAAAAAACCCCCCAAAAAATGTGCATGATTTTGCATTACAGAAAATTATTATAATGTTGTAATAAAAGTGTTGTTGCAGAGGGGAAAGGAAAGTGGAAAAATCAGCAAGACAGACTGACCTTTTCTCAGCTTGGGTTCCTAGCCTTTGTCATCTGGATTTGTTCAAAGTGGTTATCAAAAAGGCAGAACCCTGCTGTTGCTCCCTCCTGTGCCCTAGTCCATCTGAGTAGCTGTCCTCTTAAAGTAATCCTACTGGGATGGTCTTCTGGGATGGTCTTTGGTTTTCTTCCCCAAAGATGTATCCCAGCAGAGGGAAAAGTGAGAAGCAAAAAACAACGAAGTTTTAATGAGAATAGAATTGGATAAATAAATAAATAGGTATGCAAATAAATCAATAGAGAATAAGCAAAAGGAGTTGAAAATTATGTGTAGATAGAACTGAACTGAATTTGTTCCTCTTCTGTCTCTCTATCTTAACATAAAAAAAAAATTTTGCAGGAAAACAAGAGGAAAAAACCAATTATGCTATGAGGCAAACCACCCACCAATTGCTTCCTATTTACAACTAGAAACCCGCCATGCAAAATAGATAAATGGAAGGCTAATTAGGAAAACGGATATGATTAAATGTTTGAGGAGCATGGTATCTTCTCTGCCCATGTGTGTTCAGCTGCTGCAGGAAATGCGCCAAAGACAGAAACAGAGCCGTCTCTGCAGACAAGGAATAATGGGCAGGTGGACTCTGCCTTCAGTAACACTGGGATCCAGGAGCTCTGAGGTGGATTTGAACAAGCAGGATCTGCTCCTCATCTGTTTCCACATACATCCCCTCCAGACAGCCTCAGGGACTGTCCTGGCATCCTCAGGTGCCCAGGGCACATAGGTACCGTCCACTGCCTTCCCTCTCCCCAGCAGCCAGGACGCTGCAGGACCTTCTGGGAGACAGTGTGACTCCTGTGAACATCTGCATAGTGACCAGCTATAAATGCCTTAGGACACCGTGGTGATCACCTGAGTTAGTTATCTAGCCTCTCTCTTGTCTGGAAAAAAAAAAAAAAAGGGGGGGGTTTATATCACTCACTTGTATCTGAAGACGATGACTTGTGTTAGACTGGAAATATCTGCTACTATGAGGACTGTGGCAAAGAGAATAAAGAAATAAAATGAGAATGAGAGCAAGGCAGAGTACAGAAGAGAGGGACTGACTTTGCTGTGCACCATCCTCGAGGATTACAGGATTTACAGTGAAGCAACCCAGTTGTTCCCCCCAGTCCTTCTACTACTCCATTAAATCTAAAGATAACTTAAAATTTCTATGCTTTATACAATACAGCAGCTTGGAAGGCAGGGTAGGAGGCATGGTTTTCAGCAGAAAAAAAGGATTAGATACCTGTCCTGTTTCTGAAGCAAATAATGTGCAGGCACTGGGCAGTGTTCCTACAGGAATTAGTCTCCAAGCAGCCAAATCTGCAGCAGAGTCCTATGCAGATATTTCCTGTCTTCTCTGTTCACTGGAAAACACAGGTCACAGTTTACTGTCATGAACTTGATGCATTTCTGTAAAAATCATTTGAATTAAATAAACACCATTATCAGCTGAAATGTTTTATTACAACATTTTGGAAACAAGCACTGTTCTCAAATTGTTTTGCACTATATTTAAAAGCGATTCAGATAAACCTATTTTAAAATGAAGTATTCAAAGCATGTCTATACAGATTAAATGTAACAATCTTGTTTCACCTTTTTAAACAATCCTGTTTAAAAAGTAGATTTTAATTATTTTTTTCAAAAACAGAATCTTTTTTTGTGAAGAAAATTTACTTCAGATAGAGCTGTGATTAATTTTTTCAATTATTTAATTAATCAAGAAAAAAAAGTCAGTTATTTATAAAACCTTAATCTAGTTTTCCTTTCTGAGTTGGTCTTATTGCATGTTTGCATACAGACCTCCTGTTGACCTCCATGGAAGTTACGCATCTGAAGGGAATGCAGAACCAGACTCTGCAGACAAAATTAGTGATTTTCTAATTGCTCTAATTGGTGTTTAATTTTTCCGCTGTTTAGAGACCAAGTTACTGACTTTTAATGGGAAAAAGAAATATATGCTAGAATGAGAATATAATCAGATAAGAAAAATAGTTAACATTATATTAGAGCTCCAGAAACAGAACAATTGGTAAATGTGAATGTTTTCATTTGAGTTACAAATACCACCGATTGCCATTTCCCTTGCCACTTCTACTAATTTGTGTTCAGAAAACCACATCCTTGAAAATGTGTAAAACATCTGCTTTGAGAAACGGAGTGTCAATAGCTGAACCGTGTGCATTGCCATACAGAGACCTTTGGAGAGGTAAAGAGGAAGAGTAGATCATTTCCGTTATGGATAGGGATTTGTGAGTTGTCCACAGGATGGATCTAACCACATTATCCATTTATTCAGCCTACATGGGGGGAAAGAAGAGAGTCAAAAACACCAGCAATCACACACACATAAAGTATGTTGGGTTTTATTCAGATGAAACATGACAGTGACTTCAGCTGGCTCCCCTTGTATGGAGGTACTTCTGGAACCCCCCATTTTCCTATTTTCTTTGAGTTCTCCTAGTTTCTTTGTTTTTCCTGAAATTACCACCTGTCCTATTTACATGTCACTGTATGCTAAGCAATCTGAAACCCTCTGGCGCAGTAACTTGGTGTGACTTGACCTCTCACTGATTTACTGAGCCTAGAAAACCTCTGCAATAAAAACTGCAGTGAACAGTTGGGTATTTGACAGCGGCAATCCATGGCCTCTCCCCTCTCACGCTACCTGCACAAATACCCTTTACTGAGCAGTACTGACTTTCTTAGCATGCAACACAGGCCTTCTGCTGATAATCAGTAACATCTGCTTCAGATCAAAGGGGTAGAGAAAAATATTCCTTGCAAGCAGACTCTGCTCATCTTGGTTGTCTGTAGCAAATTTTAAGCAGAGCTGGCGCGTAACAAAAATCACAGTTGACAAGGGGTATTTTTAGCTTCATACCTCTCATCTGGATATCAGTATACAGCAGCTCATTTGGGTTTTGAATTTCTATCAGTAATGATTCTCCAAGCATCTCCTGAGTCCTGGTAGATTCATTGAGCCTACCCAGTGAGCACGCAATGGGAAAAGTTAAATAGGGAAATGCTGTAAATACCATTTTGGGCAGTATGTTTGCTAGGTTAGATACAGATCAATTAGTTACAACGTTTAAAGGTGGTGCTGCCACAATTCTGAGCCCTTTTATGAAAATGCCCCTACCACTACTACATACTCTATTGCCATTCATTTCATTTCTTCAGTTTGATATTAATTCATATTAAAGATGATAGGTAGATAGATAGAGAGATAGACAGAAATATAGATAGACATCCCAGGGTGGGTGCTGCAAATAAAACTACTCATTGCTGCATATATTCAGTGAAGGAATTGTTAAGTGAAATTCTAGAAACCAGGCTTTATGGGAGGGGATCACCTCTGAAAGAATTCTTTCTTTCTCTTTGTTGCCTGTGTTACCCTAACATATGCATTCTGAGAACATTATTTTCTAAGTTATTTCGGATACATTTTATTTTTTTTGTATACCCACCCCATCTGAATAGTTAGACCTCTTCACCACTGCATCCTGATTTTCTGGAAGTCCCCAAAGATTTTTGGGTTTACTGGTTTGAATTAAATAATTGTAATTAACAGGTCATCTTTATAATTTAGAGAGTATTTTGCTCCCCTGAAAAATCCAGTAGTAAAGTCTGGATTAAAAACATTAAAGAAACACTTTTGGTGCAGGTTTTTGAATTTGCCAAGGCTATGATTTCACAAAGCTATGGACCAAAATAAGTTTCCCAGTGATGGTTTTCAGTACATACAGATGAAGCACATATTTGTCTGATGTCCTGCAAATATTTGTTGACAATGCAAAATTAGTTCATTTTACTTTCTCTCACTCTCACATACACATCTATTTCTGTGTGCTTGTGTGTATGCCACCAAACTCCTCAATCCTCCCTGTCATTCTTCTCTGAATTCTCCAATCACTTCTAGGAAGATGCTCAGCATCCCACTCACTGTTGCAGCTCCTGCCACCCCAGAGGCATGGAGAGCATTTGCAGGATTCCGACTTTGCAAGGGGATGTTTCTGCATAAAGAGACCCAGACGGGCCATATATTGTAGCAACCTCACATTTAATCATCTTCTATCTCCAAATCATTTGTGTAAGTCTGGAATCAACCAGCACCATTGAAAGCCTGGGTAGAGGAATGCTGTGCATGGTATAGTCAGAAAACTGGACCCCCAGTCCACTCCATTAATCCCAAACCATCTTTTCTTTGAAGATTCTTTCATCAGTGCTTTGCCTCCACTGTGCTCACCTGTTTCCAGTTCAGTTCACCATTGGGATTTCCTTTAATACTCTGTTAACAACTTCATTCAGATCATTTAACAAGCCTGCATGTAATACCAGTCTCAGCAGTAAGCCACCAAGCTCCAATATGACACATTAATGTTTATCACTGCCCTTTGTTTACAATTCAGGGAGTTTTTATCCCAGTCAAAGTAACTGTCAAGACAATTACCTGAGTAATATTTCATATATGACTCTATATAGTGCATTACTGAAATGTAATTATATTGGTGTAAATTGTCAGAGCTATCAACAGAATTAGGCAGGCTATATTCATAGAAGACATGCTGCTGTCACTTCCTCTGCTTTTCTTCTACCTAATTTGCTTGTCTGAGGCAGAGCCAGGGCCTAGGAGCAAGAAGGGTGCTTGGGCAGCACATGTATGGAGCCATGAGATACTGTGGAGCAGACACAGATGGGAGAGTTACAGACTGCTGCACTGGACAGGAAATGTCTACATTACTGTCCTCAGTGGCTTCTGCTTTCCTGTCATAGATGTTTGGGGTTTTCTTTCCTCAGAATTCCCTCCACTGCATAAAGTGAGATGGGAGCTTATTATCATCCAAATTGAACTCCCAGGATTGTTCCTCCCTTCTAGAGAAACCAAACTACATCTGATTTTCTCTTCTTGTTCACACTCAACTTGGAGCATGAATTGCCTTACAGAGGAGTTTCCTCCACCCTGAGGTAGACATCACCAACTAACAGGCAGTCTTTTCATTGCTCTTCATCCACTTCTTCTGGTCCAACCCTTAAACCACTGTTGGAAGGCTCTTGCAAACTGTTCCTTTTCTGTTGTGTCTCAGCAGTCTTTGTCTGGGAAGCACATCCAAGTCTGGGAGTGTTATTGAAGCTACTCGGGATTGATGGCTTCTCCCAGACACCATCTCAGCTGGCTCAGGCTCTGCAGGAACTGGCAATGTGGCTGCTCCCAATTAAACCTCACATTTGTGGCATAAATACCACAGTCCCCATATGACCTGAACCGACTGTCTTTTTCATGTTTATATTTTCCGGGAGTCCACGTCTGGTTTGGCAATTAACAGGTCTTTTATTAGATCTTCTTTACTTCCTAAATGCTCCTATTTTCCTTTCTCATTATGACATAACCTTTTTAGAGTCAGATAAAACTCTTCTTGTGCGAATTTAGTCCCCTCACCAGTTTCTGGATGTTTTCCTTTGAGGCAGCTTTTTTCCAGGCAGGAAGTGGCTTTCATTAAAATGTGTTGTATTTTTCATTTGTCCTTTGACCATTTCCAACTACATTTCTACTGGTTTTGTCTACTTATACCTTTTTCCTTAAAAGCCTTAGCCAATTCTTTCTTTTTATTTTGTTCTATTGTTGTAGGTTTTCTTTAATCTCAGTTCTTTTCTTTAGCACATTAGTCTAGACCTGAAGGCGAGGATGATGGGGAAGAAGCAAAACAGAAAACATTCCTGAGATCTCAGCCTAAATCACAAAATTAAACACTTGATAAAAGCATGAGTGCCTTCTGGTATGGGTTGCTTAACCTTGCTAAAACACTACTCCTGGCCACTGAAGGCACTTGGCTTCCCAGTTGGTGGCATGCAACCTCTTAAGCACACACCTCTGCTTTTATTCAGAGAGAATACTTGCTAGAATTGCTATTAAGCAGCTGGAAAAAAATGTGAAAATCACAGAAGGGCTTTGTTTTCTGCAGAATCACAAACTCAACTAATCTCAGCCCTTCCAAGGTGTTGGAATCATTTGCTACATTGAATTCTGTCTTACCTAAGTCACCGTGACAACAAATACTTCAAAGTATTTTGTCATCTCAGAGGCATTTGTCTTACCACATTACCACAAGGTGTCATGCCCTATGAGGTAGCCAGAGTGTAGAAAAAAAAATGAGGTTTGTTTTTTTTAAACACTCTGTTTAAACACACTCTTTTGGTTTTTTTAACTCATTGTGCAGCTCCTTCATCAGTGTGTGATGAAGCAAGTTCCACTCACTTTATACAAAGTTAGCCACTAGATAGTTGAAAAGCTTCTTCAGAAAAGAAGAAATGGCAAGATTTCTCTAGTGTTATCATCCACTGTTCAAATAATGAAGCAGGGGAAACTGTTCAGCTCTCATAATTTAAGCCAAATAAGGATTAAAGCAGTATATTGATTGATTGACATTTAACTCACCTGCAGTACATTTGGGATCAATACCAATAATACATGAGATAAACCATGTCTCCTCGAGGCTAAGAAAGGTCCTTCCACAAGCCCCCTTGTGTGCACCTTGAGTGTGGGTCTTCACTTGTGCTTCATCCAGTCATGCCACTTGTTGAGCACCAGCTCCATGAGGAATTCCATAGGGATGATGATCTGTTTGATGTACGTGGTGGTAGCAATGCTGACAGGGCAGCTTCTGGCAGTGTCAAACCAGATTTGGCTACTGCTGGTTATCCTTCAAGTATCTCCCCCAACCCCACACCAATTTTCAGTTTCTTTTATACTTCTTTTGACCCCTCCTCTGTTTCAAAGCTCTCTTCAAAGTTCCCTGGCTATTGTTTAATCCACTGATGATTTCTCTTCCTCTTTAACACCATCAGGATGGGGCTCATGACCACCTTCATCTTTAACATGATCGGTTAACATGGACAAATGTCCTGCAGCCAATTTTGTGTATGCAACACACACACACAGACACACACAGACACACACACATATGCACTTTACCTCACACTGTTGGATTACCAGGTGTTGTTATTCAGGCCATTTGCCAAGCGTGGGCTGTGCAAGCACCTACATAGTTAGTTCAAAAAGTTCTGTGAATATTAATCTCTTCCAAGGTAGTTTTTTATTGTTAAATGTAGTTTGGTATCTTGGAGGATACTTGAAACACTGCACTCACCTGCACATTTGTTTCTCATTTAAGTAAAATTAATGGCAGCCACTGAATTAAAGGTTCCTATTGTCACTTCTGCTAATTATATGAAGACAAACACCTGTGGCCAACCCCAGCACACTGAGTTGCTAAACTGTTGGTAAGACATAAAGAACAGATGCCTATTACCATCAATCAGCGTGGCTGATCCTAGTGGACTGCATAAAGAGTGGGAAGCTGAGGAATCCTTTGCTTCCACGCTTGCCCTTGTTTTCAGTGTACCATGGCACATTAAGCACAGAGCCAGTGCAGGCTGTAAACTTTACTGAAACCTCTTCAGCACCTTGAGCAGTCATTTACAGCAGTGGAGGAATGTGTTCCAACTTCAGGGAAATGGCAGCTGCACCCGTTCTTAATAAACCTGTGTCTTATGCTTCCTATTAAAAACCTAGGACTCCAGAACTAGTCCATGTCACGGGATTGTTATAGTCTGCTACCTTGCGATCTTCTGCCCTCTTAAGCTCGGCTTTGAGCTCCTTTTTACCACTACATGAACTAAGAGAATTTCATGGATGTTTTACTTTATGCTGGCTGGCTTCTGAACCATGCCAGCTGTGCAGATTTTGTCTCTTGGTCCTGTCCTGTTGGCTTCATGGCCCATGCTGGGAAACCAGCACAGACTATTCAAGCCACCTGAAGTTCATTTGCAGAGCTCCATTTCAGGACAGGTCTGAGCCCAAGGAGAGTGTACAGGCAATATTATGAATACTTTCCTAGGTACTTACAAAGTATAGCTACGGCACGGTGGAGAAAATACGGGCTTGCTTTGGTAACAGGCTGTTGCAGATAGGAAGGGCAGCAGTCTGGATGAGAAACAGTCCAAGAGGGAGGCAAAAAAAAAGAAACTGAGATGAAACAATTACCTATTGTCTGTAAAATGGGAATATCAAAGCTCCAAACCAAGTTAAACAATGGTGTAACCAAGACTGAAAGCTTGCTCAAGGGTACAAAATACTTATATAGTTTCCTGAAGAAATCAAAAGAGGTGACTCACCAACAACTGCTTGCAGGAAGACTGGCAGAGACACTGACAAAATAAGTGATGTGATGACTTGCTTGGGTATGTCTTGAAGGAACCTAAATTTTAAAATCAAATAAGTGAGTCAGCAAGGAAGGAAAAGGACAAAGGCTCTGCTTGCTTCAATCTTGTTCTCTCGGCTTGTTACACTTCTATGAATAAATAAATCACAGTAGTCCGGGAAGCAGTTGTGCTGGATTGTCTTGATACCAAAAAACTGGAGGGTGGCAAATCGGTGAGATGACAATTTTGAAGATAACTCTGGAGATTTGAGGAACCCTAGGTCTTTAGTCCTGATGCTTCTACCAGGAAAATTACATGAAAGTGTAATGAAGATTAGAATTAGTGGACACTTGAATAAAAATTATCTGAGCAGAATAATCAAGGTTTTTATGGAGAGCAATACTGCCTTATGAACAAGGTTTTTGAGTGATTGAACAAGAATATGGATGGAGATGATCAAGGTCATTCTAACTACTTGGATTTCCAAAAGACTTTTGACTAAGCCCATTACCAAAGATCATTTAGGGAACTAAGCAACCATGGATCAAGGAGTACAGTGCTTTTATGGATGAGTAAATGGCAAAGATGAAACTAAACAAGAGCAATTGTTTGCTTTTCAGATTGGCGGGAGCTGTGGGGGATCATTTTGGTATTTGACATAAAAAGGGAAAGAGCTGGAAGAGGACGGGGGTAACAGGCTGGTGTGATATTTCTGATGAAACTAAGTTACTTTGGGTTGTAAGGACAAAGTCAAAAATGAACAAAGATGGACATCCTACAATGTTATGTTATGTGAATTAATAAAGAAATGAAGCAACATGATTAAGAGTGTAGCCTTACTGGAACAAGGCTCTTGCACAATAAAATGTTACACTGGACAATTAGAGATTAATTTTACAGAGTTATTTAAAAATGGAAGTCATGTAAAATGGTATTCTAGGCTTCCACATTTGTTATAGCTTAATTACTTTCAGATCAAACACATTGCCTCTATCATTAAGAGACGTGTTCTGCTAGCCCTGGAAATTCTGCCTATCTTCTAAAACTCAGAGCAGATTCTCTTCTCATTATGTCTGCTTTGATGCCTATAGAAAATCAAGCTGTGAGTTCACTCAATATTCACCAGTTCTACAATCTTCCAGCTGTGCTTTTCTAAAATTTGTGTGCAACTCCACGACCCCAGGTTTGGTGACCACTGTGATGAGAATGCCCTTGAGGGATTCACCTTATTCAATTTTATTGATATTATGTAAACAAGGTGCTTGCAGAACTGAAACACATAAAAGAGTATTTCTGTCACAAAATAGGCAGATCTGACTGTGCGCTCACAGGGGAATAATCTGTGTGTAAGAAGACAGCATTTTTACATATCTGCTTTCCAGAGTATGACTACACAGTAATTATTTTTGACAATACATCAGACTAATGCACTCCGATATACTCTGTAAAATTAATGAAGCCATAGCAATGGCAGGTAGAGCAACAACATTTGCTGTTAAATCCTCAGTGATTAGTCAATTATAGAATTAAGATTAAGAATTAAGAAGTATAGAAATATAGAATTAAGGAATTTTTCCATTCTCTTGCTAGTACAGATACACTGTCAAGGGCTTGGGAAAAAATATTTGGGACCTATTGAATCATAAATTTAAAAAATAGAATAAAATTAACTACTAGACTTCCTTTGTAATACAAGATGGCAGATCTTTTATAGAAGGAGACAAATTCTTCTGTTTAAAGAATCAATGTGTGTACACCTGCTAAACTGATTTGTTTACTGTGAACAGTTTCTTTAAATGCCAGCTATTGTGTTCTGTGTGATGGTTGTCACAAAGGATGCACGGTCATTTTAGGTCCTTCACAGAGCCTTAAGAACATTTATTCATGCTGGTTTTTTAACCCAAGAATGAGTTTTCTGCTGAGAAAGCATGTCTTGCTCATGTTTGTCATTTTAAGTGTGGGAATAAACCAAATTGCGCATTCCTTTTTGTTGGATGCCTTCAATTCAATACACAATGTTCATTTCATCTTCCTGAATCAATAAATTTCTTTCTAAATGCAGGAGCACCTAAATGACTTTTAAGTCCCTGGGGGTTTTCTTAAGGGATAATTATTTCTGAAACTACAGGAAGGTAAAACCTGTATTATGTCAGGACACC
Organism: Machaerirhynchus nigripectus; assembly: GCA_013397975.1. Classification (NCBI taxonomy): domain Eukaryota; kingdom Metazoa; phylum Chordata; class Aves; order Passeriformes; family Dicruridae; genus Machaerirhynchus; species Machaerirhynchus nigripectus. Next base: position 1,138,700 of record VZRQ01004240.1, on the reverse strand, counting down.
AGCACAGGGAAATTAATGCATCTGCAGCAAGAACCTTCCCTCTGCTTTCTATTCAGTTACAAGCAGAAAAAACACATTTGCTGTTTTCTCTGCTGTGGTTGGTTGTATTGCTGTCTCGGCTTTGAAAGTAAAAAAAAGGGTAACCTAGAGAAGCATGGTTATCTCTCCACATCAAAGGGGCTCAAAAAAGCAGCAGTTGCTTATAATATATTTGTCCCTTCGTCAGCTAGAGCGCTAACTGGAGCCTGCCCAGCAAACACTGATGTTGAGAGTAGCATAAAAGCTAATATGGGAAGAGAAGAACTAGATGCCTAATGAAGATGTAACAACAGAAATTGTGAGAGGGTTTAGAGACAACAAAACCACTGTTTGAGGACACAAAGAAGTACTCGTCTCTGTACTCCAAAGTTGTGGAGTTTGTCTTGTATCCTTAAACAGTAGGTCCTACTTCAGAGAAGCCAGGGCTGCCCTTACTGTCAGGGATGAAACACAGCCACCAGGAGGACATGCATGATGGCCAGATGTTCTAAGCTATCTGTTTTACAGTTAATACATTTATTCAGTTCACAGACAGAAAGGGAAGCCTAAAGTGGCAAGTACAAATTCCCAAATCATAACCTCTTGCATTTTCACAAATACCTTTCAAAAACCTCTAGTTTGGATGTACAACACTGCTCACTGCAACAAATGCTAAGAAAACCAAAAAAGAGAAAGCGGTCTACTGAGAGCAGAGGACTAGAAAAGGAACTCATCTCCTCTTGTGTAGAGTCTTCTGCATAGTATTCACTTCTCTTTCACAATACATTGATGCTTTTCAGAGAAAGATGAAACCAAGTTAAAGGATGTCTCAGTCCTTATACGCATGATTATTGAGAATTAAACCAATTTGTCCAATTGAAATGCAGTTTTTGCTCATTACAGAGATTACAGACAAAAAGTGTATCCATTTCAGGTTTTAAATGAATCTTCTCACTGATTTACAAATGTTAAATGGTCTGAGGTATCCACGGTGTGAATGTGGCTAGAATGAAAATAAGGTTAGATTCTTTCAGAGTAGGTTTGCATACAGTTCACAAGATGTAAGTTCGTTTAGTCATCAAAATCCAAAATAAGTGTCACAGAGAGCTTCATTCCTCACTGACTGCCTAGCAAATGTGGCATATATCCCTTCTTGGGCAAACAGATGAATAAACATTTGAATGTGTACAATCAGTAGCTGGCAATTTTTATGAATTCTAAATGAGATGGTTTGGTTTCAAAGTGACAGCCATCAGAGGAGAGAAATGCTTTTTATCTCTATAAAACCTCATAGCATGGTCTCCCAACATGGAGCTATTACTCTGAGAAAAAACCAAAACAAACCCAAAACACAAAAATACCTACTTCAAATCTAGGCAGATCAACACTACATTGTGGTCACTGCAGTAATTGCGGTTTATTCCCAAAAACACTACAGGCTGTATAGACAAAAGGGTAACAAGAATGTTATTGCCTCCTGCTATTATTCCTCAATTGAGGAAATGAAGGATTAATCCTAGACCACCAAAGCTTATGAATCATTAATTCAGTGGAAGTGTGGAACTAATTATCTCTGAGGGTTGGAGCCAAAGCAGTTTGCTAAAGGTCACCAGGAAGTCTTTGACCAGTCTGTGCAGAAAAGAAACTTAGAATATGATGAATATGCATCCAAAAATACAACAAAACACTGTCTCTGACTTCTGTTTACAGCATTTACGTATCCTGAGGAGACCACTTAGATGATAACCTCTCTGATACTTTGAATGCAGCAACACAAACAACTAATAGGCAACACAAGCTGTGACTTTGCAACTGCAGTGACTGTTCTTTAAATTGTGGTTAAGTGTCAAGTGGTTTTGTACCTTGCTGAGTACAGGCTAAGCTACCTCATGTTTGCTGTGGGTTGAAAACATTCTGACAGGCTCTCACAGCACAACAGCAGCTGTGGTATAAACTTGCCCTGTGGTAACTTGTTCACGCAGCCAGTCATTCCTTGTGCTAAATTCCAGGGATTAGCAGAGACACGGCCCATGGGTGAAAAGTGTCCACCTCTTTTATTTTATCCCATTTTTTGTGATATAGTGATATAGTAAAATATTTTTATGGGTTTTTATGGCATTTTTTTGCTTGTCTAGTTTTGAATATAAAATAGGCTTAGTACAATTCTCTGACAGGAGTTCTGTCATTGCTAAGCTGATTAGAAATTCAGGAGCAGGACAGCTGAGCTCTAGTGTAAGTTACCAGTAACAATCACCACTGGGAATTACTGTGTACTTCTGAAGAACAAAATCCATTTTAAATCAGAATGAGAGATGCGGGACAGTCAAGGAAGCTTGGAAGGTGACTGGGTAGTGTTATCAGTTAAATGGATTTTATAAAACATCAATTTTTCAAAGCCTTACTCACTAACATGATATAAGACCAGGCCCTCAGGGATTCTGCATCTCATCAGGAGCAAAACAAGGCAGCAAAGAGAGAGCTGGGCCATAAATTGTTTGTGATGGCTTGGTTCCCTGAAAGCCTGCAGCAGTGTAATCACTGAACTTTTCAGAGTATTTGATCACACACCTGGCATGTCCTAAAAGAGGTTTCCAATAAAATGCCTCCAACATGCATTATCAAGCAGCACAGAAAACTGCTGTACATGCAAAACCCTTGGCACGAATTAAAACTTTGACAGTTGCATTCAGATGATGAGGAACTTTATGAAATTTTTTCTCTCTTCTCACTGTTTTCTGACATTATTGTCACAATTTGGGTCTGGATGCAGGCTAGCTTTGCGCTGCTCCGTGAGTGTGTGACCTGCCAGGGAGCATGCCAGCAGCTCTGTTACAGGAGCAACCCTGGTGGCTCCATTCATTGAACAGCACTGGGCAACCCTGTGACAGCACGTGGTGTTGCAGCTATGGCTGACATAGCAGAAAGTGGAGTGCAAACTGTCTGCATTCATACATTTGTTGTAGAACAGCGAATCCGATAACTGTTGCTTTCTCCTTACCTTCATTTGCTTCTGAAATGGACTGCTGTTGTTACCTTGCTGCTGTTTAATCCTTACCATGATCTTGGCCATCCCCCTGAGCCATCATTCTGCCTCTTAATAAGAAAGCGTGGTCTTACGTAAGTAGTTAGATTATCAGGTATTACTGACACAACAAAATGATTGCACGTTTATTCAGACTTCTTTTTTGAGCTACTTCCTTCCTAATTTGGAAGAACTCTCTATGTTTGTAAGAGGGAATGAAAGACTCCTAATAAATCCATTATTTTCTTTGTTCAAATAGCTAGTACACACAGCAAGACAAGAGGTCTAGGGCTGAGGCAATTCCGTCTCCACACAGACCACTAAAAACCCTTCAAATTCTCCATTGCATCACTTTTAAAAATATCTTGGATCATGTGTTTGCTTGCTTTTGAATCTAAACGTGAATGACTTTTCAACTTATCATAGAATCATAGAATGGTTTGGGTTGGAAGTGGTCTTTAAGATCATCCAGTTCCAACCCTCCTGCCTTGGGAAGGGACACCTTCCATTAGATCAGGTTGCTCAAAGTCCAACTTGGCCTTGATCACTTCCAGGAACGGGGCATCCACAGCTTCTCTGGGCAACTTGTTCCAGTGCCTTGCCACCCTCATAGGACAGATTTTCTTCCTTATATCTAATCTAAATCTCTCCTCTTTTATTTTAAAGTCATTCCATCTTGTCCTATACAAGGGCTGTCCCAAAGCCCCAGCTCCAGCAGCAACCTCATCTAGAGTTAACTACAGCTTGTTATCCCAACAATCTGACAGCACCCTGCACTTGAATGTATTCGGTTTTCTGCTGTGTGCCCTCCTCTGGGGACACGGAGGCCTAGCTTTTTATGTGAATCCCCAGACACTGAAAGCTGCCACACCAGAATTTGGCACTGACTTATGAAGATCATTTTACATGATAGACAAAGTATGCTATGGGGTGTGGGGAACTGAGGGTTAGGGTTCCTGTTCACAGGGCAACTTCTGGTTTTACCCAAGGACACACTGTTGGAAGGAAGGGTAGATGACTTGCCTCCTCTGAGACTGAGGAGGGTGTTCAACCTAATTTGCAGACTTTCTGGATGATTTAGACTCATAGAAGAGGTGAGTCCTGCTCTGTGAAGTACTTGTATGTAGCACTCAAGTTGATGGAGGTACTTAATATGGGTTCCTATCTCTAACAATGGAGAAGGATTGGAGTTCAACCACTCTTTCCCCATACACTAACTCCTTTGTTTTGTAGATTGCTCTTTAGAAACGACCCAGAACATGCCTATGCTTTATGCCAAAAACAGAATTAAGTGCTGGATGCTCTCCTGCATTTGGGTTCCACCAAGTCACTTTAACAATTGTGTTAGCAGACTCCTGCACTTCTTCATGTACTCCTTGTCTTAACTCTTCACACTGTCTACCTCAGCTCCTAATTTACATGCTCTGACTCCTTTGCTAAGGCTAGAGGCCTACTTCTTATTGTAACACCTATGTGGGAGGCATATCAGCAGGTCTTGTGTATCTTTCTCAAATTAACTTAAACCCAGAAGTCTCATCATTTGGTCACAGCACTGATCAACTTCAATCCAAACTCCCTGTAGTAGTTAGATTCCTAATTTCCACAAACATAAATAGGAGACAAATATATAACTGCTACTGGGACCTGTATCAAAGGTCCTCCAAAATCCCTGTTCCCCAACTTTTAAATACATTACCATTACTATGATCCCATTATGAGATTCTTATTTTCTCACCCTCAGTCACCTCTCCTGGGTGCCAGCTGCATCTGCAAGAGAATTATGAGTCAATCATGAGTCATGACAAACCAAATGCTGTGCACAATTAATTGCCAACTTATAGTTTTAGAGATGCTGATCCTGTTAGGGTTGCAGTGACTTATGAGTCATTACAATATGTGGGATAGATCTCATGTTTTCTGAATTGACAAAGTCAGATCATGAAATCACCGAATCACAGAATCATCAAGATTGGAAGAGACCTTCAAGATCATCTGAGTCCAACAGTCAACCTACCACCACCATAATCACCCCTAACCCAGATCCCCAAGTGCCCCATCCAGACATGTTTGCAATACCTCGAGAGATGGTAACTCTACCACCTCCCTGGGCAAGTCATTCCAATGCCTAACCACTCTTTCAGTGGAAAAAAAAATTCTAGTATCTAATATGAACCTTCTCTGATGAAACTTACATTTTCTCTCATTCTATCAGTTGATGGCACAGTTGTACAAGCATAGGCCATTCACAAGTATGTACATATGTACATTCTCATGCAGGAAAATCAGATGTTACAAGCCAAACAAGAATCTGCAGTTTGTAGTACACACTTGTAATTCCAATACCAGCAGTTGAATACAGAATGGTTATTCTGGAGTTTTCATATGTTCTGCTCCTTCTTACAAATGTCTCTTAGAGACTAAAGGCTCACCTATGCTTTAGACAGTGTTAATATTTACTGTAACTGAGAATAACAGGTCAATGATACAGGACAGTGTTTATATAGAAATGCTCTTTTGGATGCCAGTATTATTTGCCACGTAGTTTTAGAGAAACGTAGAATAGCTTGTGTTGGAAGGGACTTTAAATTCATCACCTAGTTCCAACCCTCTCCCCATGGGCAGGGATGCCACTCACTAGATCAGGTTGCTCAAGACCCGATCCAGCCTGATCTTGAACTATTCAAGGGCTGGGCCATCCACAGCTGTAGGAATGGGGTTGGACGGTCAGGACGGTGGTGAAACGGACGGAGACGAGAGATCTCTGGAGTCAAGGCTGGTCTTGGAGCATGCGGTTTATTGCTTAGGGCGTGGGTATAGGGGGCCTGCTGAGAGCTGCCAGCTGCAGCTCTGAGCAGGCCCGAGAGAGAGAGAAAAAAAGGGAAAGAGAAGAGAGAAAAAGGGAAAGAGAAGAGAGAAAAAGGGGAAGAGCGCGAGCACACGAAGTTCCCGATACTTTAGCTCTTTTTCTACTGAATATTCTAATTTACACTAACCAATCTAGTACAAGATACAAATCCTATAGCATTTACATACAGCCTATAAGAATCATTACATTACCATACTGTGTGACCCTAGGACCCTTGATAAGGAGAGGGGTACTTTTTAACTTAAGGGGGATTACCTTTAGCTGGCCATACTATTGTTTCTCAGTTGTTCAGTAACTGAGGCTTGGCATTTTAGACATCAAACTTTGCTCTTAATTCTATTTCACTTACAGGTTTCATATTCTCAAAATCTAAGCAGTTATATTTATAAGGCTTTCCTGTTTCATCTTCCCCAACACACAGCCTTCTGAGCAACCTGTTCCAGTGCCTCACCATCCTCTCACAGTAAAGAATTTTTTCCTAACATCTAATGTAAATGTCAAAGTAAATGTCTCCTCTTTTACTTTAAAAATGTTTCCCCTTGTCCTACCAATCCGCTTATGTAAAAAGTCACTTTTTCTCCTCTTTATAAGCCACCATTAGTTACTGGAGGCTGTGATAAGGTCTCCCCAGAGCCTTCTTCAGGCTAACCAGGTACAACTCTCCCAGCCTGTTATAAGCTTTTCAGGTGAGACAGTGCTGACCATAATTGAAAATCTTTTGCCTACTGTGGGCACAGTTGGACCTGACTTCACTCAAGACCCTCAGGTCTTAAGGTACCCCATGTGGCATTTGACATCTCAAGTTCTGCTTATGTCTTTGCCTTGAAGCTCTCTGTAGACTTTCCTCTAACAATGATAACCTCTTCTTAAGATTGTTTTAGTAGAAGAAAATCTTCTCAATCTACAGTTGACAAACACAATAGACTTCGAGACCAAAAGACAACAGAAGGCCCATTTTCCTCTTCTAAAATCCTTTTATATTAGATATGGCATCAAAAATAGGAACCCCATCAGGTCCACTTGTCCATCTTTTATTCCAAAACACTTCACAGACTGATAGATAGAGATAAAATGTGTTTCTGATGGCAAGAACAGCAATCTGTAAAAAGAGATGGACAAGTATTAGAATTCTATGGCAATGCATCCAGCATCTGCCACAGATATGATGCCATGCATTCCTTATTGCATATAGAAAGAAGCACAGCCTACTGCTTCAGTACTTCGTTGGTGTTTGGTTCTTGAAGGTATTTGCCTCAGAAATCTGTTGCAAACAGTACCCTGGGGTCTTTGATATGATTATATGAACGATGAGAAAAGATGGTCATGTACTGCCATTTCCATTTTTCTCTTGTTTTTCCACTGAATTTTTCTGAATCAATTCTTCATGGGAAGATCAAGTCCAAGACTTATGTGGAGTCATTCCAACAGAGAATTTGGCCCCAGGTTTCTTTTTGTGTGTGATGAATTGACAGTCTGTACCTGTAGCCAAAGGGAGCAGATGGAAGAAATTATAGAGACAATTTTGTTCTAGTTGTATGCTTCAAAAAACTGCAAAATATTGTAAGGAAGTTTTTCCCTCCTATGATTTTATATATCAAATTAAGGTATTAGGAAGACAGAAGTACCCATTTTAGCACAATTTCCCAGTAACCACTTTCATAACGGCACGTGCATTAGCTGTTTTGTTGTTCTTATTCCTCTCCAGTTTCTGAAAAAAGAGACATTCTGTTATATTTTTTTTAACTACAGTGAACTCCACTGATTACTCTGATTATGCCTAACAGAGGACCCCTGGGATTCAATCAAGTCTCCTGCTGTGGATCTGGAGCTGTGGACTCAAGCCTAGTTTACAGACAAGTCTGGAGCCTATTCCTTGTTGATCCAGCTGGAAATGGATATGGAATCACGGCCAGACATGGCTGCAAGGTGCTGTCTACAATAACCACAATGCCCCTTCCAAACCAACACAACAGCCCTTTCAAGATACTTGTCTCATAAATGTCGCATTCACTAGGATATTTAGCTATTAGTCTGAATTAAATCTCCTACAAATGTTACTATGAAAGAGTCATCTTAAGAAGATACTGAGATATGATCAGGAAAAATATTTTCCTCATGTTTTTTAAGAATATTAAGTTGGCCAGAAGAGTCAGAAGGATCCAACTAGCGCAGGATTCAGCCTTCCAAAGGTGTTACTGTACTGTTTGTCACAGGTAGCACTTGATGTGTGGCACACTCGGCCTCAGTGTAGCTACGTTCCTCTTGGCAATGACAGTCCTTTTCCCAGTAGAATGAATCATAAGTAACTGCCAATATCCAACAACTGGTAATAGGACTGGTGCTTCTGGAAATCACAAAATCTGAATAAAAGGGCAGTGATAGACAAGGCCCTAGGAAACCCCAGCACCTCCCTTTTTTATTCCTTTTTCTCCCATTCACTGATAAAAGCACCATCCAGTGGAGTGGAGCAACGTTTTAGTCAATCCTGTGCCCGTGACAGCAGCCAAACTTCAAAGGTGCCAGGAACAGATGGTAATATCCTCTAGTTAAGGGATGTTTGGTGAAACACTTTATAGAGCAGATTGTGGCACTGAATTCAGTAAGGCTAGTTTTCTCTTGAGAGGAAAAAAAAAAGGAAGAAAAGGAAGAAAACAACAACAATCCCCAGGAGAACAGCGGTTAGCATACTTGATGAGGGCAATAAGAACAGTACACTCACAGCAGTGCTTCCTCCAAATGTTCTCATGGCAATCATCCAGCAAACAATCATTTGAGGACTTCCTGAGCCAGAGATATTGTCACAGTGTATATTAGAAGTGTATTATGCAATTGTTTAATACAATTGTGGGCTACACAATGGATATTTTAAACATATGTTGTACACTGTTATGTATAGTACCACTGCATGTAACACAATATGTTCACATTTTACTTTGGCTGAAGTTCTCTCTCATTAATTTGTCCAGTCACTCTCTGAATTATGTAAACTTGTAGCACCCATAACTTTCTGCAGGGAAACTTTTCACAGCTTGATTGAATATTGTATGAAAATTAACCTCTTTTGTTTGCTTTTATCTAGTCATCTGCTTGTTTCATTTGAAGGTCTCTTGCTTTTGTACTGGATGAAACACTTTATAATAAAAATTTATAATTGTCTTTTCTAGCCACTCATTTTTACAGACCTTTCTACCCTCTCAGTTATCTCTCTGCCAGTCTACTCAACTTGTCTATTTATTATTTAGCAGTTCCATACCTTTGATTGTCCTTATCCCTCATCTCTATACCTCTTTCAGTTTTGTTATCACCCTTGAGACAGAGCCAGAACTGTACTGAGCACCTCCAAGAGGCACACTGTGCATATTATTTTCTGTTTTGTTTGCTATTGCTTTCCTAATAAATTTTAATACACTAGCTGCTTTTTGCTTGCAAACAGAAAAATTAATAGAAAATTATTAGAAAAATAATAAGAAAATAGCCTAGATTATTCCTTAGCACATGTGAGGTATGAACTGATGCTGGCATACCAAATACAAGAGCAACAAAAGATGCTAGAGGTGCAAAGAAGCCATACATATGCTGATAACTCATAGAAGGACCACTGGCCTCCTACTGACTGCTGAGGAACTGTCTTAAATGAGAGGCTCTATTAAAAATAATGTTTTGATTAACCTCATGATTTCCTTGACAGCATTTACTGCTCTCTGGAAGGGCTATGACATTTCCAAGGGGCCAGTATTTGAGCAGTATTTCAAGACTCACTGGACCAGAAGGAGATTTAGATTAAAACTCTACAGTTCTCAGAGAGGACAGTGGAGGTTTAATTACCTGGCTTGTGAGGCTACTGCTCCCTGACAGTGTTAGCTACTACCCCAGAAGGAGGTGCCTCCAGCAATTCCAAGTTTTTTATTTGGGAGGAAATGCTTGCACATTTTATAATTACAATGATCAAGAATGATTTAATTTTGATTCTGCAAAAGATTTTGAATACTGAAGTAATTCTTTCAGCTCAGTGTTTTCCATACAGATTTGGTTGGAGTCAACACAAACACCAGGCACTATTTGGAGAACCGCACTGTGAGGAGGCTTCTTCTCAGAATTTTCATAGCATTGACAAGTAATTAGGGTTTGAAATTTGAGTCATAACAGGAAGAATTTTAATCAGGAAAACAAGAAAATGAGTATGTAAAGAACAGAGACAGATTAACACCAACTGAACGATAGTAAAACCAGAAGTGCCATGGTTGTGCTATCAGAGACTTAGAGAGACTTTTATGGCACACATAAGAAAACTAGGAAAAGAAACATTTGAAAAAAATGTGTCTTTTGAGAATGATCAAAAAAGGGAAAAGAATACCGCTACAGAAGAGAGGACCAATTAAAAACTAAGTATGGGTGATCCATAGCATTTTCAGTACCAGGTTCAGCTTGATTTACTGAAGCCATTCAGAGATGCTGATGCTGAAGGGACACTTCCAGTTCTTGGTCTTTATCTATGGAACAGATCTGTCCTGGAGAAAATGGAAAAAAATTTAAAAGTTTTAAGAGTACATTCACTTGTTCTACATTTAGACTCACCAAACTAACCTATCGCAGCTCCACCAGAATCACGTGGCACTCACAATGTCAGGCATCCCTTTCTGAGGAAATTTGGAACATTTTATTTCACTAGAGAAATGACTACTTTCACTACTTTCCCATGAAGTTGTCTGAAGACAAATCTAAATCACTTATCATTGAAGAAAGAAGATAAGTTAATTTCAAATAAAGGTTAGAGTTCGCTATTTCAGTAACAGCTCTCTAGACTTCACAAGAATAAGGGAGGAAAGAAAGGAAACTAATTCTACTGATGAAATTATCATTGGTGGAATTTCTGGCCATATAGGGGCTGTGAAAGGCCCTCCTTCCTTACTGCGCTGTAGTTTACTTCCTGACCCCACAATCTCTGAGAGAAGCCTACTCTGTTTAGCAGGAGAGCAATGGTCTCTTTTTATCACATTTTATTTTTCTAATTGATTCTTTTATTATTATGTTTTGAGAGCTGTAAGAAAGGTTGATTTCTTAGACTTTTTTCTTCGTTTAGGCATGTAACAAAGAGGTTTTCAGCTCTATGTCTCTGGCTTTAACTTATTTAGCCTGTTTAACATCTTTTAGCTTATTTAGATAATTTTAGCTTATGCCATTTTCTTGTGATGATTCTTGGCAATGTCAGTTGATGATTCTGGGACTTTCGGTAGGTGCAGCACAGCAAATGGCAGAGACAGTCTCCGTGTCACAAGAATTTCTGGGTAAGTACCAGACAGAACACGATCCAGTAGGTAAAACATACATCACCCACATGAGAATAGGAACCTAACACATTTTCTTTTCAAGAAATTTTTCTTGATGGATCACACCACATCCCTCTCCTCTCCTCCCTCTCTCTTCTCTATGAAGTACAGGTGTCTTTTCTGCAAATAACTTCAAACATTCACAGATAGAGCTGCAAAACCAGTTTTTCTCAAGGTAGAAGCTTTTAATCTATAATTTTGGAACATATTAATTTCTTTAGATGGATATCAGTGGACTGTTATCAGAGAGTGGGACTAGAAAACAGCTTTCATACAAAACCTTTAATGGGAAAGCCCAGGCCAAGAATACCCAAAATTAGAATTTTGTCCAATTTCTTTCCCCTGGGCCAGAAGTCAGAGAATGGCTCTGAAAGTAGAAATGACATTCTGTATGGTACAGAGAATTGTGTCAATGTCTTGTACACTTCTTGGTTTCTGCCAGCTATAAACCCCTCAGCCAAGCCCTTCTCCCAGGAAGCCTTTCTTTTGGCATATATATGGAAAGAGAAAGATGAAATGCTATTTTAGGAGAGAACAGAAATCAGAAAGTGACCTTTGCTGTGAGATTGCTCTGTACTTTCATGGCGAGGGCTGCCAGAACAAGCAGCATCATGGGGTTGCCCTGCTCTTACAAAAGACGGAGACAGAAAATGTTGCCTATTTCTTCTATTGTTCCCACAAAATCTACAAAACCTGTCCCTCACCCTGACCATACTGCTGTGGTCTCAGCCTGCCGGGCAGTCACAACAGTGCCAATTTCTCTGTAAGAAAATGTTCCTTTTCGTAAGATCATTCAGGTTGGACCATTTCAAATATCTAACTGGTTGTATACGAAGATACCAGGTGTTTCTTTGCTGGGCCTCTTTTGAAATGTGAAGTAGCACCACTATCTGAATTGCAGTTTTTCATGAGCTGTGCTTTACTCCATCTAATTTATACAAGAGCAGATACAAATTCCCAAACCGCTGTCCAGTGTGTAGAAATTTAAAAGCCTTGTGGAAAGCCCCAGTAGTTGCACAGAAGAGCATTACTGCTACAAAACCATTGAGCCTGTCTCCACAACTAAGGGAATACCCAGATGTCAACACCCCATCTCTGCTTCTCTCAATGCTCTAGAGACAAGGACAGCACAGGTAGCAGTGCTGATCATTGTCCTGCTAAAGGGAATTCCCTGTGAGTGAGTATAGGGAACAACTCAGAGGTAATATAAGGGAAGAAGTAGAAAAGAAGACAAGTTTTTCCTTTGCTACAGTGAGGAAAACACAACCTTACATAAGAGAGGAATGTTTCTTTCCAAGAATGAAGTGAAAGGAAAAGAAATCTCTGCAGAACATCTTTCCACTAGATTTAGTTTGCCCAGTATATTTAAATAGCAGTTTTACAACCTGTTCTAGCTAGTATGACTGACCTCTGTGGTCTTTTGATATTAATAACCTGAGTACTATCAAAAGTAAAATTTATGGTACCTATAGTTGACTGAAGGAGGTTTACAGAGTTTACCAGGAGAAGTGGGTATTAGATAATCTGATTTGAAGCTCCAGTATTTCACAGACAATTTCACAGATGTATCCCACAGCTCCCTTTTCACTGTGCTATCTTGTGTTTGGCTAAACACATTTTCCAGCAATTTAGCTACACTTGAATCCAAAAAACCAGACAGCTGGAGAATCCACCACTGTTTTATTAGCTTAATCCAGATGTTAATCAGCTTCACTGTTAAAAATTTGTGCCTAATGTCCCATTTAAATCTGTATGACTCTAGTTTCCAGAAAATGGTGGGGGTTTTTTGGTTGGTTGGTTTTTGGTTTTGTTTTTTCTTTCTGCTGAAGTTTTCCCTATTTAATTCAACTTCATTTAATTCACTTACAATCACTATTCACTTTTATCTTCAAAAACCTACTTATATTGATGTCGTATCATGCGTCAGGTCTTCTTTTTTTTTTTTTTGAGTGAACTTATATCTCACCCCAAAATCATTCCTGCACTTAAATCTCTTCTGTAAAGGGTGTGAGAGGTTTTTGGGTTTTATTTGTTTGATTGGTTTTTTGCATATATCCAATTTCTATAAATTAGTGTTAAAACAGAAAAGCTCGTGTGACTTGTTACTCTTATTTCATAATGAAACTTCACCACTATTCTAAAGGAAAATGAACTTGTCTCCCTAAGTGTGAGTATTGAAAGTCACGTTTTTACCTGAGCATCACAGTAAGAGTTTTTGGTGAGATGCTTGCATATTGTGACCTTTAAATCATTTTCAGAACAAAGTTCTTGCAGTAAAAGTTCACCATTGTGTAAGCTTGGCCTGAATTTCATGTTCTTAGTTTTTACTGCGGTAAAGTACATTTTTTGAGGTTGGCAGGGACATAGCCACAGCTTCACTGTAATTTACCTTACGATGTATCTTCATACAGTCTGAAAACTGCATCAGCTCTTTGTATTTACTTTCACATCATTAATTCACATGTTGAAAAACATCAGGATTACTACAGCTCTACGTAAAATCCTGCTACAGATGTTCATACTCAGTTATGACCCTGTGTGGACAATTCATGATTGGCATCTGTTTAAAAAAATCACTTCCCACACTATTTTCTTACTGTTCCTTTACTGTTTGTATACAATACTGACATTAATCAGAATGCACTGAAATAATGCCAAATTACTTGACAAAGCCTAAATAGATTACATTTTGTACTTTTCACAAACACACACTATCTTAAAAATACAATTAAAAACAAAACCAAAACCAGATTAAACTTTAAAAGTTGTATTTCATATAAAAAAGAAACCTCATTGACATTTATTCTGTATCTGATATCCAATTCTTTAATAGCTGTAACTCATGTCTAGTCTTCATAACTGAAGATTTATATATGTGTGGCTTACATCAGGATAACCAGTATATATGGCTTTGAGCCATTGTTCCTGTCTTTGGAATATTGCTGCAGCATTGACAGTCTTCCTGCCTCTTGGAACAGCTATGGTGATCTAAGATTTATTAAAAGGGAATCTCAACCAGCTCCTCAGATCTCTGGGTACAAATTAAACAGGACTGTAGACTTTAAAATTTTTTCTTTTGCAGATGTTCAATATCCCCCTGAGTTGCTAGAGAACTGGAAAATACTTTTAATTTCCTCTTATGATGGAAAAAAAATATGGTATATTTTTCAATGAATTATCAGAAATATTTATTAAGCCTCTATTTTTTTTTACTTCATAATATCTTTATCATCTCCATTTAATAGCAGGCCTAGGAAGAATACATTTTCTAAAAATCTTCAGCTTCTCTTTTTTTCTATGTGATGCTAACATTTTTCTACATTTCATGGTCATATAAGCCTCCTTACCTATTTTTCATTACATATAATTTAATGTTCACAAGGCCTGCCGTGGCTTAACCACTGGGCCAAGACTGGCTCTAAGCCGAAGTTGTCCATTCTGATAGACTGGAAGTGTCTTTTTTAACCATCTAACAAAATCTTCTTTTAAATCAACTATTTTTTTCCCTAAACTATTTTGTTCACATTTTTTCCTGTTTTAAATTTGACTCCTATACACATGACATGCATCCTTATGTGTAGCATATATTTTTATAATTACTGTTCAGGGTAATTTTTTTTTCCACAGTGACTGCTGTTAGTCTTGGTTACTGGTTCCCTGATGTTCTACTCTGTGATTAATTCTTCTTTATCATAATCTGGCACTTAATAGGGCAGTAGCCCTTATGTAAGTAAATTACTATCTCAAATTTTTAGGAATTTTAATAATGTCTTAGCACTGGCAGTCTAAACCCTCCCTTGGTATTCTATGCTTTTAATGTAATAGGATGATGTATTTGTTATAAACTGTTAAAAGATCAAATGTTTTGTTGATTTGCTTGACTAGGATATGCTTGAAAGACCATTACTTTAAGTATAATCACTTTATTATGTGGGAGTAAAGAAGCAGATACAACCAACAAGGCTAGACATGTGTTAAAGAGCAATTCTCATGGATTATATTAATACACAATGCTGGCTGTCTTGCCTGTCAGCAAGCTACCAAGAAATTACGGATACTATATACAAGCTCGAGTCTGATACCAGTGGAAATAGGCCAAACACAGCTGCAATTGGTCATGTCATTGCAAACATCTGACACACTTAGCCTTGTAACAAGAGATCCAGCTCATGGGGATACTAGGAGGACTAAACACAATGAAATAATTTATTAGCCTTCGGGGATCCCACTGCAGTCAGGAGTGGTGACTTATTTTTGTATTACTGTTTCTTTTTCTTTTTTCTTCCCACAAGAAAGACAGATCTTCCAGACACTGCCTGAGTAAGTAAAGGCATTGTGATTTCCTTGACAGTGAGGCTTGAGACATAGAAGAGACTGTCAACAAATAAAGGGCTTGTAGGTCCAAATTCAGCTTTGAATGGTATTTGTGCAACTGTGTGGAAATTGGCAGGGTTGACTTTGTTCTTACTGATTCCAGTGTAGCTGTTAAGGCTTTAAATCAGAGCTGCATTTTGCAATTAGCCATTCCTCACACTAGACAGTGAACAAGTACATGTAGACATATACTCACTTTATTCATACTGTTTTGAAAACAATCAAATCAATAGTGCCTATTTAAAATAGAATAAAAGGGCAGACTATAACATCTAGATTATCTGCGTCTAAAAATCTTTTGTAATACAGACAGTTTCAGGGGAGCACAATGATTTAAACTTCCACCTTGTATTTGTTATATAAAACACAGAATTTGCATTTTTCATCACCACTAATCAAGTCCAAAATCTGCATCTGTGTACTCCTTACACTGCAGAATGACAATTAGTTTTATCCTCAAAGCATTGGCCCAAAGCTACTGGTCCTCCTCATTTCAGTATAAAAAAAAGGAGAAAACTCTTGGTCTAGTGACAGTGCCAAAGAGAAGTAAAGGAATGAATTCACAGTTTTCAAACTTTTAAATGTTTCTAAACATGACTTATAATTCTTTATAGAGAAAAAGCAGCTGAGCAAGAATTACCTTGTCCTTAGTCAACTTTTACAAATTACTTGGAGTAAGACTGTCTTCACTAAAGCTGTTGTGTGAAGAATGATTTATAAGAAAATAATACCACGGGAACCATTTTCTTTATTACGAAGAATCATACAACAGTTGCAATATAAAGAGGAACATTTAAAAGTGGCGAGAATTTTTTATGTAAACATATTCTGTTGCAAAGAGGATAAGTCATAATTATCCTTATGTCAATATATGGGGAGCTAAACAAAATGCCTCAGTGGTTTGAGGATATTCAAATTGCATTTTATACTTCCTACTCTGCTTTCAATAATTTAAATGCCCAGCTCTATATAGGATGCACAAGTCTAGGAAATTGAGAGCGGAGGACAGAAATGTCTATGTTGCATATTTTTCCCTTCCAAACACTATCCAGCAGACTGTGTGGCACAGACCACTATGAGACTGTTCACAAAACACAAAAAAAGCATGTTGAATGCTAACAATTCAGTAAGCCTGCAAGTTGCCATCTATTTAGAACACAAAACTAACTTCACAATTACATATACAAAGTCCTCATGGAGGACTTGTCCTTATTTCTCTCAACATATAATATGCCGAGAACCCTCAGCACTTTTCCCATATTTCCCATACCGTTATCCATGAATCACTCTACTTTCTAAGGTAGACTTGCAGACTCAACAACTCATTCTCTCCTCTAGGACATTACTTGTGGCCCTTGGGAATGAGGAATCCTACTTTGCTGCACTCCGTACCATTCATAATGTTAACTGCCTGTTACTGTTGGGGCAGCCATGACACAAACAGACACTGCACCGGATAAGGGCATGAAGTGTTGTATTTCAGAAAAGCAGCATATTGATAGACTTTTTAATGTTCTCATTCATGTTACAAATGCATTGGCTACTAAATTACAACAATGGATTCGTTGGCTATCATTTAACTACAATATAATACTATTGGTTACCTATAGCATAAGCATTCAAGCATTCAGAAAAATAACAGGTGCAGATGTGTTGCTGTTTTCTGCTTCTGTTGTTTAAATTCCTTACTTCTGTTGATACTATATTTTCACGGGAAAGACTGATTGTTTTTCTTCTCTCGGGCTTTTCTCATGAATAGACACTAACCATGTCCAAATTAAGATCTGTGGAGCCTTCAGGCCAGCTGTCGGCCTCAACAATTACCTATTGTCAACTCATAAAAAACATTACACAGCACTCCATCACTGCAGTCCAAACACTTTGATTTTCCTATACTGAACAGTTACAGAAAATCTGCAGCAGTTGAGGTGGCACAGTTCAAAGGGGAAAATTACGCCCTGCTTCTTTAAGGAGATTGTCTCCTCTGAGTGCTGTAACACAGTAACTCTTACACAAAGCTCCATGAACATCTGCCTCTTAGAAAAATTCTGTATCTGAAGCTGACCATCTCCAATGGGACATAATCTTCACTAATACTCCTGTAGCAGAATATGCAAGCAGTAGAATTTCTCAGCATAACTATTAAGTCTTCCATGACCAAACTAACTTCTATTTTTCTGTATGCCAATAGCTACTTCTAAAACAATAACCAGGATCTGGACAAGGTCTGAGTGTCTCCTGAATTATACAAGCCATTGATCCCAACTGGGAGAAGTTCAGCCTGTGGGTTACAACATTTATTCTTCTGGCAGGAATGGATAAAGGATTATGCAGAAACAGATGTGCCTCAGCCAAATGGTGACACCGGGGACTTCTGGGTTCCCAAAAACCTTCTGGAAAAATACATGGAAGAGCTCTTTTGCCTAGAAATTTTGATGCTCAAGTACAAGTGTGTGACATGCCCCCAGAAATACGTGCATCAGGTATATGTAGCTGCAATGCCAGAATGGTAAAATGACTGTAGATCAATACAAATGCTTGAGGTGATGTTGCATGACAAGACCAAGAAAATTCAACATTTGAGAAGAATGTTTCACGTGAAGTAGCAGTCCCAGGGCATCTGGTAAGTAACCAAGGAACTGTCCCCAGATCTCTGAAAGAGAAGAAGGATAAAGGCAATTGTAATCAGAGGATATAAGCTAATGACTAAGCCGTGCACTAATGGCCCATTAATGAATCCCTTCTGAGCTCCCTCAAAGCTGGTTTCAGGTTCTTGTACTTGGAACCAGCTTGATGTAGTGGGAAGTCTGGGTCCTGACTCCTCCAAAATTAAACTGCGTAAACATCCAGCTTTAATAGAATAGCTTTGAAAACAGCTGGGTCCCAAAGGATGTTCCAACAGGCTGTTAATCATGGATGCTTCAGGGCCAGCATTCAGGTCCAAATTAAACATGTTCTTGGTTGCCAAGATGAAAGGCAGAATAGCTGTATGCACATAGTACAAAGACAGCATACTTGTCTAGAAAATGTTATTCCTGTATCTAAATAAAGTCTTGCAACACCAGTCTGAGAAAGGAGAGAATAAATAGCTTCTTAGACACAGATATGTGATTTACTGAGGATCAAGCCATGCTTCAGTCCTGCATGGAAATAACTCCTTCCCCTCTATCCTGCAGAAATGAAATCCTTTCAGTCTCTGATAGTCTGAATTTTATCATAATAAAGTCTCTACATATGAACTCCCTTTGTACCTGTATTTGCCAAGCATTTCAAAGAGAACAGGAGTAAGTTATTGAGCATAATGTAACAAAAGATTTGACATGCCATGAATTGGACTCCTTTCTCCCTGACTTTCTGTAAAGGAAAAGAAGAGTGGGCTAGGAAAGCATATAAATGAGGAGCCAACAAATCTTATTTACTGACAGTTCTAAACATGCAATTTCATAAACCAGGGCATCTTGACTTCCCTGTGTCAGGAACACTCTATGCCTCTGCCCTTCCCTTTGTGGGTGCCCTCTACATCACTGCAGTACAAAGAAGACACAGCAATTGTGCTTCCCTTACTCTTTAAAGAATGGTGGCTTAAAAAGAACAAATCAAAACAACACTGCCGCACACACACATTTGATATTGGAAAACAAAACAGAAAAGCCTCTGTGACTGGGTAGAAGAAGTGACGAAGTTGCTATTTCACAGCTTCAACAAAATGCTAGAAAAGTGTGCAAAAATAGGTCCAGTTCAAAAAAGAAATTCCTGTTAGTAGGTTAGAGCCACCCTTTCCACTAAGGGGATTCTCAAGTGTGAAATACATTTTTCAGAAAATCTAGACATCCTTGATAACACCTATATGTGAGAAATGTGTGACATTGAGCCAGAAATAGAAAATATAAATTTTGCTGTCCAGAAAACTATGCCAGAAGTAAATCTTCCAACTTTTGCTTGAAATGACATGCAAAACATATTTAGGAGAACTACACAGAAGATACTTCACTGCTTCATTAAAGTGATAAAAGGATTACTCAGAACGCAACCTGTGAATAAGTTGGTGAGTGACCCCAACTGTGAATAAGTTGGTGTGACTCCCTTAGATCATGAAACAGAGTCCCTGGTGAGAAGGTTAACAGGACCTGTCATTGTTTACTTGCAGGCCAGAAAGTCAACCACGTCCTGGGCTGCATTAAAAGGGGGGTGGCCAGCTGGTCAAGGGAGGGGATTCTACCCCTCTACTCCACTCTCATGGGACCCACCCTGGAGTTCTGCGTCCAACTCTGGGGTTCCCAACATAAAGGCGGTGAGATACTGGCATGGGTTGCCCAGAGAACTTGTGGATGCCCCATCCCTGGAAGTGTTCAAGGCCAAGATTGGATGGGGTTTTGAGCAACCTGGTCTAGTGGAAGGTGTCTCTGTCCACAGCAGGGAAGTTAGAATTAGATGATGTGTAAGGTCCCTTCCAACACAAACTGTTCTATGATTCTATGAATGTCAGCACGAAGGCCAGAACACATGATCAGTATTATCAGCTGTTATCAGATAGGAAGGAAAAGATGCTGACATTCAGACACAGGTATGAGGTGCTTGTATTTGGCAGCCACAGATGTTGGCAATGGACAGAGCAGCTAATCTGACATATTTCCCTGCCAGGAGAGGATTGCTTCCTGTATCTAGAGCTTTGTTTCCATCTAGTTTTAACTTTCTTAATAAGCAAGGCTCTCCCTACTTCTACTGGAAGAGCATGTCTCATAGTCTAAAACTGAGCTCACTGCTTTTCTTTTCATTTTTGCAAATTTGTCCCATTTTTGATATTTACTGCTCCATTAAGCATACTGACTACACCTACTTTTTCTACAGCAAGCAATTTTCTGTTATTCATGGTTTCTTGGCTATAAGGAGAGAGATATTATTTTAAAGTAGACCTGAATTCAATGGTTTAGACTTTAGGTTTAGAGAGGGATCAACCTGTGAAACAGTAATAACTATAATTAGTAATACAGACCTCTGCCAAGGTGCTCACTGTTCCATACCACAAAGGCATTTATAACAACTCACATAGACTAGGAGACAGCTCAGGACACATCCAAGGATGTTGGCTCTGCATAGGGGGACAACATCCAGGAAGACACTGATCCTACTCTAAAAGTTTTACATGCTGAAAGCAATAAACACTATCTATTCACTGTGAATAGAAATCACCTAGACTGACAAAATGGGTTGCAGCTAAGTTTTACTTCAGAAATTTAAAAAAACATCAAAGAAACACTGTTTTGAAATTTAGTAGTGTTCCATTAACTAAAGCTGTGGAGAGAACAGGAGCTAATAATTGGCCAGTGGGAGGTTCAGGGCATATTCTAACTCCTGTCCTGCACACTTTTATTCATGTCTATTTTAGATTGGTTTTACTACACTGTGAATGGTAATTTTATTAAAGAGATTATTTATTTATGTCTAATTAAGTGTAAATATATGAAATGGGAGATTTACTTTCAGCATACCTATTTAATTTATCTGTTGTCATGGGACAAAAGTAACCATGTAAAATGAGAGGGGCCTGGGGAAAGGAACCTATTTCTAATGGCCATTTTTGTCACACATACACTAAAACCAGAATACATATCATAATGCAAACCAAATGTCTGTGTAGTTATTTTTTGATTTCTATGATTTGCAAAAATAAATTTGTCTGTAATTCATAAAGCTTAATGAGTTTCTGAACATAGTCATTTCATATACTTGAACAGTGCAAAGAGGGATGTTTACAAGATTTGATTAAATTGGCATCAAATTTTTGCACACTTGTTGAAAAGCAAGCTTTAACAGACTGATTACAGTAGCTTAAACTCCTTTACCTTGCTATTTGTGGTAACACTTCAGCACTCATTGGCACCTGGGCATTTGTATCAGAGAGCACATTGATTACCCTGCACTTCGCCTTCTTTTCAGGGCAGGTTTGTTTGGAGACTGCTGAGCTTTTGAATCTTTCCATGACTGTATCATTGTGCAATTTGGCTTGAACATCAAAAGCAAGTAGGAAGAATAAATGGGGAGTTTGCTAAGCACTACAAGGTACAACAAAGCAGAAAAATCTCTCTTGACTATATACTTGCATTTGGATTCCCTCATCAAATGGTGCTTCTAAAGAAAGTGCTTTAAAAACTGGAAATTCTCAGTCTCCTCCAGCAGTCTTCATTCATTCCTGTGTACCTTTCAAGTACCACTCATTTCTGTTTAAAAACCCAAATGCTCTTCTTGGCTCGACCTATAAATTTTATAACACATAACCAATAGGAGTAGGGTTACAAGGTACTTTGCATTTAGATTATGTTTTCTTTGTAGGGATATTGCAACTCTGGGTGTCTGAATTCCAGAGTCCCATGTCTCACAGAAGTTCTTAGTACAGCCTGTGCTCTTACAGCACGTGATAAAGACAAATGCACTTCTGTGTATAAGACAGATAGAGAGACAGACAGACACACAGATAGATCTTAAATGAACAAAATTCATATCATCCCTCATAGGAAAGTGCTAAAGTAACTTTAACAATTTGAAAATACTAGTTCAGCTATAATCATTAGTACTGTCTTGGTTTGTAAGCAGGACAAATCAGCTTCTTCAATGATGATTACCTTTCTGAATCATAACCTGTATCTGTTTTTAAAGCATGTTGTTTCTGAGACAATTAAGAACTGGATATTAAGAACTAATACAGAAATCTAAAACATTAAAATTAACTATTTCATGAACACAAATGAAAGAGACAACAGAAAATTAGAGAATCTATTTAAATATCTATTTAGAGATGTCAGCCTAAGGACAAATGAACTTAGGACATTTCAATAAATGAACTTATTGAACTTACATTTCAATAACTGTATTTGTCCTCTCCTTTTAATTGCACCTGGGAATACAAAACATTATGTGACTGCACCTGGCTGGATAGCAATGATGGACAGAGCGGTGATAAAATTTTCCAAACATGACCTGCCTTCTCCAACAGCCAGATTTCCAGAAGTGCAGCCCAAGGAAACAACTACTTTTTTTTTCTTTTCCTTCAGAGTGTTTCTCTTTTCTGAGCAATCCAGGCAGAAAAAAAGAAGACAGCACCAGTGGCAGCTTTTTAAGAAGGACTTGCATTGTTAGCTGTCACTAATTTACTACCTGTGTATGTTTCTATGTCCTCAAGCAAGCAGATTACAAGGTTCTGGGGTAAAAAAAAAAAAATAAATTGTATAATGCTTCACATTCCAGTACAATAATAGACTCAGTAAATATCAAATCAATTTGCTAATTCTTTAACCCCTTCAATATGTTTGTAATGCACTGTTAGTTTTCTGCAGCTTTTTGTTGTTGTTTGTTCTTCAGGGGAGGAAAATGAGAACCATGGAGTTGAAGTATGCTTCCAGGCATAGTCTCCAATGAAATCCCCATGTGTTACCAGAGTGTCTAAGGTAGAATGCAACTCATTCTAAAAGAGAGGGAGTTTTCAGCAAAGCACTTGGTTGGAAACCTTAACTCCATGAATAATTTTCTCATGTAGCCCTTAACTGCTTCAGTCTGCTGGTCACACTGGCTCATGCCAAACCCTGCTGTCTCAGTGGGGCTTTGCAGAAGTGGTGATGAAAGGCCCAAACAACTCTTCTACCTGGGATTTAAAGGTTATCAGTTTCCTGTTTCTTTTAATTAGTTATCATGTGTATACGTGCAGGGAGTGTGGCTGGAGAAAAATGTGATTGATTCTGATTCATAATTACTTTGGATTTTTATTTTAATTAATATCAGGAGCACTTGAGATTTTAGGAAGACATTCTTTCAAGATGCATTTAAAGCCAAAGAAATAAACTAAAATTCTTTCAATGGACCTATAATGTGAAAAAAACCCCAAACATTTTGTGACAACATCAAAATAGTTAAGAAGCAGAAGGAAAACAAGGCTATGTGTAATTTTTACATGTTTCACTACTGACACAGATGGAAGGCTGAGTCCTAAAGAAAGCTTCTGGCAAATTGTCCCAGCATGGCTGTAACAGAGATGAAAAAGACACTGAAGCAGATGTGGGGAAAGTAAGTCTTCACTGACAAAAGTAGTCTGTAATTCCAGTTTAAACCTTGGAGCTGGAGGTCATCTTGCCCATGTTAAAGATGACTGGTCAAAGGCAATGAGGACAGAGTTACTCAGTTCACTGAGATTTTTTTAGGACTATACCTATCATTAACTATTTTGACAAATGAAAGAGATGTGCATTTTGACAAGATCAAGGGTGAAACACAACGGCTACAACTGCGAACAGCATAATCATTTATCTTATTGACAGGAAAAGGGAGCTGCGGTACTTGCCAGGAAATAAATGGAGTTAGCAGCGTTCTTGAATATGGGATGAACTGCTGTGTGCAATGAGGAAGGCAGCAGCCCACAGAGAATAAGGAGCTAAGACAAATAAAGGGGGGCCAACAGCAGGTGATCAAGGAGATGGAAGTCAGTCGGACTTCTCTGCAGTCATGCAGAAGTAACCCAAGGAGAGAACTGAAGGAAGAAAGCACAAGGAGCAGCATGCTGACAGCTACATGGGCAACAGCAAGCTAGAGGCAACAAAAAGGCTAAGTGGGAGAAGCCAAACTGCATCCCTGTATCTGCACTCAGGTGACAGTGGATGAAGAGCAAGGACACAAATACAGCCTTGAGATAGCACTTATGAAGGGCAGTGGCAGGAAAGTTTAGGTCTAGACAGCCATCACATGAGCACAGCAGGACAGGAGGCTGAGCAGGCTGGCAAGGTGCTGAATCCCAGAAGATAATGGGATGCATACGCCTCAAAAAACGATAGCTGGATAGTCATTGAGCCAGCCAAGGACTGTTTGCACTAACAGACCAGGATTGTAGGTGCTAACACTCCGTGAGAAAGAACAACACGTGGCTGGAGACAGGGACCATGGGGAGGGAGGGCAGCACATTTCCGGGACAAACAGCCTTGCTGTAGATTCTGGAGATAAGCACAACACAGTATCACACAGCACAGGAATGAGGACAAAATGTGCCCGTGGACTGTGGGCGGAGATCAAGACCACCCAAGCCCCTCGAAGCCCTCTGATCTATTTGCAAAAAGATCTGAAAGAACAGACTGCGCACGATAATTAATTTGCATAGAAAGCGACAAACCTATCCAGGAAAAGGTACCCCCCTCCAAGCCTGGACAGCATCTCTTTTTTCTCTTTTTTCCTCTTTTTTTCTATTTTCTTTTCCTCTCTCTGCCCCCTCTCCCCCTCTTTAATTCATCTTTCTCTCTTTCACCCTACCCCTTTATCCAAAACCCACCGCCGTGTGCTTACACAGTAGGTCAGGGACTTAACAAACCAATTTCCACGCCAAGCGCGCAATATACTAATAAAACTTTTTGATGGCTAGCAGACCCTCTGACTTCTGTCGCTCCTTTCGACCACTCGTGGGTGTTGTATCCCCCTTGCGGGTGGGACACCACACGGGGCCAAACCACTCTCGTGGCTCTAACACGGCCACAAGCGCTACACGCCAGCAACGCCACTACAGCCTCAATGACTA
>VZRQ01004240.1:1060665-1106400 GCA_013397975.1 Machaerirhynchus nigripectus | reverse complement strand
GTGGTGGAGTCACCATCCCTGGACGTGTTAAAAAGAGATTGGATGTAGTGCTCAGTGCTATGGTTTAGTTTAGTTGAGGTGTTGGGGCATGGGTTGGACTCGATGACCTTGAAGGTCTCTTCCAACCTGGCAATTCTGTGATTCTGTATAGGGAGAGAAATCTACCCTGATTTTCCCAGCCACTTCCTGTGTACAGCATGTGGACCTTATCTCTTCCCCCTGTGTGTGGGAATTTTCTTTGGTCAGGACCAGGGAGGTTAGCAGATCCCCTAGTGTTAACCAGCCAAGTGGCTTCTGCTCAATGTGCATCCCAATCCTTCCATGCCCCATTACCTAACACTCTTAACACAGTCTTCAGCAGTCCATTATACCTCTCAGTCTTTCCAGAGGCTTATGGGTGACAGGGGATGTAATTTATCCACTCAGTGCCATGTGTTTTTTGCCCAAGAGTTTATGAGGTTATTTTGAAAATGAGTCCCATTGTCTGATTCAGTTCTGGGGTACCCTGTTGCCATAAAATGTGTCTCTCAAGGCCTGAGATGGTGTTTCTCAAAGGCCGGTTTCTCAAGGCCCCACTCAAAGTATTTCTTCTGGGTCACTCAATAGAGGGTTGGGCTCACAAGCTCACAATAACCTGGAATATGCATTCTCCAGAACCCCACAAGGCCTAGGAAAGCTTGTGTTTCCCTCTGAGCTGGTGGAAATATAGTTGCTATGTTGTCAGCCACACCCATGATGGTGTCCATCCTGCTATTTTACTCTCAAGAACTGAATCTCCTGTGCAGGTCCCTTGACTTTGCTTTTCTTTATGGCAAGCCCAGCTTTCAGAAGAATCTGAACTAATCTTTTTCCCTTCTCAATCACTTCTTCTGCCTTATTGCCCCACACAGTGAGGCCCTCTGCATGGCATCCTGTCCTTCAGGTGTGCCAACTGTACCACTCAGCTTGGTGGTGTATGCAAATCTGGAGAAGCCTTTTCCAATTATTTTTAAACCTTCATTTTAATATGTAATTTGTTAATAAAAACTCATTTATGGTAGCAATGTTTAGCTGTACACCCTTTTCCTACCAAAGTCATCATTAAATTAACATTTTTCTAGATTACCATTTGCCCTTAAGTCAGTCTTTGATGACAATCATTGATGGAAGTCAGTTACTTTCTGTGGACATTGCGAAACAAAGTTTTGAAGTTGAGCCAGTCCAGTGGCATTATCTAACAGCAGTTGCTCAGGGATGTGAGAAATTTATGTGCAGTAGAATCTTGCACTAAAAGCAAAGACAACATGCCATCAAGAAGTCAATCCAGTGGTGCAGAAAAGTACAAGTAGGTGATCTGTTCATTACCTGTAAGTTGAATAGGTTTGAAATGCTTCATTGTACATAGCACGTAAAAGAATTTGCATTTAAAAGTTCCTAGAGTGATAAATGGCAAAAAGCTTTAAAGAGTATTGGGTGAAAAGTGTGAAACTGGAAGTTGGACTGTGTTATATGGAGTTATTTGAAATTGCTAACTTCTTATATGTAACATAAAACTTAATTACAGATTAGAATACCACAAATTTTTAAGTGACTAAATTAAATTTTAAAGCTTTTAACTCATAATAGTACATAATTCAAAAACTAATATTTTTCTTTTCAAAAAGGTATAGTTAAAATTCTTTTAAGACAACAGATCTCTAATAGCTGCAGTGCTAGACTTTACAAGTTTTCAGCCAATTAGAATAAACTTGCCATTGATTGTGATAAGAATCCAAACACTTTATTATGTGTTTAATCCCATGTTTTGTTTATAATAAAAGTTTTATATTAAGCCACATTTCTGAATAGAGGTTATCCAAATGGGTTAGGTGCTTATTATCAAGTACTACTTTTGTATTGCAGCAGTTTGATCCACTAAATATTTCTTCAGAAGTGTTTGTTAGTCTTACAGATTTTTACAAGCTTTACCTTTTGTACGTGCAAAACTTGTTATGTAGGGATTTATTATACTTAGCATTGTGCAAGTTGTTCTTTAAAAAGAACTTGAAAAACTTTGTATAAACAGTTCTGGACCAATACGTGAGTAAAATCTTCGTTTTTTCTTTAAAAAAAAAAGTCTGTTCTTTTTTGTTTTGTTAAATTTATATGGGTTTTTCTTCCTGTGCTAAAACAGCCAGTTCTGACTAGATGGCATTTTGTGTTCCAAGGTCTTGTTATAGAAAGTTATTTTAGCTTTAAGTAAAATCAGGTTAGTTTTCAGTGTGGAAGAATATATGTGAAAACATAATTGCCAAAAATTGCACAATAGTGTATTTGATTTTGTTTTAAATGGTCAATTTATGAAAGGTGAACAGCTCATTTGTGTGGACAGATCTGATTAAACTTCTAAAAAACCCAAACCCTCAGGGTAGAAAATTGGGACAGGGAGTGTCTGTTAAGACAGTGATGCACAAGTTGTTTACATCAAAACAAATGGAAGTTGCCAAAGCAGTGCACAGAGATGTTCAGTAGAGTGCAGCTCCCCTATCCTGTATTTTTGGTGGTCTGTGGTAGCAGCACCATCAGGCTGGTGCAGACACTGGGAGATGTGCTGGTAGCGGCGCTCTCCTGTTCAGGCAGAAGATCGGATGGGATTGCCAAGCCAGCAGTGTCCGTCTGCCTCTGAGGCCCATTATGTTGTCTACTCCCTTCTGTTATTGCAGAACAAAATCTGAATTTTAGGAAGATGAAAACATGAACTTCTGTAAGAGTACGTTCTTACTGTATCTCTCATGGTCCTTGAGCAGTTCGAGAACCACGCAGCTGCAAGTCTTTCCACTAATGTCTATCTGATCTAGAGGGAAGGCTTCTGTCACAGGGCAGCATCACTGCTCATTGACTGCCTGTCAGATCAGAGCTGTCCATGTCCGAAGAAAACTGAACCATCCTCTTGAATCATCAAATCTACCACAGGACAGTGAGGGATTCATAATACTGTACATGGCGACTTTATGCCGTATTAATTTTCAATACATTTTCTTGTGTCAAGCATCCCATTACTCACTTAGTGCAATTACTGATTCCTCTTGCCTAGGACTGATTTATATGAATTAAGGCTTTCTAAAGGCTCCAGTTCCCAAAGTCACTTGTGGTCAGACTGGGATCTACAGCTTTCCAGGGCCAATATCTTTGAAAGAGAAGAATGGGAGACAACAAGGGAAGGAGCTCTTAAAACAGAAATATCTTTATTAACAATAAAACACAAGACGTGAATAATCCCTTTTACAATAGAATAATTCCAGCCAAAGGAAGTGGAGTGCGTTAAAAAGTGTATTGTTCAGACTGCATGTGTTGTCTTCAGAATGCCTCAAATCAAATGCAGCAGGAGGAATGCTTGTGAAAATGTCCTCTTGGTCAGCAGTCGTTACATCCTTCTTGGCACAATATGGCATGGAATAGAGTACTCTGGGGCTGGTTGGAGTACTCAGAGCTGCCCGGATCTCTCACACTCCTGAAGCTACATCTGAGATTTTTCTTTCTCAAGAGGCAAGAGCCCAAGTATTGTTCTTTATACAGTGACCTACGCTGGTTTACAGAATATCACAAGCCGTGAGTAATACTTGGATAGTGCAGATGTTTTGCTTTCCTTGTGATGGAAAACAGAGGGCAGAATTATTCATAGACATAAGTGACTCTGTAAATCTGTGGATGACTCACAGTGCTTTTCTCACTGGGCTGATAGCTCATAGTTAACACAACCCCATAGTTAACACACCTTGCTCAAATCCACCATTTTAGCCCCTTGCATAGAGCTTTGCAACTTTATGGCTTCATTGATCCACACAAAATGCCTGTTTCTTCACTTCTCAACCCCATTTATATCACAGAGGTGATATGAAACGAAGGTTTAAATTGCTAACACTGACTTATCTGCAGAAAGCAGGCTGTGGTACATTTAACTTGTACTTTAAAAGTATTATAAATAATTAAAAACTCCAATTGCTTGAGTAAGTGAAAAAAATTTATCTGAATGCTCATTATCTCTGCTCATCATTATGTTTGTTCCCTTGCTCTCTTGTTTGCAAAGCTTCTCATGGACATAACTGTGAATTAATAAGACAATACACACTTTAGCATCAAATAAACCACTTTGAAATATGATGTGCTCGCTCACTACTGTGAAAGTGCAAGGGATAAGATTTTACCAAGTTTTTTCTAGCTTTTCTTTGCTGATGAGGTCTCTATTTAAAATTATTAACTGGTTGGTCTATTTCACCCTATGCTATTCATATGCAATATTATTTGAATACTAACACGGAATATAAAATAGCAGCATCCATGGATAATAAAAACACTATGACTGAAGATCTAAAATGTGTTCACAATTAGCTGCAAATGTTCACATTGACTGTAATGGAAGAGTAGCTGACTCTGGAGGACGTAGTGGTTATGTCTACTTGCCTAAGAGACATGGCCTGCAAATTAGATTTGTTATCTGTACAGGCACCAAGTTTGCAAGCATGGCCCAGGTGCAAGTGGAGGTGTCCTCTTGCTATGATTCTCATGTGCCTCACCTCCCTGGCAAGGAAGTGCAGCATCGATATGGCAATGTACTGTAAGGCACGCCTGGGCAAGGTGTCTGGAAAGCCCTGGGGTGAACATGTAACAGGGTTCTGGCTGTTCTGGAACTTCCTACAGGTGGATGATGGGTACAAACCAAAGGCTGTATTCTGTGCTGGTCCCCAACATGCAGTCTGTCTGCACTAGAGACACAAAGCAGTTTCTCTCAGCTGAACAAAGACTAAGTGCTGACTCAGGCTTCCTGTATCTTGCAGAAAGGTACTCTTGGAGCTGCCATGAGGAACAAGCCCTGTTTCAGTGGCTGCAATGAAGCTTCCAGGTTGAGAAGTTTTTTGTTCTTCTTTTATTCAGATCTAAAGTCTCATAGAATCTCTCTTCCTGCTGCAAGATGAGACCAACTCTCTCAAGCTCTTTTTTCATGGTAACTTGACCTCTTAATTGCTCTTAGGGAAGCACTCTTGTCCATCCATATGTACTGTTGAAAGTGTGATTTCATAGTCAGGAGTCCTCAGGAAGGTTCCTGCTGACTCTGTTTTCCTTTGGGCACTGCAATGTCCCACCTTATCTTGAAAGGAGTTGGTTTATCATAATTCCCAGGTAGATGCTCTCTCTCTATATAGTCCATGTTTTCCAGTTGTGCAGTTTCTGTTCAGACTGCATCTTTCTTTGAGGAGCACACACTGGATGTGTTTATAGTGTCCTTGAACTGTCGTCTCAAAGCTGAGCTCCTCATTAGTCTTGCAGCAAGGCAGAAGGTAATCTTCCAAGTGTCTTTCCCAGATCCAACCAGAGCTTACTCTGTGGATCACATGGGGCACCATTTGCCCCAATATATTGAATGGCCTAATCAGGAAGCTGGCACGCTCTCCCAGGCTGGGTGTATAGGAAGAACCTGAGCAAGGATTGTGGTACTTCAAGCTGCTCCTAAAACAGGTCTTAATGATTAGTTCAGATGTGAATGTAAAAAACTCTAGTGAACACAGTGGCTGCCTGAGCAGGTACTGCCTTGATACCTCCGGCAATGACCATTGAGCTTATCTGGTTGTATGCTCCCTCCTCCTCAGTCTCTTCATCATCCCAGTGCATTTCTGGCTACTGGAACACCCATGAACTGTAAATCCTCTATAAAAATTTTCCCAGCCCTTTCAGTGGGGTCTCCACTCACTCAGAAGGGCTTGGGTTCAGATGTTCAAGTAACAGCCAGATTAAAAACCTGTTCTCCAGGTTTCTCCAGAGTAAGGAGCACCTGGGACATCATCATCAAATAGTTTGGGTTGGAAGTGACCTTTAAAGACCCTTAAGTCCCAACCCCCTGCCGTGGGCAGTGATCCTGTCCTCTAAACCAGGTTACTCAAAGCCCCATCCAACCTGGCCTCGAACACTTCCAGGGATGGGGCATCCACAACTTCTCTGGGACAGCTTTTCCTGTGCCAGTGTCTCCCCACCCTCACAGTAAAAAATTTCTGCCTAATATCTTAACTAAAATACCCTCTTTCAGTTAAAGCCATTACCCCCTTGTCCTATAACTACATGGCCTTCTGGTGATACTAATCTACATTTTGGGCAGCACTTACCAACTTTGAAAAATGGTATTTAATTACTCTACGTTATGACTCATTAATCTTTTTTTGTTGTGTTTGATTTTGGTTGTATTAAGTTAGGTTATGGGGAGCCAGGGGAAGAGGTGAATAATACAGAGGATGTAATGTTTCTTGCCTTTGCTGAGCACCATGTAGTGCTAAAGTATTTCTAAAAGTTATAGTTGCACCAGAGCAGTTGTCATCCAAGAAAATTAGTCTTATACTTGAGACCCCTTCAAAGTTCCTAAATTGGATTGGGCTTCTTTATCAATTGTTTCCATCCAGTCAAGAACCAAACAGTCTCTGCCTGAGCTGCTTCTGTAAATCCAGCTGTTTGTGCAACTCCTTAGTCACTGGTGAGATTGATTTGTAGAGCTGATAGAGAAAGGTGGGTGTTGTGAGGCAGGAAGAACAAGGGCAGATTAGATAAGGTTACAGTCACAAATGCCTTGTTTTCTGCACTTTAAGAGGGGTGTGGTGAAGGTGATGTTTACAGCGAGAGATGTTTGGAGTGTTGATTTTATGCTGAGGGAACATTAACATGAAATAGCTAAGGAGAAACATGTTTCATCCTGAAACTGCTGCTAACAGAGAGCTCCTTCCTGTGGCAACCGGTTATCACTGAATCTCCACAGAGACCCAGAGGATAATGTATAGTGAAAGGAATCTCAGCATGGAATCAAGTCTGACGCCCTGCTCAAGACAGGGACTGCTTGGAGAAGGCTGTTCAGGGTGGTGAAAATCTTGACACAGTACCTGCTGGAGACATTAAATGGATTTCCTCAACTCCAGCTGATGCTACTTTGGGCCACAGTTCCCCTTTATGTTTCTGATACACTATCCTTCAGACTGAGCTTGGCAAAGCATTCTGATGAGGAGCAAAGACATTGGTGGCGTAGCCACTGATGGGGAAGGAAAGCATGTGCTGCCCCTTGGATGCTACAGGCACTGCTGTGCCATACCTGGGCAGCTTTTCTGGGGCAAGGGGATGGGACTGAGCCACCCAAGCAGCAGTGCCATAGAATGGCTCCAGGCAGTCAGGGTGAGAGATTTGCTTCTGTCACCTCTGGATGCAAGCAGCACATGAATACTGGTGCTGCTGAAGAACTGGCACCAGCTAAAGTAATCTTCTCTTGGCTGTTTAATAGGAAAACAAGTGATCTATGTACCATACTGAGTGTGCTTTATGCCTCTGCCTCATTAGACTCCCACCGCTGCCTGCTGATGCATGGTACTCCTCCACAGAAACTTTTAAGGGGCTATGAACTGTTGATGACTCAAAAAAAACCATTTTAAAAATCTGCCTTCAACTAAGTAGTCTCTCTGTAAGTGGTTTTAAATCTCTCAGGAAGACTATCTCCAAAGCTTGAGTATTAATGAGTAGTACATTTAAAGACCTTAAATTGACTAGTGGTTTAAAGGTTCATAAAGACCTTTCAGCAGAAATTATCTCCTTCCAAAGTGGGGGAGACATTAGAAATACAAAGTTATATTGCTGTAAATTGTAAGAAACATGAATTTTTACCCAATTTCAATTCACATGTACTAGAGAAGCCTGTAAAAGAAACTTTGTTCAAAAAGAAAGGGAAATAAATGGTTTATTAGCCTTACTTTTTATCTCTGTATCTGGGCAGCGGTCATCTTCTTTACTTGTTTGCCTCAACCACTGTTACCACTCCTCCCATGTGGGTTTTGGGGAGGAGCTGTCAGCTTCTGTGTATTTGTACAGCATCTTACACAGTGGGCTAAGCCCCCAGAAACCACCAAAATAGGAAACAGCTGACACAGTGGTATCAACCTTCCCAAAGGCTAAAAACTGAGATGGCTGTTGCCAGAATTGCCCAGAACTGAGCGCTTTGATCCAATTTTCAGCAAATAGTTAAATTTTCTGAAATTAATCTCATCCTAATACAAGTGTTTTAAATGTGTCAGAAGAATCATGCTCCAGAAATGCCTCTTTTCTTACTAGTAAGACAGTATTAAGGTGACTACCTTAAATGCAATACATGTATGGACTGCATGGAAGCCAAATACTATTTGTAAATTGATTACTGTAAAGGTAGACATAAAGGAAAGGAAAGGAAAAACTGCTCTGAATGTACCACTTTCTATTTAAGCAAAACAAACACACACTGAGCAAGAATCGTTACTAGTCTGGGAAAGTCATCACGTCTTCATTAGGGTTCCCCTCATGTATTTTCCGATACATCCAGTGTAGCAGTCTGCATTTGAGCCAGTGACCCTGAGTTCCCCTTATACTCAGTGGGAAGACACAAGCGTGCTCAGAGCGCAGTGTATTTCACCTACTTGAAATATCTTGTAATGAAACAAATAATGCCCCGGAAGAAGCTGCTTCTCTTCACTGGCCATCCAATTTTCCTCTGTAGCATCGACAGAAAACCAAATTCTGGAGCTGCCCAAGGGCAGATGCACCTCAGAACATCTCCTTTTGCTCTCTGTGAGGAAGATGACAATGCTGGGAATGTCTAAAAGGAGCTCCTAGGCTTCTCTCTATTTTAGAAGGGAAGGAGGTTTCAGCCTAAAAAGCAAGGAAGAACCTAGGACAAGGAACAGAGCTAGATCTTGGACAGGAGAGGAGATTTCCTCTGTCCTTAGCTGCTAAGAAAAAAAGGAATGAGCAAAATCAAAAGGTGCTCATCCTGAGGCAAAGGTGCAACTGGAGAAGAGGGGCAATAAACATGCTAAAAAATATATTACCAGTACCTGATCACTGACGACAGAGGGAGCTGAGGAAAATGCATTTTTCCAAACTGATGTCTCTAAAATCTGCTAAATAGTAAATGGCACACCTGGAATTTCTCTATATTATTATTATTATTGGATTTCATTGCTGCAACAGACTGTAAAGTTTTTCCTCTCTCACAGTAACACTGCTGATGTCAAATGGTGACAGAATGGGGTTTGTCACACGAATTTCCTATACAACTTGCTATTACTGCTCAAGCTTAACAGTAATTATCCTTCTGTGCCCTGCTAATTCTGTAGGCAGCTGAAGATACATTCAAATGAAGTAACACTGTTAGTTTACTCACTGTCTTTCCAGTGAATGTTATTTCCTTTTGCATATATGATACAGCTGAAGATTTCAGGTGTCCTCTTCTAATTATGCAGCAAAATGTGTAGCACCAGATATTGTGTGAGAAGAAGAGAAATATTCTGAAAAACATTTTTTTTGCTCATGATACTTCTACTGCGTTCTATGGAGGAACGAGATTGGAGAAGTTATCTCTCTTTCTAACCCTTAAATAAAAACAATTTTCAGTGGACTGTTATGCCTGGAAAGAAATAATATTTGACTCTCAGCAAAAGGAAAGACCATCAAAATGTAGTAAGAGTTTCACTCGTCTCCTCAGAAAAGGTTTCCAAGTGAACAGCATTTTGCAAGGATGGGATCAGGATATGGGCAATAGGTTTCCCTGCTTACAGAAGGAGCTGTAACTTTGTAGAACTGTAACCTTGAAGAACAAGGTTCTGCACATTTACTCTTCACTTATTCGTGGCTTGCAGTGCCTCACCCTCCTCTGCAGGCAAGGCAAAAGCTCAGCAAATTATGAAGCCTGTATCTAAGATGAGAAACCATCCATTGGGGATGTATGGACTGACTGGCAGTCAGTCTGGGAAGTAACTGGGAAGACTGGGAAGCCCTCTCAGTCAAACCCAAGCAATGCAGTCAGATCCCAAGGACTGGCCCAGTACAGGGGATGGACGTGGCTGACTCCCATCTCCTTCTCATTGCATCCTTTGACTGCAGGGCTTTCTGTTCCCAAGTTGACTGATAAAGTAATTATTTGCTTCTTCAATGCACACCTAATTTCCCTTTTCTGAATCACAGTTCAAGTCCCTTTTAGGTGTACCCTTGATATCAGCACAGCAGCCTAAATACAGACAGTCCTAACTTTAAAACCAACAACATCAATACTGTAGAATGGATAGGATTCAGTTTACATGCCAGATACATATGCAAGTATGTATGTGCTTTGCAAAAAAGCACTGGAAGTTAATTAGTTTTTTTAACTCATAGGTATATATTTAGATTATTATTTGTTTCTTAGGAGCTTGTTGCTTTTCAGTGCAGCAGTACCGTACCCTACTGTCTTAACAGTATCAGACTACTCGGATTGTCCAGAATGTTCTGATAAGGCTTCTGTGCTGAACATGTCCCGAGAGCTCTCCTCCTGCCAAATCCCGGGAGAGACCACTGTACCTCAGCTCCTCAGAGGACTTGTTGTCCCATCGTGCTTTGCAGTAGGGAGACAGACTGGAATTGCAGTTTAGTCCTTCAGTTCACTAGATAACAGTCATCTCTATGTGTAAGTCCTGTGCACCACTCTAAGGTCCTCTTCTGGACTTGAAATCAGGATGTAAGATGAATATAAATGGCACATAGATCTGACTTTGGTTGCTTGCAGAGGGGTGAATTTCACCTACTAGGAACAGCTACAGCCAGGTTTCCAAACCCACGTGAAAGTGCTGGGAATTCGCACCATTTACTGGCTTGGCTGGGGAATGAAGATGCTCACAGGAAATGTTTGACACTTTTGCAGGAATATGGCTTATTTTGTACTAGGAAACAGATATGCTATACCTGAATTTCTAAACTTATTATACTGGCATCAGAGTAACTAGAAAACACAACNCTATGTATAGATATATTTACATCTACATACATCTACATATAGAAGCTTCTGTTCATGGGAATTCTATAAGCCACTGCCTGCAATAGCATCCATCCTAAGGGAATTCTAGAGATGATTCTTAAGAGACTGAGGAGATGGGGTTGTGAGGTGAGCCCATCTGTGTCAGCACCTTATCCAGCCATTGCAATGGTCCATGCAGGTGGATCTCAAT
This sequence comes from Machaerirhynchus nigripectus, assembly GCA_013397975.1. NCBI lineage: Eukaryota > Metazoa > Chordata > Aves > Passeriformes > Dicruridae > Machaerirhynchus > Machaerirhynchus nigripectus. Next base: position 1,095,412 of record VZRQ01004240.1, on the reverse strand, counting down.
CCAGCAGGGCGTGCTTGTAACATCTTGGCGATGATACTCTGCTCCCCAGCCCTATAAAAGGACCAAAAAGTGAGGTGTTTTTTTTATTTTTAAAAACACCTAAAACATTAAATCACAACTCCAGTGCTGATAGTCTAATACAACTACAGATAGTCCACCACCCAAATTCCCAAGATTTAATGCTTTATCCTAGGGATAATTTTCTCTAGAAACTTCGCTCCTTTTCAAGGTCATTGTTATCATAATACCAGGGACTCTATGTTTTTAATTAAAAAATCTCAGTCACACTTCCAGGTGTTAAGAATAACTGGCATGTAAAAGCCTGTCTCCAAGCTTGGCTGCCTGCAAACAGCCCATGGGGAATGGTCCCTGTTGTTTGGACCCCAGAGACATGCCCAGGAAAGTCTGGCAGACTGCTGTCTGGCACAGACAAAAAGCAGGCCAGCCTCTTTCATTAACAGGAACTGGGAACGATCCTGCGCACTGCTTCATGTATTCATGAGATTCATCCTGGGAGTCTGAGACCTTAGAATTTCTAGGTATTTATCTAAACCCCTGGAAACTTCCAGCAGTTCCTATGTACCATACTTAGCTTGTGTATCAATATTTTCCATAGGTTTTCCATCCTTGAACCTGTCCTCTTTCCCAACAGGAGTTCCCCGCTGTCTGCTGTGGGAAGTCCTGCAGTAATTTCTCCAGCTCTTTTGGGGAAGATAAAGGATATGAAGCATCTGAGAGAAGATGAGGATGGGGTGCTGGGAGGGAGAAAAGAAAACCTGAAGTACCCATGCCTCAAGGGGCAGGTTAAATTAGGAAAAGGCTTTTCTCCCAGAGGGTGGTTGGGCACTGGAACAGGCTCCCCAGGGAAGTGGTCACAGTACCAGCCTGACAGAGTTCAAGAAGCATTCAGACAATGCTTGTGGGCACACAGTGTGACTCTTGGGGATGGTGCTGTGCAGGGCAAGGAGCTGGACTGGATGATCCTGATGAATCCCTTCCAACTCAGCATATTCAATGATTCAAGCAGGCACAGTGTCTAAGCAGTGCTAAGCAGGCAGCCTGACATCACAGCAACACAAGGCATGCGAGTCACAACCCAAAGTCTTGCAGCTCACCAGCTGTCTCACTGGCAGAACTGAACTCACATTTCCATACGGCAATGTGCAAAACATGGTCCCACTACAGGATGAGGATCTTCATTTGTGGGATGCTGATCAGACAGTGAGTCATACCTGTCACTATGGTAGTCAGGCAGGTTGGTATTCTTGCCATGAAAAAAGGACATGGAAGTATATTAAGGCTGATGGCTGCCAAAGTCACCAAAATTTTAGAGTGCTGAGCAGCTCAGAAAACTGAGGCTGCTAGAGCCCACTTCCTTAGATGATAGCTGGAAAACTAGGATCAACACTAAAATAAGACGTCACCATAAGTGGTCTGGATAAAATCCATGCTAATTAATGAAGAAAAGGGGAAAGAAAGCAGAAGAGTAAGACATGGACCCACAAAGCCCAAAGAGTACTTCTAAACAGGCAGCATTTTTCTGAACTGCAGAGCATTTATCAGACTAGAAAGGGCCTGTGTTCACAGAACTTCAGATTGATGTTCTGTAAACGTTTGCCTAAAATGCCAGCACAGTCAGACTTCTGAGATGGTGAAGGCACAAGTACTCAACTGCAGGAGAGCAAATGTCAGAGGAGCTGGCGCACCTTGCTGACAGGCGGGACAGAAAATCCAGAGGAAAAACAATTACAGGATTCAAGCACAACGTGCCAGATTTGGGGGAGCCTGGCAGGTGGCTGGCCATCTCCCTCTGCTGGCAACTCCCAAACACTCCCAATGATGCTGTCTCTGGCTGGAGCACCCCCAGGGGAAATGCCAGGACGCCCGGTGCTCCCTGTATATCACTCCTGGGTTGCAGGTAGCCTCCTTCACCGCAGGGCTGAAAGGAGCTCGGAGCTGGAGTTCTCTTAACGAGGGAATAAAGTGAGTACAACTCGCAAAGCTCTAGTGGTGCTTTGCACAGACGGTGGGAAGAGGATACTGGTACCCCCACGGGTCCTGCTGCTCCTGCCAACACTTCCCACATCCGGTGGGCAACAGCTCTCTCCAGCCTGGGCTCCACGTCCCAGAGTGCTGAACTTTCAAGAGTGCTGGGTATTCCCCTTAGCCTCAAGACCCAGGGAAATGTGGGAGGGATTGTTCTGGGTTCAGACCTTGGCTTGGAGAAACTCTCCCTCCCTTCCCTTTGTGCTTCAGCTGCCTCAGCTGTGGAGAGGTGACAGGAGCCATTCTGCTTTGGTCATCAGCAGTGCTCAGTGGATGGAAGCTGCTCTCACTGATGATACACCCACATTTGAGCTCCTCCCAGCTGCTCTTGTGCTGGGCACAAAAAGGGCATCAGAGGCACCAGACCTTCACCTCCCTCTGTCCCATGCTCTGCATCCAGAAGATGGCACAGTCCTGGCAAGTTTCTCATGTCTTGGTCCCTACCCATCCCTGCCTCCCAGCTGGTAGCTCAAGCTTTGTTGCGGTCAGAGGCAGGGTGTCCAGCCCTCTGGCTCCCCTCACCCTGTGGGCTGTAGGTGACCAGCAGTATCTGGACACGAGTCAGTGGAGAAGCCACAGAACTGCCCTGCACCTGAGGGCTCTGTTGGACTGTGGCTCTGACAGACAAGACATCCCTCTGGACACTGCGTCCCCAACACCCAGGGTCACTCCTGACCCCAGACTGAACACAGGAGGGCTCACACCTTTGGAGGGAAATGTTTTGGGAAGACTGGGTACAAGAAAGAGTATTTGCAGGCCAGGAAGAAAGAGCCTAGATGAGATTTGTGTAGCAGTTTTCCAGACATCATGGGAAAGAGTTTAAAATAACTCCTTGCACTGGTCCTCTGGTGCCTGAGGCACAATAATAGCTGCTATTATTCCAACAAAGTAAGGTGATAATATGGCAGCAGCATTATATAGTGCATCAACACCACCATTTCTGCTGCCATGCTGGGCATGGAGGCAGATAACACATCAAAGAGCCTGCCCCTGAGTTGCTGAGATAATGAAAATATTGCGTAACTGGCTACACTGCCTTTACAAACAACGTGCCCATTCATGTCTTCCATTAAAGAAAATGCTGTTTGTTGAGTTTCTTGCTTCCTTTTTTTTCCCTAATGCTTGCATGTGAACAAGATGTCAGTTCCTTCCCAAGAACAAAGCAACAACATGGGCATGGGCATGGATATTTTGGCTTGGACTCTTGGGAGAAGTTACAGGGCACTCTTAATGCTCTTGGAGACTTAAGAAGATGGGTCCCCAAGGATGGCTAGAAAAAGTCAGACCAGAAAGATATGTAGAACTCAACTCATCAGCTCTGCAGAACACAAGGAAACTGGGTTCAAGCCTCAAGCAACGTTTTGGTATCTTAGATGTGAATTCAATCATCTCAGTTCTGTAATTTGTATAGAAAAAAACCTGCAAGAAAAAGGAACATACTCAAGCCATTTTTGTAGTACCTAGCAGGACCACTGGCTTCTAATGGTGCAACTGCTCTAGTCTGCAGGCTGAACACTGCTGCCAGCTCTCCCCAGCAGCACTATGGCAAGTTGGTCTAGCATCATCTGGAAACTGTCTAGAAATAATCACCATTCTTTGGGGGTTAGGTGCTACAACAGGCACATAAGTAAACCCTAAGTGCTAAAAGGAGTTGAGAGATCTTGTTCTGGTGAGAAGACCATTCAGAAGGTTTGAGAAAGTCTCACAAAGACTGATAGATTTCACACAGAGCAGTCAGACTGAAATTTGGATATGAAGGACATCAGAACAGTAATGGCTTTGGTGGCCTCCTGTCTCTTCCAAATAACAGGGGGAAGGTCAGATGTTCTTTTGGGTTTTTTATTCTGCTTGCAAGAAGCCCTTCTGGTTGTGTGGCTGGCCAGAGTGAATGTCATCAGAAAGTAAGACAATCTTTGGCCACGGATCAGGCAGATGGCAAACAACAATTCTCTGCAAGCTCAGTGAGGGATGAAAAACGACCCAGTGTTTCTTGATTGAGACCATATATACCAGTCTGTGGTACTGGTGAGACTTAAATCAGCCTGGAGACATAAGGACATAAGGATATTCTTTTCAGATCTATGGTTCTATCGAGCTCTATTGCAAACCAGTAACAATAGGAGAGATCACAACTGCCTAAGATATGTGCTACAACATTTGTATGTTGCTAAGCCCTTCTGAGTTGAACTTTTTGAACAATCAGTGGGGGAACACCACCATGCATTCTCTGCCTATTTTCCACAGAGCCTATGGAGTACCTAAATTTTGTAATCTAAGAGATTTTCAGGTTGACTACAAAAGCTAATGATTTTGAGCAGCTATAACTTTAAGGCAATACTGGAAAACAGGCAGTCTGAATTGCTGTTTGAAAGTTGGGTATCTAAATCCCCACTTGGAAGGGATTTGATGGGATCTAGTTTTACAACAAAGCTAGCAAGGATGCAAGAGAAAGCAAAGAATCCTTACTTTAACAAAGCTCATTCGAATAGTACACATCTTGGTCAGCTCATACACCACTTCGAAACCATGATTGACTGACTGGGCAAGCAGCTGGGCGAAGAGCTGGTTATTGAAGATCTTCAGGCTGCAGCCACTGGGGATCTTGCAGACCGTGGCTGGGTGGAAACCATGCTGGTAGTTACAGTTGCGGCTTTGCACAAAAATACTGCTGTCACTGACGCATTCGGCATAAACCTCCCCACCAACGTAGTAAAGATGAACACCTTGAACAAGAGAATAAACATGTATTATTTCTCCACTGTTCACGATGCACTTTATTCATTATTTTACTGGTTTGGGCATACAAGCCCAGGATCCTTCCAGGATCTTTGTTTATCAGTGCAGGTTGCTTTACTTCTTTTACCCAACAGCGTAGTGCTTTATGACAAGATACACATACATAAACATCAAAAACATGTCAACCATATACTAAGCATCAATCAAAACTATACTAACTATACTAAGCATCAATCAAAACAAGAACTGACAAATCACTATTGCATTACACAGCTAAATGTATTTTTGCTGTTAAGCAAACACACACTGGCCAAGACCCACTTCACTGCACGCTGTTGTTTTACTACAGGGTCCTACTGTCAAACAGTTAAAACACAGCATGGTGTGTACTTAAAATAGCTTTTCTGTATTTTTCTTTATCCACCACATCAGAACCATGTATTTGCATTTACATGATGTGACTTACTCATTAGATCCTGTTCCAAGTGACCTTTAGCAAGATTTTCTTCTGAACTTTTCAGTGCCCAAGTGACTTACCAATACTAACTCAAATTTTGACTGCAGCTTAGGGAAATTAAGGTGGAAGCACTTCTATCCCTTCAAAGACTCTGGTCCACCAGGGATATCTGCATGCATTAAAACATACCTAAATCGGTGGGAGAATTTATCTTAGCCTAACTCAGCAACCTCAAAGTGAGGGATCATCTGTAAGATGGTAACTGTGTAGATGGCTTCTCTAGCTGATAGATGGAGAGAGGCACTGTGACCAGATGATTCTCTCCATCTGCTACAGAGTGCAGGCTCAGAGCCAGCTTAAACCCATGGAAGTCTGTGCAGGTGCTGAAAAGGCTCTCCCATTCCCTGCCCCTGCTGGCACACCTGCTTTCATGCTGGCAGCAACAGCTGAGGATTGGGCAGCTGTCCAGGCTGAGGAACTGAACCAGCTAATAAACTTAAAAACAAACAAACCAAAATTTATTTTCAGTGAGATCTAGTGAGATCTTCATCAGTGCAAGTGTGGCAGTGGCAGTGGCAAGCAGTGACCCTGACTGCTTGAACATGAGCATGAAGCCACAACCTGAAAAGGGCCAAGTCATCCTGTGAAAATGCCCACACAGTCACCCTTCTCATGGCTAGATTAGGGGAAATGAACCTTTCCTATGGCCAAGAGAGGTGGAAGAAATCAGTTCTTTTTTCGTGCAAAAACCAACTCTAAATAAAAATAAAATCCTCCTCTCTAATGCCAGATGTGCTAGTCAAACACACACAAATGTTCACAGAGCCTCAGTAGACTGTCTGCAAAGCTAGCGGTAACTGTCCTTTAGTAATGCAGCTGTAATTACTTTTATTCCTGGTGTCTTTCATACAAACAAAGACTGGTTACATATTCCCACTCTGTTCATCATTCTGCAGTCATAACAACAAAGGGAAGCAGCACATCCTTAGCAGCACTTCCAACCAGCCTCTACACAGAAGTGGGAAAGGTGCAGGGGAAAGCAGATTGAGTGGGAAAAGAATCTGGGAAAAATATGCTCTCCCATAGTCTTCCAGGGTGACTCAGATGGGAACCTTTAAGCTTGTCTTCAAGCCATCACTTGACTTCTGTGCACCCACAAGATCTCAAATGAGCTGCGAGTGGCAGGGGTGTGGCTCGGAGCACACTCTGGTACTGCACTGGGAACAGGAGTGACAGGAAAGCATCAGCTCCAACTGCACCAGGCACCGTGGGGTGCTGCGCACTGTGACTGCTGCTTCTTGACCTTCCTTCCCATGGACATGGATAACAGGGAAGGACTGAAAGGAGTCCGCATAGCTTTCTGAAGTAATCAGATGAAGTGAGAACAGAGGGTAAGGAGAGAAGAATAAGGACATAAATGTGCACCACATTTCAAATCTTCAGGTGTAGCTCCTGATACAGGGTCACCACAGGGGATGCTAAAGTGAAAAATTTTAAAGGCTGGGTTTTCAAAGTATATTTAAGTGACCCATTTTCTGAAAAAAAGAATGCTTTCAAAGGCATTGCCCAAACATTGTGCTATAATAACAAAAATATCAATGTCACTTCTGAAAACAGACGTTACAAATAGTTTTTATCTTGTGGACTTTTTAAAAGCAATAAATACAGCACTAATCAGTGTGTATTTCTATTATTGTAGTATTCATTCACCAGAGAAAAGCACCCTCAAGGAAACCAAGCAGCTAAGTACATATTTGTAGAAGACCTAATCAAAGGTCCATATGTTTTAGTGGTATTTCATTGGTCGCTGCAGAAGTTGAAAATTCAGCAGTCTCCAAGCGTCCACATCTTTTTGACACTGATCAAAAGTTCCTTTTTTGTCCTTGAAGTCTGACTGCTGAAACAGGTCCAATTGCTCGTAGATGTTGCATTGTGTTCTGGATTGTTTTTAGCTTTGATGTGGTATTTCCAGGAAACGGTTTCACGCTGATACAGTAGATGGCAATTCAATCGCATATCCTTATCCTACTGAGCTAATCTTGTTTACTCACTCTTTTTTCTCCCGTGTTAACATGTGACAATTGTATCCATTTCAGCAACTTTCATCTGTCCACCTTGCCTTTGAACTACACGCTTCTGGAGCTGCTCTGTGCTCTTCTGCAGGCCTGCACTGGTGCCCCTTGTACTCCTCTTGTACATGGTTTTTAGGATTTGCATAAACAGGGAAGAGCAGTAAAAATAAAGATCTCTGATATATTAAGGTCCTCTCTGGGCAACCTGCTCCTTCCCTTGGGCACATTCCTAGTGTAGGACTTTAAAGGACTTTTAATCAATTAAGACAGATCTTCACATTTAAATGGATGAGTACCATTAGCATTTACCTAACTTTATTTCTGTTCTGTCTCTTCCTCTTTTGGGGTGGAAAGTCACAGACTGTAACATCCCCAAATGACAGCTGGGATCTTTCGTCAGTCTTCTTTTAGGGCCAGGCTCAGCTTTGATCTACATCCCTCTGACAGCTTAAACTGATAGGGTGTAAAGCTTTGTTTTATTTTCTAAGTAAGTTAGAGCTAGATGTACAACACATTTGCGCTCCTCACAGTGAACCACTAAGACAGACATTTGTAGCATCTGCAACATAAGCGTTTTCCATTTTGGGGAAAAGTGCAAGAGTTTAGCACAACATTCCCTGCACCAGCCTTCAGGTTCACTGCTGTTCGCAAAAACTGTATCACATTTGTCTCAGAACTTCCTCGTATTCATTCAACACTAGACTATCAAGAGCCAATTAAAATATTGCTCTAGGCCTGGGAAATGAGGTGAGGTTGACAAGATAATAGGAGGGGAACAATTAGAGTTAATTAGCTCAGTGGGAAATGCATTCCCAGGCAGCTACTGGTGAGAGGCTGGGTTGGCAAGATAATGAGCCTAGACTGGATATACCAGAACAGGCAAACCTTCATCTGCACGGAGAAGTGGCTGGCACAGAGCTTCTGACTCACCACCACAAACAACAGCAAGTTCTGGGAGAATGTCAGGCCCTACAGAGCTCGAGGGAGCTGGGACAGAGTGTGCGTGGCCGTGCGTGTCAAGGTGTGGTCTCCTCATAGTTGGAACCAGCAGCATGCGACCCTGCATGCTGAGGGTGTATGTACACCAGAGGGGACCATACAGAGCTGCACCAGCAACCACTGGTGGGAGAATCCAAACCTTAGTTTTACTAGTGAAAAGCTGACAAAGCAGAGAATTGGCCTGGCAGCGGGGGAGAAAAGCTACAAACACAACTCTACCATAGTTCTTCAGCTAAGTAACTCAACTACTAAGTGTTTCATCCATCTCCCTTTGTTATTTGGTGGGAGGAGAAGCAGCCCTGAGGCACCAGCAATTATCCTTTTAGTGGCATTTTGATGGCAATATTCCCAGTTGCCAGAAGCTCTAATAAATAAAATGAAAATACATACTGCTAAATTAGAACACACAACTGTAAACAACATTTTTCTCTTTGCTGGCCAAGTAAATAGCCTTTGTGAGGAGTTACTCTGCTGATTGTTGTCCAGTCAGAAAAGAATCCTCTGCTTTTCTTCTCTTTCAGAAGTAATGTCAGACCTTTTGTTTTAAGGCAAGCACATCTGATGAATCAGCTAAGTTTGTTAATGCCATACGTGGATCTTGTGAGCTCTAAATATTATTCCTGAGTAGAGGGGATTTCCTCTTACCTTTTCCTATGTGTCTCCTGGTGTTTTCTATAGTAGAATTGCGGTTTACATTTGAGAGCAGACCCAGGCAGAACCTGTTTTTGTTATTTGAAGGATCTGTAAATCCATCTATAAGGATACTTCGTGAGGAAGCCTGGAAAGTCTCCCCTACCCGGTTGTTGAGTTCATAGTAGGCAACTGAGCACCAGTGTTGGGGTTCCTCATAACAAACAGGCCGAAAGTCTGCAGGAAATAAAGTTAAGCAGCTGCTCAGGTTTCAGCAATATTTTTTAAACAATCTTTCTCCGCTTTCATTCCCTCCCAATTTCAGCCCCCCATCTCTTCATCTAAACAGTCACTTATGTCATGCTTTATCCCAACAGCAGCTTCCATTGCTTCTTGATTTTATGACTGAAGTCCCAAACATGCAAAAGGTTGGTGCTCCAGCTCAACTCTAAGCCTCTGAGGAGCCCCACTTCTTCTTAAAAGTGGAAACTCCACTGCATTAAATCAAGCATGCTGACATTCCTTGCAGAACTGGGGCCCAAACTGTACACTGAAAATAGTAAGGGATATATCCGCTCTGCACACCAGCAGGAGATAGGGATGACAGATGGGCTCAAAGCAAGTCAAAAGTGAGCCAAGTTTTTGGTATTAGGCCTTCAGCCTAATACCAAAGTCTGTAGTTCAGAACTAATAAATCACTCAAATTTTTGCACGCTTTCAGACTTTCCGCTTCCATGTGGGACTATAAGCAGAAATGTCAGCAAGGTCATTTCTTTTGGACCTATCCCTGCCCAGGTTTTCTAAGTCAGAGACAGAGAAAGACTCAAAAATGTAACAGAATCTCTGAGCCTCATTTGTCCTACAGGAATTAGTAGGAAACTTTATCCTGCCTGCTCACCACAGGCATGTGAGCCCGCCTGCCCCCAGAGCACCTCTGTGCATAACCTCTAATAAACTCCCAACTAATATTCACTAGGATAGTGATCAGGGATGGTAAGCTATGATAAAGAGAGTAAACTAGCTTGACAATTTATTTAAAAGTATTGGTGTCTGATAACTTGTTATTATCTGGCCATTCTGTGTCCCCATCCATAATTAGCACTGTCCCCACACATTCCTTCTGCTCCAGCTCCATGCTACATACACACTCCTCGCTGTTTCAGAAGGCTGGCAATATTTTTTTAATGTGCATGTGTGTGCGGCGTTCAGTCCTCACTCTAGAAATGACATTTCTTTAGGAACACAATATGATGGACTAAAAGAACAATGGTGACCTTTCCTTTGCAGTAGCAGGAATCCAAAGGAAAAGCCAGCAGAGGAACTCCATTTCCCCTTCCTACTCTGCAGCAATGGGTTGTGAATGGTAGAGGCATCACCTGCCAGTACTGGCCCAAAGGTAGCAGAGGCTGTGCTGGAGAGGTCATCAAGTTGGTTTGAGGGGTGCAAGGAAGATCCCAGACCTTTCTTTGACCATTCATGCCTCTCCCACCAAAGAATTCTTATAAGATGACAAAGAGTTTGGTCTTCTGTCAAAATCTCCTTGTACTCCACTAGAACATGTCCTTTCCTTTTCTAGACAGCCATTAATGTAACATTAATACAAAGATGGCAGCAAAAAGGTCCCTACCATAAGGCTTTAAAGTACTTGAAACCCAGAGCTGAAGGTGGTAAAGAAATTAGTCCTGATATTGATAATACTTCTGTGTGTTATGTTGCCCCACCAGCCTTGATTTGATATGTTTATCTTTACAATGTAGATAACAGCGTTTGCTTTCATTAACAGCTTTTTAACTGTAATAGTCCATGGATGCAAATAAGGTCTAAACTCTGTAACTTTGCACATAATTCATGTAAATTTCACATCAACCTGTCTTGCTAGCTAATGGATGGGTCTAGCACACAGCCTTGCTGCAAAACTGCCTGAAACTTATTATTACAGATCACTTAACCTTCTTGTGCAAATAACATTTTTTTCTTAACAGTTTTAATTTAAAGAATAGTACAAATGGTTATTTACTTTCAGCTTCTCCATCGGCAGATTTACCTCCGTTGGGCAAGGACAGCACTAGTTGACTTTCGGCTATTGCATCCATTGACCGTCCATTGTGGATTCCTGGAGGTTCTCTTGCATGGTAGGGCGGAGGTGGAGTTTCCACTATGGAAAGAAAGAAAAAAGAAAGGAGAAATAAAGGAAGAAAGGAAGAAACCTAAGTCAGTATGCTGGTAAATTCTTCCTGTTTTTTCCTGGTGAATATTTTACTACTTCAGCATTGTTTTGCTAGAGAAGCACTGGAAACAGCATAAATCTGAATCTGACCTCCCTTCAGTCTCTAGATTAAGACCATTGCATGTTCAGGAAAGATGGGACAGAAAAGCCGTCATGTTGGACATGTAGCTCTTGAAAGAGAGAGGGATGGTCACAACAATGCCTCAGGCCTAGACCCGTGTCAAATAAAGTTCTCTGTTAACACCAGTTGTTACCCTAAGAAAGTAATGCAGTTTCATCCCTTAGGTCCAGACTTCACTCTTTAAATTAAAACTTGAGGAGGATGATTTGAGAGCAGAAGCTAACTTTATTTGATCCTCTGGGAGAAAGCTCTCTTTCTTCGTAATCTGTAAAAAAGGCTTATGGAAAGCTATAGAAATCAGACTTGGCAAAACTCCCTCTGGATGTGTTCTTTTTTTCTCTGTCCTACAAGGGAAGTTTGTCTCTCTCCTGGTTTGTTCAGTCTCCCATCAAAGAGCAATGGATGTCATGAAAACATTGGGAGGAAAAGTATCGACTCACAACTGCCCAGCCCTGATTTGTTTCATTTACAGCAACACGAGCTAGAAAACAGAAGATGACTCTATAGTGGGGATTCTCTAGAAAGGCTGGAGGTTCTAGACAGCCAAATTAAAAAGGACTTCATTTTCGTATTATAAAATGCCAACATTCACTGCATAACCACTAAAAGTGTGTAGTTTTGTTCTGTTGAACAGAAACTCAATGGGCTTATGTGCAAATTATAGCCATATACAAGCTTGCTGGACCAAGGGCCTCTTTAAGGAGGGTTTAACTTGGTTCCAGGATTAAATTCCCTCTTGTGTTTGGGGTCTCTTGGCTGGCCCTCAAAATGGAGCAATTTGACCTGGAGTGGATAACTGTGAACTGTCTCATGAGACAACCACTGAATCTTCCAAGTAAGGAATGTTATTCTATTCTATATAAGCACTGTTCAGGACTTAGGAATTTCATACACTGTATGATATTTCTGACACTTAGATGATATAACCCTCTTACAAAAAATAGTAAAACAAAATAAAGAAATAGTGTAAGAGAAAACAAGTTACAGAAAGGAATATAATCACAGAATCACGTGGTTATATGGTTATTTTTGACGTCTATGCCTAAGCTAGTCACATTTAGGTCTCCTTATAGCCACTAAGGAAAAATAGGAACCTGTAGATACGTATACAAGAACATGCAACGAATCTTGTTCTAGGAGTGCCTGTTTTCCTCCACTGATTACAGAGAGAGTATAGGCAATTCCATGAGATGCAGAAATTTGCATTGCTGACATCTCTATTTGGTCACAGTAATCCCTCTCAAGTCTCTTGATGTAACTCCAGTTTGCTTTAGATAGCCTTCCATCCCTGATTGTTACGCAGGCAAATTATGCTCATCAGTACGCCGTGTGCTGTGATATACTGAAGCTCAGGTTGAGCCACTTCCATTATTAAGTAGCTTTGCAAGGTCCCAAGTTCAGTTAAATGCACGAGTCAGAGTTATTACACAGCTGGAATGGGCCTGATTTACTTGTCAGGACCAGCTCCACTGCATCCAGCTTGGTTACACAGAGGTGAAAGAAAAAATATTGGAGAAGATAAACAAGTCTTACTACTTGATGAATGTTTCAGTGTTGCTAAATATGATTTAATCAGAAATACAGATCTGGAGAAGAAATGAATGAAGGCACATTCAGTGGATGAAGAGGGAAGGAAAAATATCACACTGTGTTGAAAGCATTCAGCTTAAAAGGAAATTCAAATGCTACAAACACCTTGTAAAATAAACATCTTTCTTGCACTTAAGATGAAATAGGCATATTATTAAGGACCTGAATTTAAACACTTCATAGTTTAGACGCTAAAATTTTAAATTACTAGATTCTGAACTTGTCTTTGTGAAAAAGCTGACATAACTGAAACTATATGAAAGTTAAAGTGCTGAAATGAATCTGAACCATGTTTTGATATTAAAACTAGCTCTCAGCCGTGTTGCATTAACAGCAAAAGCACAGATAAATTTTCAGGTAATTAGAACTGTACTAAAGCAGGAGTTCACAGCACAAACAATCTGAGTGACATAAGCCTGCTAATCTCAGAACAGTGGAACATGTTCCAAAGTCATAGGAACTTGTCTGGCAACTTCTCCAAGTGTTGGGCCAGATAGTTAAACACCTTGATTTTCTGAAATTTATACAGTCAGTAGGATCACCATACATTTAAAAAAAAATTATGCACACCAATTTCCCCAGTTTATCCTGTCTCTCGATGGAGTTTCTAAAGATTCCTACCCTGACCATCTTAGGTTCCTAACTTAGCTCTTGCAAGTACTCTTTTCCATTAATTGTACCAGAAGCTTGGATGGGCAGCTTTGGGCAGAAGGTGACCTGGCACACCTGCTTCTCTCCTCAACTTTTCCCCCACAGTAATAATGAAATCTCACCCAGGCACTGCTAGGAGAGGGATGACAACAGTTCCTAATCTCTTGAGCATCTGTCAGGAGGACTGAGAGACAATACACAAGTGACATTCACAAGAAATCACATTCCAAGACCATTCTGTCCAACAGTTCAATCTACAGCTACAGTCTGGGGGGAGCACAGAATTGTTACCTGACCCCAGGCCCCAGCAGGAACCTCAAATGCCTCAGTCAGGGCCTCCAAAAGCCCGTTCTTACCCGTGAGCTGATAGGGACTTCCTGGTCCAGAAGAGCTTTCTGGTGAGTTGGGGTAGCTGATGCTGTTAGGCGACTGGGAGAACATGTGGCTGGGGGATGACGGAAAAGGGGTGCATGGAGGATGCTGGAAAGAATCCGGATAGGTGGCATTGTGTGGCATCAGTGGCTCGCTGTGCAGAGAAGTGTTTCGAAACTTGGCAAGGAGGCTGAGGTGAGGGTTAAACTCGCTGTGTCTTGGAACGAGTACAGGAGGTAGGACTGAAAACAAAAACAAAGCAGAAAAGATGGTTAAAACTGTATTCTTGAAAGTATTTCTCATTATAAGTTAAAAAGAGAGGCATATTCCATGCTGCTCAAATATTGCTGTCTACATACAAGTCATTGAAGAGCAACAAACCTGTCCATACCCAAGAATCAAAAGCTGAATTCCTGGACATTTTTCTCCAGATCTGCAGCCAATTACAGCAGTTCCACATGCAAAATATGGAATCTTGACTTGCGCAAGGTACCACAAAATTCACAGGTATGGCATGCAGAAATTTGGGTGGTACATTTCTCCCTTTCAAAATTACCTATTCCTTCCTTCAAAGACTGAACATGTCAGGAGTTTTCTAAATATTATCACCAGGATGTACCAAATTCACAGTCAAGTTTAAGAACAATTAATAGTGCTCTGCAATACACTACATAGTTTACTACCAGCTTGTTACAGATGGGCAAAAGGAAGTATAGACCTGAAGCCAGACACCAGATTTAAAATGTTGTCAGGCACTTGAAACTGGCACTTGAAATCCCAGACAGATAGTGGGATCTTTGAATGGAAATGTAAATAGCAATTCAAACATTGCAGCAATATCAATTTAGCTCTTGCAATACAGTTAGAAAAGATCTAGCATAAGAAGGCATATGTCAGTGGTTGGTATTTAAGACGTGAAAAATGCAGGTCAGAAAACTGAAACCCAAATTAACCCATGTAAAAACTAGTCTAGCAGAAGATACCGCCTCTCCACAAACTCCTCACTTTCATCTCATACTGTCAGTGCTGCTAACAGCGTTGCCCCTCTGAGAAACCCAAAGTTGGTCCAAATTACTTTGGATTCTGACATATGAGGAGCAAGAGTAGAATTAAGAGTCAAAACAGTTTGAAAATCCTGACTAGTGAGATACCTATGAAGATGCAGTCCCCAGGCTGGAACACAAAGAGGCTTGCTGAATAATTTTGCATATGAGAGTTCAACCTGGGGCTTTAACTGTGTCCACCAATAGTCCTTGGTGGGGAGAACAGCACCTACAAGGGGTGATTTCTGTACCCCAAGATTTCTCTATGAGTTACTAGCTCACATAGTGACTAATTATCTTAGTCAAGGCTTTCAACACAAGTAGGGAGAATGAATTCTAAAAGCCACCAAAGAAGATAAGGAGGCAATTTGAGTTATTGTGAGAAGAATGAATTGTCCCAGCATCAGGGACAATTCAGCAGGCTTGTGTTGACTGACCTAGTGTCCAGAGTTCCACTGGCCTAAAACCCAGCAGTACATCATCTTCCAGTCTATCCTTACTAGGTTATGGAAGCAAATAGCAATGTGCACTCTTGGTTTTAAATGTTGATGGGAATATACAATTTGAATGTGTTTTAACATATGGCTTGGGTCCAAAAGCTTTGTCTAGGTAAGGCAAATTTTTTTTAGGCAGGTTAGCTAACAACTTTTAATTAAAGCAAACTCATTTATCCAGCTTAATGAAAGAGTGGAATAATTGCTACAAAGCAAATAATGTATAGATAATGCAAAACATGTGCATGTGAAGAGGCTGCAGGAACTCTCCTTGTAATGCACATCAGCTGCTCAGAGAGCTGGGGCATTTGCAGTGCCTGGTACCAACAATGGGTTTACAGTTTCTTGCTCGATGTAGCACTACACTGCAGTTGGGGCAGGGTCAAACCACATGTCTGCCCACCCATTGGAATATACCATTTGGGAATTTGCTGGTCACCCATGACTTGAAGAACTGAGCCCTAAAACTATGCAAAAGTTTCGACTGATGGCGGGGAGTTCACTGCAGAAGTTGTTTTCTTACCTGCCTGGAAACACAGGCACTGGGATACCTGTTAAGACACTACACGTACATGCTTCTCTGGCCCAATGCATTACTAATTAGCCTCTGGCCAGGACAAGGATGGTGCTCTGGAGACTTTCTTTCCTCCTGCCTCTCATATGCCCCTATTTGTGGCATGAAGATTCTGCTGCCGCTTTCTTAAGTCCTTTGGTAGAGAAAGGTGTTTTTGCTTCTTTACTCTTCTTTTAGCTTTAGACTTCCAGGTAGGACTCATACAGGCAATGCAAGTATTCATATCTGACATGCACTGCCCAGCTCCCTGTGGATCTCTTCATAGCCCTTGGAGAGAAATAGACTCCTTTACTGCTATATACTGGGACAAGACCAGTACCATCACTGCAGATGTGGTTTTGGTGAGCTGTATTCCTCCCATCCCACGCTCCTGTGAACAGCTCCAGGCTGTGAGCTGTTGCTGCTTCTGGATTTTTCCTTTGCTGCTTCTGGAGTTTTCCTCAGCTGCTGCAAGTAACTGGTATGATGCTTGTCAGGTCTGCTGCTGATCAGCCGGCTCTGACCAGCAGCCTTTGAAAATGAGGAGCTGGTGATCCCTTTGCACCCAGCAGAGGTGCTGAGCAAGGGACAGCTTTGTGCAGCCATGTGCAGTGTTGAGAGGCTGACACCTCGCTGTGGGCACCACAGCTAAGGGAGCTGCTTCCTTCAGCCCTGTGAGAACTCAACTCCCCTAAATGAAAGCTGAGAATCTGGATGTGTGAACAGCGCTTGCCAGGGAAAGCCTTTGATTTGCCTTGAGTGAGTCAGCAGGAAGAATTTTCAGGCCTTGAACTCCGTCCCAGCTCTGACCATGGCACTCTTCACTTCTGCTCTGCTGTACAGTTTTTGCCACCTCACTCACTCTTTCCACTGACTGTTCTGTGACTGCCTAGAGGGCTAAAGCCTCTGTGGTGGTGAGGCATTCAGAGATTTTCTTGTTTGTGGCTGAGTACCCTCAAGGGCCTCGTTCTCCTTGTTCTTTTGGTAACATGTCACTCTCCAGGGCTCAACCACTCTGAATGAAGTGTGACCAGAGGCATAAAACTGAGTAACTAAGTGTGCTGGGACCTGTCTGTCCTCATAAATTACCTGCATTTTCTCCACTCATTGGGGTCCTTTTCTTCTACCTGCCATTGTCCACCAAGAATCAGAGGCAGATCCTTCCTTCTATGCATGCTCAAGTGTTAATGATCTTTGTTCAACTGAAGACAAATATGGTCATGTCCCAAGTCCTGCCACTGCCTTTCATGCCTTTCTCCCATTCCCTTTAGCTTCAACAGTTCTTGCTGGGAACCTCACTGTGCCCAGAGCCTGTGACTTCAGATGCTAGCAAGCAAACTTACCTGCCTCAGTTTCATTTCAGGCACAACATCCACACTCTCACATCCACATTCTCACACATCAGTCCACCTCTGCATAGTTTACTAGTTTTGGAAACCTACTCTCTGGTGAGATCCAGCTATTCCCCTTGCCCATGACTACTCCCAAACACATGGCCAACAGTGAGGCCATCGGGTGGTCTTCCACCTGGGAGGCTATCACATCCTAGTCCCACTCAGGCTTGATGAAAGCAATTAGTCAGTCTAAGTCAAAAATCCTCCTGTCAACAGCAATGGTGCACCCTCAGATTTGCGATATCTACATATGAATGATCTCATGTAAAAATAATAGGATACATGTTTAGGCAGCTTCTTCTGACAACAAACCACTCAGACTTATGAGAACCTCTTTGAAGGCAACAATGAAGGGGGAAGCAGAGCCCAACCAACATACCTATCTCCTTCAGGCTAGGTGGCCTAACTCCTCTCGGCAGTGGGACATTGCACACGTAGAGGAAATATTTTCTGCTTTTTTTCTATATGGCACCTGCTACTCAGCAGACCTGAGCAGAAATCTGCCAGGGATACTTGTAGCAGCAATAAAAGCCATGTGTAATCTGTGCAGTATCAGTAGCAGAGCCTAAAATGGGACTGGGCAGCCTGAGGACACAGCAGAGCTAATGAAATCCCTGAATCTCTGACCAGAGTTCCAAGCTGCTCTCTAGTAAAAGAGGTCTAGGGATTTGCCAGGCCATCAAAGAAAGGATGAGGCCCTCGCATCTTTGACACCACTCATTCTTTCTGGTTCAAAGTTAATGGATCTGATCATACAGTGGTTGACTCAGCAAGAAAGACTGCAGTGATGGGAAATGATGCCCAAAAAGATGGATATTTTAATGAAAATAATACGGGTATATAGACTGCAAAAAATGCAGTGCAGGCTTATTTCATGGGTGGATTCTTTAGCTCCATAGGATGAGACTCAGAGAATCTCATCTAAGCCTAAGATCACCAACAGCTAAGATGCAGATGATTTCCTGCATTTAAAAGAGGCAGACCGGCACCTAAATCAACCACTCCCAGCCTTTTCTGTGGTGATCTCACTGCTACCACTTTCTTGTGAAGCTCATTTGTTCTCTTGCCTTGCCAACACCTCCTTGCAGCACTGTTTTCTAGCTGGAGCTGCACTGTGCTGCTTGCAGTGGTGCAAGTTCTCTGTCCTGCTGCTGCCCCAGCACACCTGAGTGGGTTGCACTCTTTGCTATACTATACAAATATACACTGTAGCTGTGAGCTTCAGCTTCTGAGTTTCCCTGTAAGAACAGTTGTAGGGGTGAGTGTAACAGCCTGAGAACAATTCCTGGGTCCTGTGGAGAACTGGCACGGCACAGCCTGCATCCCCACAGCTGCACTCACTTTCACCTCCAAAACAAGGTGGCCAAGTCCAAAGTGCCCAAAGTCCCTCCTGCGGGCTAATTCTGCACTCTGAGAGCTGCCAGTCCACACAAGTCCACATGGGTCAAAGCTGTTCCTGGGATCATGCTACCAATTCAGCAGTACCCAGACCTGCACCTTGTCCCCTTCTATTTTACTAGCAGAGATACTGCCAGTCTGCTGCACAGACAAACAATAGAGACATGTTCACAGCTGAAAGCTTCTGAGTTTCAGAATCAGAACAAGCTTTGGCAGCCATTTAGCAGCTGCTGGACTATTCCATTAGTAGTGTCTGTTAGCTGGCATTGAACGGATGAGAAAACCAGGGCTGAAATCAGCAGTGTGCAGTGCTGTCAGCTGCTGCACTGTGGAGACTCCATTAACTACGCCAAAGTTACACCAGAAGAAAGGAGAAGACACTAAAGACTGCAGCCTGCAAATAAAGAAGTGTAATAAACACAAAATGGGATATTTTATGAGCATCTTTTCTTAAATTATTGAAGAGTTTACTTTAGCAAGGTGTGAGGTCAGCTCTTTCCAGTGAAAACTGTTGACAACAATCATCACTCAGTGCAGCTGTAAAATTTAAAAGTTGTGACAATGTTTACAGCGGTTTGGATGCAACTCCATTGTGACAGCTCTGCTGCACTGGAAGGATTATCCAAAGAGGAAGCAGCCTCTGGTGTTTAGCAAATGTTAACAAATGTCTTTGCCTTATTTCATCTGTGTGAAAAGAAACATCCCACAGTTCACTTATCTGATCCTAATGTCACCTCAGAGTAAAGTTCATGCCAGACAAGGAGTAATCTCAGAATAATAAGTATACACTTACCAACTGTATCCATTAGTAAATTAAATTACTATGATTTTTGGCAGCAAGGGAGAGCTAGGTTAGACATTAGAAATAATTTTGAACTGTAAGAATAGCAAAGCAATAGATTCACTTGCCTGAGGAGGTGGTAGAGCGTTTATCACATGGGATTTTTAGAGCTCATTAGGAAAAGATCTATCAGGAATGTACCTGGTAATTTGGTTTGTTTTGGGAGTCTGGGCAGAGGAGAACAGGATGACTGCTCAAGACCTTTGCCAGCCCTGCTTTCTAAGATCCCTGTAGAAGTCAACACTGAACACTACAAATTTTTAACAGCTATTTCATTGACAAAAAGCCCAATTAAATGACCTTTCAGTGAGGTCATAAGTTCTTAGTGCAATCCGAAGAGGATTAACAGTGGAAAACTTCAACGTTTTATGGGAACTTGGTGGATTTATTTCATATAAACTCTCCATTTAGATAAGTAAACCCCACTTAAGGCAGGTCACCAGGCATTTTAGGGAGAATAAAATGACCTGGTTTCATATTCACTGCAAAATATGCCATCTTAATGCAACTCTTATCTTTAAAGAGAGAGCTAGTGTTTCCTGGGGGCTAATGAGTTAGTTGTTGGTTTTCAGTGAGACATAAATCTCATCACGGTGGTAAGGCCAGGCTGGTGCCCAGACATCATGCAAATGGCCACCAGTTCACACGGGGAGTGTTCAGCACCCACGTGCATGGAGAGGAAGCTGCTTTCAGCACCTTGGACAAGATCCGGGCGCCCTCTGGGGTCCAGTGGGATGTAGACCCCATCGGGAGAGGGGCTCCTTACCCCCTCCTTAGTCCTGGCTGCCAGACCTATGCTACCACCAGGCAGGGTAAGACCCAAGATCCTTCCATCAGATGGAGTCTGCCTTTTCACATTTCAAAGCACAGCTGTAGGATGCACCAAGACTAGACCTGCCAGAGCAAGAGCTAACACAGAGATGCGAATCATTTGCAGATGATGTAATTACCTGGGGTTTCCACCCGCCGGTAATGGTAGGGGTTGATGCACACTTCTTTCTGTTTTGAGCCAAAAGGGAACTCACAACATTCCAGTGGTTTCAGCTCATGGTGAGACTGTAAATCAGGCCAGCGCCACACTCTGCAATATATGACATGGGGAAGCCCCTTGCGGTGAGACACCTGCAGCCGCCCATCCAAGGAACGTGGGATCGTGACGCATTTACTGGGCTGACCCGGGCAGCTCAGAGCCCTCTCCAGTTCTTCCATGGCTCCTTTCTTCTTCTTTAACTTCTTCACCAAGGAATCAACAGCTTTTTCTGCCCACTTTTCTTCTTCATCTCCTTGTTTCCAGCCCAGCAGCCTTTTCACTGCAGGGCTGGTGAAGGAGAACAAGGAACTGATAGGGGTGCTGGAGTGCATAAGAAGCAGAGATTATGCACGAGCGTCAGCGGAAGCAAAAACTGCTCTCCTGCCTTGCCAGGCCTGCACGGAGTTTCCACGGTATTGTGACGGACACTTCCTTCAAGGAAAGGTTCTTTCACACATACGTTTTTGTAGTCTTAGGGACTGGTTACACGTAGTCCAACAGGGTGGGTCTCAGAACTTTCCAAACATCAAGAAGCTGCCGATGAATCCTGGAACAACAACACAATACATAGTTAGGCTTCACACACTATTTCCATTGTTCCCTCAATAAAATATTTTGAAAGAGAAATTACTCAAAATGTGTACTTAATTTTCAGTGGTTTTCTGTTTGGTTTTTGATGTTTATTTTGGGCCCAAGCCTCTCCTCCCCACTACCCTCCCTGCTCATTTTAGAGTTGGACCACGGAAATTGTTAAGTATTCCGTCACTTCAACTTGTGTTTAGAGTTCAGTGCACCAGGCGAATGATTGCAGGACTCAGATTATTTTTAGTACAAAAGAAAATTTACTCTCTTTTATATATGCTGGTAGCGGTAGGTTCAGCTCAAGCATCTTCTATGAAAATAAAACTGTAATATTAAATTTTATGGAAACAATGAGTAGAATACTGTTCTGATTTCAACTCCCTGTCTGCCACTCCAATCTCACCACACTGTAAAGAGTTGTACAGTATTAACTGCAAAATTAATTTAAAATTAAACTGCTTGCAGATTTCATTTAAGGCCTTTGAAAGATCTACTAGTATTCTCTAAACTTATATATATTTTTCACATGGAAGAGAAAAACCTTTTTTGCCTAGAATCTGTTTCTCTCTCTTCAACAGTTCACAGCTTCCTGGATCCAAGTCACAGACTTTTGGACACAGTTTGTGCTGGATGGTTCCTGAGTTATTTTCGCTAGGAGTTGCTACATCTGACCAAGTCCAGCAGAAAGAGTTTGGTTCTTGAGGGCTTTTCCTTTTTTTTCTTCATATAACTGGAGCCAGTCTAATTTTAGCTGAAAATTACATATTTCCACTGACTGGAACTCTGAGGAAAAATGTCCTCGTATGTCAAGCTATTTACTGCTTTAAATATACTTCATGGACCCCCTGTGCATGGCAAATCCAAATGTCTGAAACATCAGAGGGCACTTCAAACAGGAGATGGAGGCAGCTTCCAAATGGATGCCTCTAGAAAAGCAACTCCATGACTGCCCTAGTCCACCCTTGTGGACCTTTTTGTCCCCACCCATGAAGGGCTGCTCACAGTCCTCAGCACCACTTACAAGCAGACACTGAGGAGACAGACATTGCCCAGCACTGGGAGCGGCAGAGCTTCACAAACCATATTTTTGCACAGTTTCCTTAAATGTACAGATCTTGTAAGAGTTCAAAGGGCACCTGGGGACACCATGTGCAGGCACAGGTACAACACAGTAAGACAGGAGGCCGATCCCAAAGACTAGTTCCTTGGCATACTTGGATACCCTCAGTGCCACGCAGCTCTGGAGCATGCTGCAGAGTGAGCACACAGGGCCCAGGGCAGCACAGCCTCCTGAACAGGCTGCGATGTTTACTGAGGACCAAGGACTGCCTAGAGCTGTTTTTCTCCACGCTCTCCTTATTTGTTCTCATGCCCAACACTATGCCCTATGCCCCGCTGCATTACCCTTTGAGATGCCCATCACCCTGTGAAATGCAGATACATGGAAACATAACAAGGTTTTCCCTTCCTCCACAACAGCAGCAATGATAGGGGAAGGGGCTCAAAGTCCCAAAAGCCTTCCACTGCACTTGGAATATGGAAGCACTTGGCCCCACAGAAGAGAAAGAATGAAAGCAACTCTTCGGCAGCAGCAGCTGCTATTCCCCAAGATTTTCATATCCCAAGCACCATGAAAATATGCACAGAGGAACTACAAAACTGGAAGGCAGAACAGGCACACCTTGCTTCAGGCACCCACCACAGCACTGAGCTCTGGCTTATGCAATTTCTGCATTATCGATCTATGTGTGTGTCCATTTGTCCTCGACTGCCAAGAGAGGATCTTGCGGAAGAAACCTCCTCACTCATGCCCTTCATCAGTCAAAGATCGATTCCACCAAACTGCCCAAACCTGTCCCATCATATGAAGAGAAACTTTGGGTTCCAGATTTTTTCCCCTGCTCTGCATTAGTAGAAGTCCAGTGACCTGGAGTATTTAACTGGATAGTTAGTAATTCTTCTAGACAAAACCAAAGTCTATTCCAAACACCTAGATTGTACACATGAGAATGAAGTAAGATCAGAGTGATTTATCACAGCAAAAAAACACCTCAATCTGTTTGTAAAACATGATGTGGATAAAATTTAGGCAGGCAGGTTCCAACCTTTGCAGGAGCAGGCTCAGCCTACAGAGCCCAGCACCAGCCCCATCCAGACATCCCTTGCAGTGGAGGTGTCTGTCCCTCGCTGCCCTGGTGAGAACTGGTGGAGGATCCACCACCACACTGCTGTCATTGTGTGGCAGCACCAAACCCCATCCTCACATGAGAAAATAAAACAATGCTGGGATCACTGTAGATCAACCCTGAAAGCAGCAACAGGAAGCAAGGAAAGCCTGGGATGAAAGCCCACTGGACCAGTAGCAATGTAGGAGTCTCTGCTCTATGCTGAGAGGAAAAATGGCTCACGTTTCTTATCTGAGGGGGTCTCCTGGGCATTGGCATGTGTAAACAACTGCTCTTGATAAGTTAATGCAACATTACAATCATCAGATGTGAAAACATACATGTTCACATAAAAGTACTGTCCCGAGATTTTCTTTTCCATTTTGACCAAGGTTTTAAATAAACACATTAATCTTGTTCAGTCAAATTAAATAACTCAACAGTGACATCAGTATGAGTCTGAGCACTATTGTTGCTAGTGGGAGAGTCGCCAAGACTATGTGTATAAAAGCAAAAGCTGTGCTTTGCAGACCATGTGATGTAGTCTCAGATAAGTACATTGCACAATTTCCTACCACCCTCCCCACAGTTTCTTCTAAAATCTTTTTTCCCCCAAATTCAACTGACATGTAAAATATAAATGGTATTAAATAAACTAAACAGCTTTCAAATAATATTATCAGAACATCCTAGTTTCATGTTATTAAATTACATAATACTGCATACTGTTCAGCAGACTAAGCCTTGTGTTGCTACGCTTAGATTCTTCATTGTGAAATAGCAAGGCAGCCACTCTGTTCCAGGGCTGCAATGACAGAGATGTCAATTCACAATTTCATTTTAACAGTCAGGACAGTGGTTGCTTAAGCCATATGCCTTTGGTAACAGGCAACTTGCCTACCCAACTGGAAACTTCCAATGCTGAAATGTTTCAAACCCACACTTGATGTATTTTCTGTGCTGATGATCCATTGTGTTTCTTGATGCTCAATGCAGTTTAGAGGGGCGGTGGGGAGGGAAGTGTTAACAGTTTTGATCCATATTCCCAACACATGTCCATCATACGATGATGGAATTTCTGGTCTGTTCACCTCTGTCTCCCTCAGTGACAATATGATGTGCTATTGTGAGGATGAGTCAGGCATCATTCAGGATACATTCCTAACACAATTCCCTTCTCTGGGACTACAAGGAAGGTTTTGTGTATCTGTCAGCTAAGTGACTGGTCAACACTAAACATGGTCAGTCTTCCATGCTGTAAATCTTTATTCCATTATTGAGTTTAGCTTAAGGTCTGAAGCTTGATTTAGGGAAGAGGCAGAAGATGTATGACACGTGAGCATGGACCAACTGTTTTGTTTCTGTGGCCTGCAGGAGAAGGTGGGACTGGAAACGTGGCAATCCCAGTTCACTGGCTCCATTCTCCCTAAACATAGGGTTGTCTTCTACAACTGTTGCTGTGGCACAATAGTGGTGGGAAACATCTCTGGGCACAAGAACTTGATTATGATGGATAGCATGTTACTACCACAGCACCTGAAATGGCTTTGGTCTGTGCCAGCAGCACTCCTCCAAACCACTCTTGTGCGTAGTTCAAGAGTTAGGAGGGAACACAGGTCACTCCTAATAAGAAGTCAGCATAGATCCACCATGTTTTGGAGGGTGAGACAGCCACTGCACAGAAGTAAGTCTCAAAGCCAAGAACATTATAAGGCAAATTTAATTTATTAGTATAGAAGCAGTCTTTTAGTAGAACTTACTTGGCCACAGAAACACATCCAAATTTTTGATGCCCGTACTTGACCTACTCACCCTCAAGTTCCTAAATATGAGAAAAAATATGTGTGTACATGGCATGGACCATTCCACCTAAAGGTAAACATCTAGAAAAAAAATCAGCAAAAATTAGGCACTGCATTCAGCTAATGCTGTGTGAGATGAGGCACCTCAAGTTTGAATGACTGTAAGGATAAGAGCCAGCAATATGTGTTGGAAGGGACCCACCAGGGTCATCAAAGCCAACTCCTGGCCCTGCACAGGACACCCCAAGGGTCACACCACGCGCCTGAGAGCATTGTTCAAACACTTCTTCAGCTCTGTCAGGCTTGATGCTGTCACCACTTCCCTGGGGAGCCTGTTCCAGTGCCCAACCACCCCCTGGGTGAAGAAACTTTTCCTGATATCCAACCTAAACCTCCCCTGACACAGCTTCATACTATTTCCTCAGGCTGGGGGAATTTCTCTCTCATAGTCACAGCAGGGAAATTGTACCAGCCCTTGTTAAATTTCAGTCTAAGTTTTCTGCAGAACTCAAAAAGGAAAACTGCATGGACGCTAATGAAAACAGACTTAAAACACCTCTGTGTGAAAGCAAAGTGTCCAGCCTCTCTCAAAAGCGTATCTCTGTATGTGTGTGTAAGCACAGGTGTGTGCAGATGTGTGTGTGCTCCTGGTCTTGGAATAAATCTTCAAGGTGCTGCCTCCACTTGAGCACTTGCCCAGGCAAACTGCACTGTGAGAGGCATGGCTATCTGTCTCGAGAATGCCTGACATCATCAGTCTCGGTGTCACTGCAACAGCTAAGTAAGGCCACAGAGGGAGATTTCTCAGAGGGTCGTCTAGACATAAGCTGTGCAGTTCTTGGAGATGCATGTGGCTGGGAAACAGAGCAGTGAGACAATTATAGCTGGAAGTCTGACACTTGGCGACTAAATCACAGCAGTACTGGAAGGGAGAAAACTGTTTCAGTCGATCAGTGTGAACGTGCTCTTGGTTAGTTATTTTTACCTAGCACTGATTCAGTTACTTCTACCTACTATGAAAGAGAGAAGCATGCAAGTTTTCTTAAATTAACTCATTCTTGGTGTGTTTTCAAATGTGCCCAGCTGGCAGCAGCCAGCACACATCCAGGCCTGGCAAAGAACTTCCTGGGTCACATCATCACTGCCACTTGCTATGGGGATCTTTCACACCTCAGCAGAGAAAAGGGTTTTAAAAGAAACAAACAAACAAATGTGTGTGCAAATACTTGGACCTCAAATGAATGATGAACCTCACCAACCTTATCTTGGGCCTCAGGCACCAACCCTTTTTGGTTTTTTTGCCTGCACAGCAACCTGGAGCCGGGCAGGAGAAGTTTCACTTGTACACGCATTCCAGAAGAGCAGTGTGAAAGCACACAGCTGAGCTGCACAGTCCAGTAATCAGCTCATGGCTCAGGAACAGTGGCCACATGTTACTTTTGCAGCATGTAAATCACTTGTTCCCCTCATGGCACCCTCAACATCATCTGGGATCCTCCGAGGCTTCTTGTGCTCGGGAGCCACCAGACAAGGATGCTGTTATGAATCTATCTGAAACCACTGTCTTTCACACCCAAGAAAATACAGTGAATGAATTATTCATTACAATGTTACCAATTTCTTCCACAACCATGGAACCTAACACTTAGGGTTTTAATTTAATAAAATGTAAAGAAGGTTGTTCTTCTTTTTTTTTAATTAAGAAATTAAATTTCTTCCCAGTTTGACCCTGGACTTCTCCAACTAAAAACAGATGCAATGATAGGAGGTAGAGTGTTTAAGGCTCAAATCTATCCATGTTTCACACAGCCCTGGCAACATCTCATTGTTTATTCCTATAAGCTTAAATGAATAGTGCAAGCTTCTGAAAATTATTTTCTTGCGTCTTTTTCAAGTTTTTCTGAAAATCCTTCTACAATGAACTTTATGTGAAGGCATCAGTATCAAAGAGCAAATCTCACAGCACCTCATGCTTTTCCAGCTGCCTGTTCACCCTGTGGAGCATTCACCTGAACTCAAATAAAATTTGATGCTAGTGCCTAAAAATTTGTGACACCCAAATAATTTTTCTGAGCTTGTGTAACCACTCAACTATTACTTCATATATTCAGCATCTTTTAGCTTCTCTTGTCAGGAATAACATGTTCTTATTTGGTATAAAGAAGGAAAGATTCAAATACATAAGCTGCACACCTTAACATAGCTACATGCACTTCCATAGGCCAAACACCTGTGGAAGTGTTTCAGAGGCATAAATTCTGTCACAAAAGAAAATTAAGTGCCCAGGTCATGTTTGGTATGCGCATGATGCCTGATTAGGAAGGGATGTACCAGCTCCTGCTGTGGGACTGCTCTGCATGAGCACATTGGTAGATGCTTCAACAACGCTTTGTTAGTGTGACACAAGATGGTGAGAACAGAGGTGCATGGACATGGTAACAGTACCCCCATGTTCAAAGGCTGTTGCAGACAGGATAGGGGCAATCCTTCTTTCATGTCCACTTGAAGAATCAGGGAGAGCATATAAGTAGGATAGATACGTGCTGGGATAGTTGCTGCTGGAAGTCTGTGAGTGCATTTTACACATCTTGCTTCAAGAATAACTGTGCTGGTCTTGGGGAGGAAGAAGGGACTGGAAAACCCCTTGAGATGAGCCCTTAGGACCCTACATGTCCTACTACGACCAAGCAAAAGAGCCCCTCTCTTCAGGTGCAGCACTGGGCTTAGCATGGCTACACTGGCTTTGGCCCCTGGGCTCCTTGGATCCAGCTGCTGAGGACAGCAACCTAAACCAGAGGGCTGGATGTTCCCACCAATTTTTGCCTTTGAAAACCTCCCACAGTATCGGAAGGCACCCCACAAAATTACCACAACCAAAGTCTATGCAAAAATATTAAACTGAACCAATTTATCACTATGAATTCTCTCTGGCTGTACTTCCTTCCTCAGTATTAATTTTTAAAGGAAACCAGTGACTGTGATGTTTATAAGGAGTGAACCGCACTGTTCCCTGTCTGGGCCACACTGAAGTTTCTAAGATGCAATCCCACAGGGACACATCCTCTTCCCTGCCTCACACCCTGCTCCCTGCAGGCAGGAAAAAGACCCATTCACCCAGTCCCTGCCTTACCCCTTCCTGCGGCTGCCTTGCTCAGACTCAGACCTGCACCTGCAAGGAAGAGCCCCTCTGTCAGCCGCTTTCCTCCAGCAGAGCTGAAGGCTAAGGAGCACTCATGCCGTGGAGGAGCTCTGAGGATGCATCTGTGGGAGAAGGAAGGAGGCAGTGGGGTGATGAGGAGGTGCACCAAGCTGCCCTAGGAAGCTGAAATGTCTTCTTATGGCTCTGGCTATCCGCATTTTATAGCCAGTCGGTCCCACATTCCTCACATACCCACCATTCCCAGAGAAACTGTAGCAAAGCCCATTGGTGTTTCTAAAAATGGAACGGTTAGAATTACGCAAAAAATAGAATTCCTGCTTTTAAAATAAAAGCTGACTCGTCTCTAATACAAAGCACACAGCCAAGTGCCTCCAGAACAAACACTTCACAAAGGAAGAAGGGGACTTGAAAAGAATTTCAGCTTCAGTGCTGGTCTAAAGTTTATATCCACACTAATCAGATCCTGTAATCCCCGTTACCAATCACTGGCATTCTTGGAGTCATTCCCAAATACCCATTTTAGGAAAAGGATTTTGCTTAGATTTAGATGTTAAGAGTTGTGAATAAGGATACATCTAAAGAACAGTTACTTCACCAAGGATGTGGCACTCTAGCCTGATGGGAACCTATACTGGAAGTTTAGTGTCTTAAGTTGTTAGAAGAGAATATGCCTTTGGAGACCTGGTTGTGCCTTTACAGTGCACACAGGGAAAAAGGATAAAGCAAATGTTCTCCTCATATTGTGTGGTAACACATCCCACCTCAGGGAGGTCTGCCTGAAGTGTTACTCAGTTCTGGTGTTAACACAGCAGACGTCTTGCAGACGATTTAGCATCTCACAGCTTGGGAAGTGAAATACAGATCAATCGATCATATGGCTCATCAATAAAATACTCAAAAGGAAGAACTTCCAGAAGTGCTTTCCCCCTGAATGGCAGCAGGCCTGGAGAGGGAGCAACAGTACTGCTGGCCGTCTCTCCTTCTCTCCAGGTGAGGCAGCTGGCCAACTGCATATAGGGGATAGGTTTCACACACAAAACACTTTCCGTATGCATCACACCAGCAGTTTTCCATGGAATTGCATTAGCATTTCTTTGTGTTCAAACCATATCACATTCAAATCTGTTTTTCCTAAAAGGCTTCCACTGTGCATCACTGTGGGAAATTGCTAATGCAATAAGATTGACATATAGGTTCTCCTGCATAAACATCCGCAGTAATCTGTGCTAATTGAGCCCTCGGTGGCTTGTGAAACCCTGCAGCAGGGAGGAAGGGTGGAGCATCCACAGGGCCTACGTCTTGGAGAACTGCAGCAAATAACCGTGTGGGGGACAGGTAAGCACTAGTATTAGTGTGCTTTGTCCACATAAAATCTGATTCAGTGGCAGGGATTGCCTTGGTCAATGAACCAGGATATTTTCTATGAAAAATATCTGAATATGCTTGGACTGTCTGTGGAAGTTATTTCCCAACAACAGGGCAAAGAACAAAAGCAGCAAGAACTTGCCCATCTAGTTCCCTCCTGTGGGAGAAAGAAGGAGATGGCTGGCCATTCTCAGTGACTTCAGCTGAAGATGTGGGTGCTCAGATCCTCTGTAAACCAGAACACTTGCTTATGAGATTAAACAGGCTTCATATGCCTACGTTTGAGCCTGGGAGTGAAAAACAAGGGCTGGATTCTCTTTAGCACGTAAGATGACATATTAACTACCAGCTTCAGAAAACACCAAGCAAAAGGCACGAATCAGGCCCTGAGTCTTTAAAAGAAATATTTCACTCTTCTGCAAATCCATCTCAGGATTCCAAGGAATACCCTATCTCTTCAGGGCTGTTTCTGCCCTTCCTCCCCCTTCCTAACACTCAGCTCCGACCCATGCAGCCCCTACAGCCCAAGGCTCTCAAGGAGGCAACCACCAAGAAATCTGAGGTGGTCCTGTAGGACCATGCAGCAGGACAGGCATGGGAGCCACAGGTCGCAGCCTCCCACAGGAATGCATTTTGGTTTCTCTAGTCTAGGTGTCTCTGTGAAGACCTCATGCCCTGTGTGAAGTAATTCAAGATCTGTTGATGAGAGAGAGATAAATCAGCTACCTCATATATGCTGCAGGGTAAGAAACTGCATGTTGGCAGCTGGGCCAGAGTAATTTGACAGAGACAAGTAGGTTTGGATAGGCAAGACAAGCAAGTAACCATAAGAGAGTCTTAAAAAGCCACATGAACTGCTCATGCCTCCGGTCAGTTTGGGTAGTGTGTGGGACTGCTTCCTGCCACAGGCCCCAGGGTAAATGGTTTTCCCTCAGGTGCCTCGATTTCTGCATCTGTCACACAGGTACCCTCACAGGGATGACTTTGTAAAGCATGATCAGCTCTTCTGATGAGGAATCCTGCAAAGGAATGCTTAAAAGAAAAAAAAAAAAAAAGGTGGGTTTTTTTTTGTTAAGAGAAGGCACAGCAAGAAAACACACATAAAAAAAGATTAAGTGTTGTTGAAATGTATTGACCTCAGCTGCAGGGTTATTCACATTATAAAGGATTCTTCATTAGGTGGAGCTTTGCTGCTTGCAGACAAGGCCTTCTGGAAAGGGCACCTCCACTGGCAGCTCCTGCCTGCTGTTCTGCACAGCACGGCTGCGTGACCCAGCACACCACGAGGCCGAGCAAACACAGAACCACCGTTATCAAGAAATGGCCAATCTGGCTCCCATTGTAGCCAGGTAATGAGGGTGAAAGGAAGCCTGAAGCAGAACAAACTCTAATGACCCACGGGTCTGTTAATTTTCTTTCCTCCTCATTTCTCTCTTTTAATGGACGGTGAGTTTGAGGCCAACAGTTGTGGGGAACTCGGGATGTGTGAAATATTTTCAAAGCCTATACAAAGGCCAGGAATATAGAGAGACTCCAGAATGGGAGATGTTTCAGAAAGAAAAGCAAAAGACACAGGATTTTGGCAGGGGTCATGGTGACTGGGAGCAGAATGTAGGTGGGAGAAGAGAAGAGAGCTTGTTGGGAAATGGGAGATTGCAGTACCAAGCTGGAAGGTTGCCACAGTGTGGACTAATTCTTTGGCAGCTGCAAACAAAAGGAAGGAGGAATGTAAGAAGCAACATGAAGAAAAAGTGTCAAGAGATACCTGCAAGTATCAAGACCTGTGAGGAAACAGAAGAGGCAAAGATGATGCTAAGTTTGGCAGAGAGGACGATGATGCTACTGACAAGGAAAAAAGAATGGGAAGGAAACAAGTTCTGGATAGAAAGATGTGGGAAAGATAAGGCTTTGCTTCTCCCAGTCAGAAACACACCTCGATCTTAAGGCTGCCTCAGAAAAACAGAGATCAATTATCAGAAATTCTTCTTCTGTTTTTTCTTGGTTTTTTTTTTAAGTAGGGGTAGCTGCATAAACTGGGAAGTCTCCTTCACTTCATGTCCACCTCCACCATGTCCTTGCTGTGCCCTTGTCCACAGGAACTGAACCTCAAAGTGAACTGCTCAATCTTACATCTATCTAAGGTGCAGAAAACTGCAAGTAGTCCTGCAGAACAATCTGAGTGAAAATCAAAGGTATCTGCACAAAGTTTGGGCAGATAATGTTTCAGCTGCTTTAATTGAAATGCAAACATGTATTAGTCAGGATCTCTGTCTAGGCTCTGATCCTGCAATCTATTAGACACACTCATCTGCAAAAGCACAGCTGGATTTTTAGCTGCTATAATAAATATACAGGGCCCAAGTCTCTTTAAGTCACCTTTCCACCTGTAAAATTCACACAGTATTAACCGTTCAAACACTGTAGACAAAACATAAGATGGGAAATAATTTGGGATGTTTTTGAAAAATCAATTTTGTTGTACTGTATTCAAAGTCTAATGTTTCCTTACAATTGTTCTCAAAGACAGTAATGGGACTGCAATGAATATCTCAAATTGTTGTTGTTTTTACTATTCTCTGCTGTTCATGTACAGTAACACTAATGATTTTTTATACCTGACTGTGTCAGGAAACCAGGCAGCTTAACAGAACAATCTTTTCTACGTATGTTTTTGCTGTGTTGTTTTCAGTTAAAATATTTATGGTGCGTTTTTTTGAGTTTTTTTCTTCCCCAACCCTGTAATTATTATTTGTAAAGGGCATATATTGCACAGAAAATGGAATATCTCTACACTGTCACTGTCTTATTTGCAGCAGACCAATTGCCTAGAGCATATACATATATATATATATATATATATATATAAAATATATATATTCCTGTCTACCTTTATTCTTTCAAGTTTCTTTGAAACAGGGTGCCCAGTATTGCTGATGCTGGAATTACTGTTAGTCAGTATCAGCACTGGTGATAAACTCCAGCTAGTGTTTTGGTTAGAGGTCACTTGTAATTAGTAGTCATTGTCCTTTGAATTTAACAATGGAAAAAATAAAACTTTATAGCGACAGATTAGCCTGGCCATCAAAATTACAGCACTTTAGCATTCAGGAGAGAGGATTGCATGACACACTATCTCCCCAGCTGATAACAACAGATAGCTAAGAATTCAAATGCGAGATGCAGAAAGCCTGTAAAAGAATAAAAGGAGAGAAAGGAGGATTAACTGCCCAGATGTTATGTGATACATTATACTGACACTTCTACACTCCTTTTTTAGTGAGCTGGGCCTCATCTTTACCCACTGAAGGCAAGATGGGGCACTACTGCCAGTTTCCATGAGGGTAGCTTCCAAACCCAAGGTGCTACCTAGTTCCTCTACCATGTCCCCCCCATCTCCAGATACTTGGCACGTGTGTGCATGACTTAGTGAAATACTAATTCTCAGCTTCTTCACAAAGTTGTGCAGTTGACAGCTCTGTGCATATTTGTTCCAGTTGCTGCAGTTAAATAAAAGCTATCTCCACCTCATATCAATTTATAAATACTGATGTGGATTCAATGCACAAATCAGGAGATTTACAAATGTCATATGGCTATGAGGAGGATTTGTGATAAAATACACTTGACCCTTATTCCAGTCATTTTTGGGGAATTGCTGTCTATCAGCTTATGTGCGAGTCAATAAAGTGAAGAAGAAAATGTTTCTAATTCCACCACAAAGGACAGACAGGAATGGGAACTACTGCCAAACCCTGTAAATACAAAATATCCTCCTTGATACAACTGACTTTAAATATATTTTTGGGCATGTTTATTTTAGCTACTAAGTCGAATTAACTCAATATTTAAAAAACCAACAAACAAACCACAAACATCCCCAGCCTCTGCTTTAAAATCTAACAGGAAGCAAAGATGAACCAGCCAGACACTGGTACTTATCAAATCTGAAAGAAGGGAGTTGTCTGGCTGGATTAAAATGGATGAGGTTTGTTTGAGTGATGACATTTGTCCTACCATTGCTGAGGGGAAGAATTTTGCAGCACTTTCTTCATTTTATACTCCTGAAGATGGGAAGATTAGTCCTACCACACAAATACTTGTACATATAGGGAGGCACATTTCCACACATTGGAGATGCTGAAGAAGAGCACTGAAACTTGCTTTATCTGCAGTATCCTTCCCAAACCACTGCAAACTTGAATACATTCCCAAGCTGTGCACATCACTTCCCACTTCTGCCAAGGGAGAGCTCCTTCGCTAAATAGTTGACCATTCTGGGCTGAAATATTTTTTTCACTAATTTATAAAATGCAAGTAATTAAGAGTGCGCGTGCACGTCTGTGCGTGCGCACATGTCCATGTGTGTGTCATTTGTTTTTATTCCCACTAATGCCTCCTTTAAAGCAGACCTGGCCAGCATCAAATAAATTTACCCATAAAATCGAAGTAGGAAAACACAAAGTTACCAAACAATATCCGAATTGTTACCAATGAGTCGGGCTCCGAATTTCCCCCACTTAGAGCTGCCTGAACACGGAGATAAAATTACAGTGATTTTTAATTTGCCATATCGAGGGCTATTGTATTTGGAAATGTTGGTTACTTGTTAACATGTAACGTTCTAACTTCGGAGGCAAAAGACAAAAAGCCAATCAGAGTCACCGTTCGTAGCTGGAATAAAAACCCCGAATCCCAGCAATTCTACTCCGTTTTGCCCGGGAGCGTGTCCAGGAGCGGGATTTCTTGAACAGAAAATAACCTCTGAAAGGAAAAGTATTTCCAAACGTGTCATGTGGGGCTCTGTTGTTTCTTTTCTTTTCTTTTTTTTTTTCCTTCCCTCTCCTACTTAAACGAGAAGGAAAGAAATCCTGACAGCGGGAAGACTTGTCAGCGTTTAGCCATCCATAAAAATGTTTTTCCCCGCGCTCCTCCTTTCGCTCGCCGTCCTGGCGTCGGTCTGTCTCATCTCGCTGCTCCGCGGCCCCAGCCCCCGCCCGCACACCGCCCCAGCCCAGCGGG
>VZRQ01004240.1:1020677-1060335 GCA_013397975.1 Machaerirhynchus nigripectus | reverse complement strand
CATCCACACACGAGCACACATCCACACACTCGCGCTCTCTCGCACACTTGCACCGCTCGCACACGCGCATCCACACAGATACACGCACACGCTCAAACACACGCACACTGTCGCGCTCACCAACGCACGCCCAGGGTGAGTTACAGACACACACACACCCACGCACACTCACACCGTGCACCTCCCCGCACCCACCGCACGCCGCCCCTTGCCGGGCTCACCCCTCCGCACACGCCGAGTTGTGCCCCTCCGACACACGGGCTCCCCGTGACAGACCTCACCCCCAGGCACAGGCACACGAACCACCCCCGCGGAACCCGCCCTTCACACAGCCCCCGCTGCTGTTCGCCCCCAGCCCCGCGCCCCGCGGGAGCGTAGCAGCCTCGGGGGCCGCCATTCCGCCGGCCCGGGCTGCCCGCGGAGGGGATGCCCCGACCCCTGCCCTGCCCGGGGCTGTGCGGGGCCGGCGAGGCGTTTGTGTGTGACCGCCGGGCCTCTCCGGGACGCGTCCTCCGCCCGGTGCCCCCGCAGCGGGCCCTTCCCCGGGGTCCTTCTCGCCAGCCTCCAAGCCCCCGAGGATGGACACAGTGGCCAAGCGGGGCGTGGGGCAACTTCAGTCCCGTCCCGCTCTGCTATGGGTGCTGCTGACCCGGCTTTCGAGCACAGAGGACAAACGCCGGCTGCGGGCAGAGACTTGGAATCAACGTCGTCCCTCTGGGACGGCTGGACAGCACAGCTGCAACGGGGTTTGGGGATCAGACAGCGCCTTCCCACGCCGGACTGTGCGGGGGTCCCATCATTTCTCGGACTGGTCAGAGAACAAACTGCAGCTGGCACTGAAGAGCAGATGCGTTTCCTGCTCCAGAGATTACCTGTTAAACCCTCATATTCCCTAGAAGTAACCATCTCTAGCCATGTAGTGTATTGCGTTAGCTGTAATAAGGAAGGGCTGAAAGAAGGGAAGTCGAGTGGCTTCAAGGACACTAGAAGCAAAAGCTACTCATGAAATTGGGGCTCCAGGCAGTGCTAGGAACAGGCACTGTCTGAACCTGACCCTGGCTGCATTGAGGGGTTCCAGTTAAATTCCACCGTGCCTTTTGAGGTCAATCAATAAATATGATTAAAGATACCATCCTGCTGACATTTTCACCGAAATTTTTTACATTGTAAAACATGACAGCAAAGCTAATGTTGTTTGAGTAGACATCAAAAAGCCACAATGCAATTACAGCTCCACAGCGCAGCTTTATCGAAGCATGCGTGCGTGAGGGCTGTGGTGCAATAGGGAGATAGATACAATGTAATGCCCCAAAATATCTCTGTTTCCCGCTTTGTAATCGTCCTAAAATACCAGTGGCTTCCCCGCTGCTTGTCTGGCTTCTACAGGAGACTTCTCGACAGATGAGTGGCAGAAGAGATGCTGTTATTTACAAACCACTGTAAACATTAATAAACTGCCAATCACACGTTCTAACTCGGCATGCTTTCAGATTTTATGTCCATAATGCTGTTTGTTTTTAACTGGAGACATCACACTGCAAATGTATACACGGACAGTTGTGTGTGTCTGGGGGGGTGGGCCGGCAGAGGTGTGGTGTGTAACTTACCGAGGCACAGCTAAATTCTGCGGGGTCTCACTGCATCTCTTTCAGGTGTTGAAACCTCTGGTTTCTCATGCCTCTGCTCACAGTTTCTGCTACCAAAAAGGGGTGGCAGGACAAGGTGGGTCTTTACTGTTGACACTCTGGTGCACAGCCTGCTTTCCTATCTCCAGTCCATCTTTATTGTCAGAGTACTTTAAAATGCCAGTACTGTTACTGGAGTGATCCCAACCAGCGGTGGGGCCAGAGCAGCAGAGCTGCCTAGATTGAGCAGTCAGTACCTAAAACTTTACTTTGATTGAAGCTTGCAGTTAAATAGGCATAAACTGTTTGTGAAACGACCTAATTGCATTCCTATTTGTGTGGTGGCAATTTTAACCGTGCCATATTGAAAAAAAGTCTAGCTAACAGAGGTTGCATGGGTGTATATACATATATTACCAGAGTTTGATGCACTATAGATTATATAACAGGCAACAATTTTTTTGTATGCAGATCTACTTCAGACCATGTGGCATGCATGCATACTTGTTTTACTACAGGAGCTGAAAATATGCTGGTGCTACCTGTGATCTGCTAAACCTTTGGAATGATTGGTCTCCTCAGGAGCAGTGCTCATATATCCCACCTGTCCTTTCCACTCTCTCCACACGCACTTTCAGAGCCCAGATCCCTGCGCCCAAATCTTCTTCTGCATGGCTTTCAGAGCCCGTGTCCTCTTTGTAAGGCTCCACTCCTCCTGCCAGGGTGACTCACCACCTGTCACTCCTCTGCACTGCCTGGGCTCTGCTAATTCCATTTCTCATTTGCCATTATGTCTCTTGAGTGCCTCATTTCCCATCCTGCCCTTTGTAAAAGCCCTCCCTTAACCTGCACACAATGTAACTTTGCTTCTCAAATCCCCTCCTGTAAAACAACCTTCTTTACTCATAAACCACAACCTGATCCGAGTGTTCTCCTTATTTTGGTCTGTATTTTGTCTTTTTGTACTGGATAACTCTGTAAAGAAAACCATCAGCATAAGGTTATATAGAAAATAGTAAAGACTGGATGTAGCTGTAAAAGGGATGGAGGGGTACTAATGCTGCACTGATACTGTGTAAAACATAGAATAACATGGATTTTCCACTTGGAGGGAACTGCAAGTTTCTGAGAACTGTAAATATGTATGACTCTGTATGTACTGCTCCAGGGCTCCAGTGAAGTAGTGGCACTGCCCACCACGAAACAAGGAACAGCTGTTACAACGGCAGTGTCGTGTGCCGTGCGATGGAGATACCCCAAACAGCTCCATGCGTGCTGCTGCGGGCACTAGAACACTCCTAGCCGCAGTATCTTGGATTTACTCTGTGAATTACATTTCCCTTAAGGGCTTTCTCCAGGAAAAGACACAGCAGGCACTTGCCTCTGGCAGCAGATTTTTGGGAACAGCAACATAGCTGTGGTTCTGTTGCCCGCTTTGACTGAGCCAGAGCCCTGGAAAGTGAGGGCTGTTCCTGTATTGCAGGGTGGAGTCAGACACGCAGAGCAGCACTGCCAAGAAGAAGCTGACTATTCAAGCAGCAGCAGTCACCATCTCACTCCCTCAGCGGGTGCCTAAACAGTGAGCCCAAACTCTGCCAGGATGCCTAGCTCCAAACCGTTTACTGTACTTCCCAGGACAGGGCTGGACCAGCCCCAACTCCTTACCCTCGGGTTTGACTGTTTGGTATTTCTTGTGCTGTCTAGAAGCTTGGAGCTTACCCTGCTTCTTATTCACAGGCAGTTCAGATATCTCAGTATCCTAACTAAGGTCCCAACAGTTTGGACACATCTGTATCAGGGTTAAAAAAAACCACTTGAACCATCAGGGAGTATTCCTTCACACATCTTTTCCCGCAAAAGCGAGATGAAACGTTCATTTTATAAACGTTTCATGCTATTCACATAATTTCCTGCATGTTTATGGTTTTAGATGCTAATTCTCAGAGGAAAAACAGGTGTAAAAAGCAGCTACAGTCTTGTGCAACATGTTGATGAACGCGGCATTGCAAAGACTGTGCTGGGCAGCTGGGTTCTCTGTTCTGTCACAGAAAAGGCATTGCAATTGCTCATCTCACTGCTCTTTGCTTCAGACTCTGCAAGTGGAGCTATAAATCCAGAGGGGCAGAAGAAGGAGGTAGGCAGGCAGGTTTGGAGGTGTGTGCCTAAAGGGAGAGAAGGAAAAAAGGGAATCAGCAGTGGAGTGGATGGAGGAACAAGGACCATCCGAGAAGACTGAAAAACAATAGTTCAGAAATACATGGAGACACAAAGGTGAGCAGGCTGAGTGGCCTCATCTACTGCCACCAGGATGGGGATTCTCTCCCTTTTGGGTCAGATGACTAGTAAGATCTGAAATTTGTCATTTAGCTTCATGGCACTTTTCATGCAGAGTTGAAAGAGGTGTCAAGAAGTGAATGAGCATACTGTGGTATGGACAAATGAACTTATTCTCGGTACCTCTCAATTACCAGATGAAGAAGACTCTGCAAAATATTTGGACTGGCCAGGTTAGTACAGTTTTCAGAAGTGGAAAGGATAATTTCCTATCCAGTACCGTAACTAGGTTTTTGTTAGTGTGTGTATGTAACTACTGCCTCAGCAACTGCACAAGAATGCAATCATACTTTTTGCGATTAAAAATTTTTGGGGAAAATTCTGCTGTGAGCTAAAACCCCACAAATTTTAAGGAATTCCAGTGAAATTTTTCATCATCTTACTATACCAAAGCTCCACAGGGTCCCTTGATTTTTTCCTTTGCTTTGATCCACTTACAATGGCTTGGCTTTAATTCACCGAAGTTTTTAAGTCACTGAGATCCAGCTACCTGCGTTTTTATTTGTGATGAGTTTGTTCTCTGCTGCAGATAATAAGACTTGAGATGCTCAGAACAATATGATTATTGAGATGTCTTTTTATTCCAAGAGATGTGGATTGACCCCAGACTAGCTGAGATTAGTTGGAAGAACAAGATCTTCCAGTTCATAGAGTCTGTTACTTTCTCCTCAAAACTATGAGACCATGTGGAGGAAGAGGACAGAGACCTACTTGCATTTCTTGTTCCTTTAGCATAGCAATGTTGATGACTTAGTAAACCTTAGAAGGCAAACTCTGGAAGGATTCTGTTTCCACCCTTTCTAGCTAGCACTGGCTGAAACGTGTGTTAAATCACTTCCCTGATGTTTGCCTGACGTGGATGAAAGTCTTATGTGCCTCTGGCTCAGCTGGCATTGGTTCAACAACCACTGTAATCCCCTGCCTTCACTTCACCTTCTGAACTGCACACCTAATGTTGGGAAGAATTAGATGAACTCTGAGCCATTTTATCTAAGTCCATTCTTTATCTTGCTGAAGACTTGCTTGGATGAAAAGAAAGTGTATAGAAAAGAAACAATATGCAAAGATTCACGGGCAGTGAGAATGAACCACTGTCCTTTGACTTCACATATATACAGAGGTCCCAGGATTTCCCTGAACTTTGGCATCAGAGCCAACAGCTATGGTTGAGCTAGAGCATGTCTTCTGGAAAAAGAGATTTTGAAATCTTTAGTGATGGAAAATCCATTACAAGTCTTTTTAAGTTGTTACGTGGTCAGGCTTCTCCTTGGCTGTAGAGAAAAATGGTTTTCTCTGCTCTGAATTTTTGTAGCTTCAGGTACTAGCAGTTTGATCTTGTGTCTTTACACATGGGACTGAAAGTTCATTATTTCTGCATGTCTGCTCCTTTACAGCCCATGCTTATGCTACCTCTTCCTTCATACACTTGGCAATGGTCTTTAAATATCAGGTGATTAAATCATCTTAAGGGTTGCTGGGCTCTCCTTTGAGCCCTTTCCAAATTCTCATCATCTTTTTGAATGGTGGACATCAAGAACCCAGGCTTCTCCAGCTCTCTTCCAGAGCTCTCTCCAGTTCTCTTCCAGAGAACAGTTAACCTTGTATGTCTCTATGTCACCCTACAGAGATCACATCGGTATTTAATAATTTTGGCTCTTGCTGAGATGAAGCCCAAGATTTACTTAGATTCCAGGTTGGACTCCCCATCCTCTCATACCTCGACCTGCAAACATTCTTCACTCCAGCGTGTCACCTTACAGACAGGAACAGTGTGCAGAAACGTGCTGTTTTCTTGAGCCAGGCTTACAAGAAAGTACTGGAATAACTTCCCCACGATGAGTGACAAACTCTACCTCTGAAGAACAGATCAGGCAAAAATCTGTCAGAACAGCTGGTTCTTTTTTGGAAATGGGGAGGGATGGAATGACTGTGAAGTTCTCACCTTCCCTACTGACAATCTAACTACATATTCAATTTTTTTTCTCTTCCTTTTCCAACAATGCCATAATTCGTGTCATTGGCAAAGTTCTCAGTAATGACTTCATAGGTTGTTCTGTATCATTATTAAAAACATAGTTAAATACTATTAGGTCAAGAAATTATCTCTTTGAGGCCTCATTAAAAAACCATCAAGCTGATAAAATTTTCCCCATTTATGGTGATGTTTTCAGACCTAGGAACTAGTCAGTTTTTAATCAATTTAGAGTAATACAAATTCAATACAGCTTATATCAATTTCCTAATTAAAATGTCAGGTAGCGTGAAGCGGAATACCTCTGAAAAGTCTGTAAGATCAAACTCATTTCCTTTACCAGCTAATCTTTTAATTCAGTTTTAATTTCATCAGATATATTTATTGAGTGATGGTACATATGCTGTCCTCCCTTAATCCTTTACTGACCATGACCTGTGTTAATTGTTCCATTGTATTACCTGGAATTGTTTTTAGCTCTGAAAGACCTCTAATCACCCCACCTATTCCACATATCTCAAAATGCTGACATAATATTAGCTGTCTTCTGCTTTAATGTTCCTAACCATTCAAAATCTGGTGATGTAGCATGTGTTGGCCATAGAGCTTGTTAGTGCTCACACTTGAAATCCTTGAGAAGAAGGTGTTAGATGCTGAATTTTTAAGACCAGGGCAGACAGTAAGCAGAACTTTTCTCAAGAAACTATTGACCTGATGATTTCAAAATGTCTTAAGTTACGATTTGCTTTTTAATCTCATCTTCAGTTCTTGTTAAAACAGAAAATATGTTATTACCTTGCAATATAAGTAATTTAACTCTTTTTTTTCCAGATAGTTTTTGAAATCTTTTATTTATCATTCCCAGTTCTATCATTTCTTCCTAGTACTGAACAAATAATTGTTTGAATTACTTTAACTTCTTGAATGCTTAACTCCTTTCTAACTGTTACTTCTTCTATCCATGGATTTATCCTCCTTTTTTTCCATTATGATTTTTTTTCTAAAATCTCTATTTCCTTTTTGTCTCCTGTGTTTTATAGATTATATTTGCATTCATACTCATTCTGAGTCTGTCTGTTCTCTGTTAACCAGAATAGCTTCTGGTCTCAGTTGGATTGTGGTTTTGAAAGTATCTCCTAGAATGTTTTAAGCAGCTCCTAATTATTATTCCCTTTCTATTTATTTGCTTTCTTTTCAGCTGATTTAGCTTCAAACTGCTTTCAGATTTGTGAGACTTGGATTTCTGGGTTTTTTTTGTCAAAGTTTTTCTTTTTTTTTTATATTTCCAAAACCATGTATAGCTGTCGGAACTATCTTCTGATCATAAATCACAAATGCAATTAAGTCAATACCCTGCTCTTAAGCAATCTCTGTAAAGCAATCTCTGTATTTTAGTGATAGGCCTCTCTACCAGTCAAGACTTAGTCTAACACATATTCCTTCCATGTTAGATGCTACATTTTTGAGTCCAGGGAAGCCATCCTTAGTGAGCAGAACTTTTCAGGAGAAACTATTCACCTGACAGTGTATCATTCCTGACCCTTTCTGGAAGCAGATTTAAATTGAGTCCATAGAGATACTTTTTTCACTTGGCCACGTTGTCAATGAAGAAAAGATATGAAGAAGATTTTGAAAATACTGAGTGGGGTCATCTTGATGTGTTAATTTCAGTTCTGATGTGCCTCCTTCTGTTTGAAAGCTTGAACAGTTCCACTGCTGTCTACAAGTACCTGAAACGAGGTTGTAGCAAGGTGGGTGTTGGCCTCTTCTCCCTGGCAAAATTAGTGATAGAGTGGTTAAGCATTGGAACAGGTTCCCCAGGAAATGGTGGAGTCACCATACCAGGAAGTGATCAAAACCTGAGAAAACCTGGCACATTGTGATACGGTCTGATGGGCACAGTGGTATTCAGTTGAAGGTTGGATTTGGTGATCTTGCAAGTCTTTTCTAATCTTATTGGAAACTATGTTTTATCTTTATCTGTCACAGTGCAGCAGTTATCCCTAAAATGCCTTTGTGTGTTATGTTTACTTAAAAGGTATGGTTATTTGGATTTTCACACGCTTTTATGGTTTCTTCATATTCTTGCTCTAGGAAGGGAAAAGAATGGTCACAACAACAACAGGCCACTAATTCCCCCCTCCCCCACCTTTTGTTTTTTATGGACTTAAAAGCTCATTAACAAATTTCTCAAAACAGAGACTGCAAAGATGTGTTTCACTTTCTGAGAAAGCCCATCTTGGAAGGTCTTTTGAAACTCTTGTCACTAAATGGTGTCCTCAGCCTTCCCTCTCGAGATGAAAACATGAAAAGATGTTCAAAATTAATGTTGATGGCAAACATCTCCTTAATAATATTTTATTTTAAAACACTCCCACCGTTTAAAGAAAGACAGT
Organism: Machaerirhynchus nigripectus; assembly: GCA_013397975.1. NCBI lineage: Eukaryota > Metazoa > Chordata > Aves > Passeriformes > Dicruridae > Machaerirhynchus > Machaerirhynchus nigripectus. Next base: position 1,052,008 of record VZRQ01004240.1, on the reverse strand, counting down.
ATTTGTGCCTCCCAGGGGAGAAAAAAAGGACATCTTTATAAATTAGACTATTTAAAACTCAAAATATAAAAACGAGGAAAAACCCCTCAGTGATATCTGACAGACAAGAACATTGTACTGATAAACATAACTTATTTGTTCAGTGTTGGCATTAAAGCAGGATGCAGTGAGTAGGAGGGAAAATGCCATCTGTATTAGGAAACTCAATGTATTTTTAATTAAAACTTGATTTATATGGATCAGATTTATCTGTATTTTTATTATCTGGCAGAAGTAAAAAGAACCTCACAAACTTGCAGTTGCTTCAAGCAATAGGGGTCAAGCAGTGTATCATTTTACTCTGCTTTTGCTTTAGAACAAGCTGGGTACTGACTGAATATTTTGCTTAGGAGTTTCAAGAAGGAGACCACTGCACTCCAACCTACCCCTTGCAAATATGCTAACAGCAGTTGTCTTGGAGATCATGAAGTTACTGCCACTCTGTAGGACAAGTAGCAACAGTCTGCTTGGAGGCCTGTGCCTTTCAAAGGTAATTTATGCCCTGATTTAAAGTTGACTGCAGTTCATAGGAACTACTACCACCATTTTCATTAAGTTATAGATCAAGTAGTTATTAAATAAGGACTGCAAGACTAAGCATGTGATAAATTCACTCCCCTGGGAATCACCTGGCACCAAATACCAGGCCTCACATTTAATGCAGTTATCAGAGAAACTGAGATACATAAAGATCTGTTTCACTCAGCATCTGTTCAGTGACTATTAGACATCTGAAATGCACAAATCTGAAAGAATATTTTATACCTACAAACATTTTTAACCCACTCAATGCCTAGGATGAAATACTTTGAGATAGTTCATTAGTCTTACATTTTCTAGTCTTACCGTAAAAAAACCCCAAACAAACCAAAAGAGAAACAGGTGGAGAAGAAGCTATTTCTTATGGAGGAAAGTAGATCAACATTTAAAGATTTGCCACTAAAGCATACCTGTAGGTATATTACTGTATGAACATCAGAAAAGTATTTAATCCATAAGTCATGAAGCAGCTACTTATTTTCTACAGTCTTACCATATTTGAATTACAGAGATGGTGTACAGTACATGATGTACACACTTTTGCCTTTTCATGATGTCTCTTCATCTTTTTCCATGCTCCAGACCATATTCCAGAAAAATTTCATCATTCCTTTCACAGAAACATCTGTCCAACTGTAAAATGGACCCCTTTTCTTTTTTTTTGTTTTGTGGCTTCCATCACAAGACTTAAAGGCACCATATTTTACAATCTAACACATTTAGATTCAGTGAAACTCTATGTTACTGCACACTAATGTAATAATGAGAAATGTAATTAAAGTCACTGCTATAATAACATCTTATCGGAATGCACAATGAAGATAAACTTGCTTATTCCAGAGACAGAGGGCTTATTGCATAGGAAGCAGTTTGTTCTGATGGATTCTTTGATCTACAACCAGTATCTCTGTTAACTGGAGGGGTGGGGAAGGGCTCTGTATATATTGCCACATTTTCCTTTGGCTGCCAAAGGGAAGATAATTAAAAATAAAGGGGGCTTCAGGATCAAAGGAATGGAAAAAGTTACCCTGCCTAGTCAACAGGCTGAGGGAAAGTTTTTAAAAAGATTTTCATTAGTAAATATTTAGAAGGCACAGATGCTGAATAAACACCTCATTTAGCTACAGACTTCAGCAGAACAATTACTGTACGAACAAAATCAAAGGATTCAAAAGAAAAATAAAACTAGGTTGGTGGCTAGTATGTAAACTGTGTACAGAAATACCACAACTATGCGCAAGGTATCAGGTTTTCTTCATAAAGGGCGAGAAATTACTCTGACTCATCTCTCCATATTTTGTACACAAATGAGACTGGATGGCAACTGAAAGCCTCAGAGAGGGCTCAGAAGTCAGTCCCTGGGAACTGGGTGAGATAGTTTCAGCAAACTGGCCCTTGGCACTGTGTATCTCAAACTGGGGTGCCCAACCAGCTCCAGTCTCTTCCAAAGGAGGCACTAACAAGCACAAGGAAAGAGAGAAGAAAAGGAGTGATTTCTTTATTCTGCTTAAGTCTTGCGAAAGCTGAAGCACAACATTAATTGTTTATTCCAAATACTTAAACACTCAGTGCAAGGGTCCATGTTTGCAGAGTCCAAGTGGAAGTGACTCAGCATGCTAAAAAGAGCAGGCTGTCCTGTTGTAATTCACATAATTAAAATATTCTGCCTAAATGCATTACATCTCCCCACACACATCAAAGGCTTGTGTTTCCTCTAACTCTCCATTTACATTTAGGGAAGCCAGAGTTCTTAAGCTCTTATGAGAGAGAAAATGTGATGTGGTCTGGGCATCTCTGCCTTGATCATAACAAATCACAACACTGTGTAAAATACCAGGTCCCAAGCAGAGATGCCTTCTTTTCAATACTTACTCTAGCACCACCACTGCTCTGTAACCCTTTGCTGTATTAAGGGCTGTGTGTCTAATCAAGTTTGGACATCAGCTTGTATCGACATGAGCCTGCATTTTGGCCCACCAGCAGCCCATCAGTGCAGGAAAACTAGGTTGCAGGTCTTAAGGGATCAGCAGGAATTTATATCCTAGCTGGCATATTCTTAAAGATTTTTGGTTTACTTGTTTTTTGAAGGTTGTATGGGGAAGTCCTGGGAAACAGAGGTCTGCCTAGAAGAGTGGCACTTGTGAATGGGCAAGGGCCTGCTCTGTCACTGTTGGCATTTGGATAGGGCTTCCCTTTTCCTCTGTGGCTTTAGATAACATTGATGAAGCCTTTCTTCATCAGCATGTGTGAAGTATTTGCTCTCTTGCCTGGCAGCCTCCAGGTGGTGGAGAATGCAGGTGGAGAGGCACCAGTTTAGAGAAATAAGGACTCAGCAATCCCCATGTGGAAAGAGCAGCCGCTGAGGGCTTTGGGCCAGTAATAAAAGTGACAATCATTGCAGAGATCTGAAAGCAAGGAGGAGCCAGCAGTAATGCTTGTCTGGGCTCCTGGCACTGGGACTAACTGCACACTGTGGGTGCAGCTTTGTGGGGCTTTGCTGGGAAGAGACATTGACAGGGAAGATGAGGGGCAGGCACTTAATGCTTGTTGTAGCCTCTTGTATCATGCCCTGGAGAGAAGTTAAGTGAGCAAGGTGAACAAGAATTTTAGAAGAAAAGGTGGTTGCTATTTTCCCTTCATAGCCCAGCTGGGCCTTCAGTTGGGATGGTTTCAGGTCAAGGATGATAATGTGAAGAGAGTGAGTGAGGGTAGGGGCCAGGGTGTGATGGTATTACCCCACATCTTTGGATGTCAGGTCAGATCGTGTCCTTGGCTTAGAGGGCTGTGTTCGGCTGACTGTGATGGACAGTGTCAGGACTCTTCTGGTGGGGGCAGCTGCCCCAAAAGCTGGAGCCTGTCACCTGGCCCATATTCCTCTTGGCTGAAGCAACATCTCCCTTCAGTTTTCTTTAATGTAATTTGGTATTTCCAGTGGGTTGGTGCTATTTACTGGGGTATTGTACTGTGTATCTTGTGAAGACAAGACTTAGGACTGACCACTATAAACAGCTGCCACGTAGTTCAGGGGATGAAGACATGAGACCTTGAACTGAGCATATTTTAGAAAAATTTCCTTGTTTAGTATTTTCCCATGATACTCCCAATCTAGTTTTCTCTAGCAGAAGTAACCAATCATTCTGTGGCTTTTAGTCTTATGCTACAAAACACTGGTTTCCTAATTAATTTTCCCTCTCAGTGAAGAGTTGGGGAATAGATCTCGTTTCCACCAGATGGGTGTATAATCCCTTTTTGTTACAGCTTTGATGAGTTAGAGCAGTTCTCCCTGCCTGTCTTAGCCCCTCAGTTGAAAGCTGTTGGGCATAAAAGGTGGTGCTTGGTACTCGTAGGAGAGTGAGCATCAGACCATCATCTGAGGAAGGTAGGAAGTAGGGGCTGTGACAGCACAGCAACGTAATAGTTACAGCAAAATGGAGCAGAGAGGTTTTGGATCCTGCTTAGCTTAAAGGAATTTAATCTGTGGTACCTCCTTTCTGTAAGTCATTGAGCTATGGAAAGATCCAGCATGAACTCTGTTGGGCCACTGTTCAGCAAGGAGTGCAAGACTCTTGAGGACACAGACAAAATGGAGAGGTACACACCCTCCCTTTTAACAGAAAAATGTGTCTTGAGAATGGGAAGTCTTGGTTCTTGTCCATGTGCTGGAAACTGCTTTACAACATTTGCCTGAGAAGCAATTGAATAAATACCTCTGTGGCACTGGAAACAAGACAGAGGACTCCTTTCCCAAGGGGATATTTAAACTTTTCATTGGAAAAGATTTAAACTTGTCATTCGACATATTTTGTCAGCAATGATTTTATTACTCAGTGGCTATTAATCATGGGTCTTACTGTGGCATTCATATTTCAAGTCATTAGCCTTTTATTTTCTGGCAAAAATGTAGTAGATCTCTAAGAGTGACTGTTCCCTGCTGTTGAGAAAGCCATGGCACCATAAAACTTGAGAAGCCTTGCACTAATATAATCAATCTACTAAGAGACAGCTATATTTGAAATACTGTGTGCACGTATAATGCCTCACAATGGAAAGCAAATACTGGTAGCACTGCCATGTTGTGGCTCCACACCAGCATTTGCTGAGTTTCTTGAGTGAAACTAATTTGATGCTGCAAACCCTTCTTCTTCTTCTGGAAGGTCTGTTCCCTCAGACTTGGGGGTGCTTATCCAACACCAAATGGTGTGTTGGCTACATAACATTCTGATGTCAGGTTTGCATCCTAGCAAAATGACAACCACATCTTTTTTTTTTTTTTTAAATTACATTATCTCTCAGATATGAAAAATAATGTTTGCCACTGACTTTACATCCAGTGAATGTTTCCTGTCAGTTTTTTACTGTGTTAAGCAAAGACCTGGGAAAGCTGAGTCAATTTATTTTGAAGTTCTTTAAGGCAATACTGACTACAATGGCAACAGCCATCTTAGGAGTATTGCATACTTTTGTCTGTCCTCTTCTTTGAGAATGAAAAATTAATCTCTACAGGACACAGTCCCAGCTAGTATGGATTCAACCCTGAGTGAATATAAATGCAGATTAAATTGGGGGAAAAATGTTGACAAGTTGGCAACAGCAACATGGAAACAACAAACCTTTTGTAAATCTAGAAATTTCCTAAGAAACTTTTAGGGTCCTTGTAAATTATTGTCTAGGCACAGCTGAGAACAGCAGTCTACATTCCTACTGAATTTTCCTAACTCTTAAATATCTGACTGAGTGCAGCAGTGGCTTTATGAATGACCATTCTGCAAATGCTTTCCCCAAACATCTGCTTGATGGAAAAATAAAAGCTCTTGCACATTGCTCAAACTTGTGCGGTGATCTTATGCATTAGATTTGCACTTAGTAGCAAAGACAGTATTCTCCCCAAAGTAATCACAGTGCATAATAAAGCTTCTTTAAAGCGGGGAACGTAATTGTCTGGTGTTGACTGCACACCTACAGAACTATAAGCCTAATGCTTGCATTAACAGAGAACATCTCAGGAGGAGAGGTGCTAAAACCCCAGGATTTTTAGTGCAGCCTGCAGGCAGGGTAATTGGGGTCCCAGGTAACCAACAAAATGACTTCATATTCCCTGTGAATGTTTGCTGTTCACAGCGGGGAGCTTCTATTCCAACATATTAAAATCTTTTGTCCTACCACTGGAAAATTCAGTAGGGGTTTTTTGAGGGTAATTAAATTATCATGCCCATCTTCCAGATTAGGGCTAGACTGATTTACTGTATAATCTTGAATAAATCAGGAGTACTCAGGAATAGAAAGAATGCTTCATTATTTTACAACCCAGGGTAATCATTAAATGTGAAATTAGATTCCTCTAAACCACGCAGGTCTGTTCAAGGCACTCCTGAAATTCCTTCGTGATGGGCAAGGGTGCACACAGCAAGACTACTCTTCTCTCACTTTCTCCAAAACCTCTCAGTACTGGAGGCAGAGCATCCATGGTTTCAGGGAATGGAGTGGGCCTTATACTGAATTTTCCTTCCTTCAGTCTTCTCAGTATAAGATAAAACCCCAATCTCTCACATCTGAATGATTGTTCAGGGGCACGTGAGCAGTGACCCTGCATTTGGGACTTTACCATGATCCTCTTCTACTTTCTGGGAAAGGGAACGTCCAGGATATGATGTTAGCTCTTCCTTGGTTCTTCCTCTTGTGAGGCTTAGGAAGGCACTGGCAAGTATGTGAAAGACAAACATCAGATATGTAGACAAAATGGTGAGTAACATCTCCCCTCTGCAGTATTTCTGTAGGATCTGACAAATCACAGCATTCCTTTTTCTTTGTTTAATACTTAAAGATGAATGGCTCTATTAAGTTGTCTAGCTCTATTTATTCCTTTTGGTAAACAGACTTTTTCAGTAATTAATTCGTTTGATAAGTGAACTGAAAAATGTCCAGATTTCTTCTGCCATGGGATCACTATACGTGGATATGAATGGGGGTGCAAGAATTTCAGAGATGTCATGGAAGTTGAGGAAATACATGAAAACATGAGTAGTGCATGCAGAACTTGCTTAAACCTATATAATATATTCTTGTGCAGTCAACCATTCTTTCTTCTAGCTTTCTAGCAAATAGTGGAATGAAATTGCTTGCTGTCTCCATTATGAGAATAATTTTTGTATTTGTCCTTTTTGTAGTCCCCTTGCAGTACTCCTGCAGAAAACTGGTTATTTTTTATTCTGTTCCTGTTCTTATGAAGCATTTTATTGAGAAAATAAATTGTCAAGAATAGTAAAATTAGACATAACATTAGAAAACATTTTTGTGAGACTACAATTTTACTGTTTGATTGAAAAGCAGTAAATGTTGTTCCAACCTCATTTGTGTTTCATCTTTCATTATCACAAAACCTTCTACCAGGGCAGAACCTAGCCAGACTTGTAAAACAACCAAAGGGAGAGCTGACACAGTTGACTACAATTTCCCAAACGTATGACTTGGCTGAAAAACTGGAAGATGGCCATGGATATGGTTTTGTTTTTCTGGTTTTTTGGCAGCAAGATATGGAAGTTATCAGCAGTTCTCTTGTTGGGACCTTAAATGGCAGACATAGTCAGCCAAAAAGAGTTAGAAATTCCTTGTGGTTTTGACCTTTTTCCTAGTTTGACAGCAGATGATTGAGAATATGCAGTGGGTAGTTTATGACAGCCTGTGCAACTGAGGTTGTAGTGTGGCTACAGAATGAAGCCTGTCCTTGACATAATTAGCTAAACCTTTCTCTACTCTACAAAGATAGGAAGATAAGGATTAGTCCCACATGTGGAAGGCTGCTTTCCAGAGACTAGGCAAAGTGAATTTGCCAAAACTGTTCGCAGAACTCCATGAGTCTTCATCATTCTGTGGTTCAAGTACCTCCTCTGTTCTCCAGTCCAAAAGCTGACACTCAGTATTTCCCTTTGTTTTGTAACAGGATCTTTATACAGCTCCAGAACAACCCCAGATGAAACATCAAAACACGGCAAAAACCAGATGGGAATGCCAGAGTTCATGTCACCTCATTCTTCAAGAATATTGCACAGAATGTGCCAGCAACAAAGGCTTGGATTTGGTCTAGATATTGAAGTTCGTTCTGCTAAAACAACAAGTTGATGTAAATCCAATGGAGGAAAATAATCTTGACAGCAGAACACAAAGCAAGGAAGGTAGAGCCTGACTGATGCAAAGGGATGGACCTGAGGGGGAGTTAAAGTCATGCAGGTAAGAAGGATCACCTGTGGCTAAGCCATTTTTGGAAGGATGTTTGTTTGGTCTGCAGCTGTTTCTTAAATACTGAAGAGTGTTCTGGTACTTGGAAGACTAAACCCAGCAAGCAGGACTGGAAAAGTTTTGTTTGTTTCTTTTTTACACCAGGGAAATATCTAATTATGCAGCCAGGGCAGTTGAACAGATCCATGAACGAAAAGTTAAGTAGATTAAAAAACATCGAGGGAAATGGAGGCTAGTTAGCCCTTTCTTTTCTAATGGATCTGTTAAATGAAATCATATTCTAGCATACCCCTCTTGGCTATGATCTCACAACTATTACTTAAGCTTGGTCATATGAAAATATAATTTCTTTTCCCAGTAAGAAACAAAGGTTTGTCTTTAGCTTCTCCCCTGAGCCTCGATGACCCCTTGGGCTTGTGTGCTCAAGACTCCTTTATGTGCCGTTGGATAACGCAACAGGCACAACATGGTAGCATCCCATTCTTAACCTCTGAATCCCTGTTCCAAAGAGGTAGATAACTTATGGTACAGCTGGCAGGGTGCAGCACTCCAACAGTGCTGGAACACTACTTTAATTCATGCCCCTTGAGCTATTACAGACATGCCACTGCATCCCTAAAACACACACACAGATCATAAATAAGGTTAGATGTTATTTTAAGTAATAAACACTAAGATACAGAAATTTCATTGCAGCCTTCTGTCTTTGTCTGTCTCTTCATTTTGACTATTTTTAGTTTGCAGTCAGCATTATGACTGTGAGCTCAAGGAACACTTGGACAATAGGTACATAAATAATTATGGATAGGTCTCCAGAGCCTTAAACATTAGCAGAGAATTCAAGTTAAATACTGGCTGGGATTATTCCATGGCTTGGAAATACAAGCTGTACTTATACATATTGCAATAATTTTATTTCTCATGGTGAAAAAACTACCCTGGACATTGGTGGTGGTTGAAGGGTCTGCACAGAAGCTTTGAGAATTGCAAATTGATGTATTACTGAACACAATGCTGCAGAACAAACTGGAGCCATCTTCTATGTTTGTCTGCTTATACTTCACAGCAGTGAACTCAGAGTACTTTACATAGTTGAAGACTGATTAAACCTGTGTGATTACTCATTTAAGAGTTACCCTGCCTTGTGATAATGCTGCAGTGTTGCTGAAACCTGTTAGAGATATTAGCTGCTAGAGCTGTCCCAGGAAATAGACTGCACATCCACAGACATGCCTGAGAGTAAAAAGAGAGATTTTTACTCTTTTTCCAATTGATATTTAAAACACAAGTTAAACACATTGCTTGTAAAGATAAAAGCTAAGTGTGTATCAAGGGATGTTGCATTGCTATTGCTTTGGGTTGTGATAAAAAATAGTAACAGTGAAGAAAACTTGTGTAAACTACTGAACATTTTCTACTAACTTGATTTTTTTGGCATGTGTTTTTCAAAGAGGACTCTTTGGTATTAAGTCACCTTTTGAAAAAATCTCTTGTGAAGTAGTAGTAAAGTGGTGCAGAAAAGTAAGGTTTTTATGCAGAGATATAAAAATATTTTTAAAAAAAACCTGAAATCTATATTTATGAAAACACTACCTATGCAGACATTGATGTCAGTAGTAATCAAAATCATTAATGTTACAGCATTACCATGTAGATTTTTTCTATTTGTTTTTATGTCCTTTTCACAGTCTGTGAGAATTCTTTGAGTCTTTGGAGAGCTGGGTCATGCATGACACTGAGTAATACAGAAGACTTTCACCTCCTGCAGGTCACCCCTACAAATGCAAGGCTAGGAGGAAATAGTAAAAGTGAAGAGTCCACTGAAATACAAATAAATGTATTTCTGCAATTTTACAAAGAGAAGCATGAGGACAAGTTAGGCAGAGCACTGGTTTGAATGACAGCCTTGGCAATCAGGGAGGTTCTTTGTTTATATCCAAAGCACTTGGTTCTCTACACAATCTCTGAAATTAAGCAGGCCTGCATCAAATGTGAATCAATCAGCTTTTTTCCTGGTAGGAATGACTGAAACATTCTACTCAAACCTCCCATTTCATGTTGTATCACTTGGTAAAATCAAGTAGGGTCTCTGGAACATATCAAGAGCCAGAGTCAGATCTTTCTTGATGGGAGCTCAGTAACTGAAGGTCTCATTTTGAGAGGGCAACAAGACCTCAGGTCTTGTGTAGGCTTAAAAAAGGAGGAATTTACATTTCCTGCCCTTGGAAAGTGTACTAGCCTCCAGATGACAAGTCAGTCTAGTCTACAAACTTGTGGTGAGTTCACAGCTGTCAAAAGGGGAAGCTCTCCTTTCGCTGTTGCACTCTGTGCCTGCTGGACCATTCAAGGAGTCATTTTAGATCACCGAAATGGTACAAAACTGTCCCAGAAGATGGGGGGAAAAAAAGCAAACACGTAGAAGATGGCATCTTGCCGTTCTAGTGAGCTGAAATGGCTTGAGGGAGACTCTAAGCAGCCACAGAACAGGTGTAGAGGGAGCAGGAATACTCCTCTTTATGGCTTTGTGCAATTACACCGGTACATCTGCTTCTGAGGTGGTACCCAGGAGAATATTTCCCTCAATCTGGGATCGCTGTGCAACAGTTGAGGTGTGCTGGGCCTGGAGGAACACAGAGGAGAGCAGAGCAAAAATCTAAACCCAAGTGTGAGTCTAAAACATGTTTCTGTTGGAACCTGTGTGGGGTGAGTCCTGGTCTGCTGTTACAGCCTGTGTGTCTTGGATTTCATAATCTGCAAGTAACTGCATAGGAGCTGAATATGCTACCCCGAAGACTTGTGATTGTTACATGAGTGACAGAAGGCAAAGCCAACTGTCCTCCTCAGCTAAAGTAAATCTTCGGTTTCACTCTGGCTTTCAACCTCAGCCCCAAATCATTCTCCTTTTCTATTTCTCCCCATATTCCTTCCATCCCAGTTGGCTCCTTTTTTTATTCCAGTTCAGCTTTTATCCCCACTGCAATGCGTTAAGCTACGCCTATAGAAGCAAACCTTTTAGGTGCCTTCCAACTCAGAATATTCTGTGATTCTGGCAATCCACACTGAAGCAGGTGTCCTGAGAAGCTGGTATTTGATTCTAGTACTGGCAATGAGGAGTCATGATTGATTCTGCAGAAGTGACAGAGATATATCTGGACAAGGTAGGAGAATAAAGCCTGTGAAGTCAAACTGAATATATATTTGAGAATTTATTCCAGCACTTTATAGAAAACTGAGGTAACCCTAACAGAAGCAAAACTCAAGTCAGTATTACAGAAAAAGTAAGAAAAATCACCAGTGAATTCACATGTGAAAGTACAATCATACACTGTCCATTCTTTAAAGCTCTTCGTATTTGTACAAGCTTCAGAGACAGATTGGCTTAGTATGTTGGCAATTCACAGCTACTTTGAAAGCACAAATGAAACTGTTATCACAGAGTGACATTAGTATGAAAGAGTCAAGACCCCTCCCTCCATCTCTGATCTCATTTGAAGTGTGACAACACCAGACTGGCATTACTAATGCACAGGTTCCCAGTGTACACTGGGTCTCACTTCTGCATGCTCTGAGCTTTCCATACCCTTTTCACTACGGAGCTGTAGATGTCAAGGACTCCTAGCCTTGAGCATACAGTAGTAAGTATGTATGAGCAAAACACATTTATAAAAGACATTTTAAAATTAAATGTGCTTTCTTCTTGGACCTTCTATAGTCTGGAAAAGATCTGCAGTTTTATATCAGGAAAACTTTCTCAGCTTCAGACAAAAACGTTTGGAATGTCAAGGGACTACTGAAAGTCCTGAGAACAACTTTATGAACATTACTGTTATAACTCAGTAAAATCCATTATGTTTCCCGTCATATTGAATCTAAACATGCATCAACATGAACCATAAATGGCAATTCCAAGTTGCAATATGGCCTAAAATTTCCAGATATAACAGAAACAAATGGTTGTGGTCATTCACAACAGAACATTGCACAATGTAGAACAGAGTGCCTCTTTTTAATATGCATAAGGAGATTCCAGATGTATGATGAGACAAAAGCAGACAAATTTATTTGAATGAATTTATAAGACATGTTAAAGCTACTATTTAATAAAATAAAAACCCAATTACCACATAAGAAAATCTTTTTGGAAATGCTTTCTTTTTTCAAAATGTACAAATTCTCTGCTGACAATCTTATAAAACACATACATGCTGCAAAAATGAAACATACAAGAAGAGCAATGAAGAATTACCTCAGCTTTCACCACCACTTCACTTGATTGAAACTGTTCTCGTGTTCCATTAAGTATAATAATATATTTGGAAAATGTAAATAACCTAATTACATTTTTTTGCTTCAAGCTTCCAGGCACCAGTCATATATCGCAGTCGTATAAAAAGAAGATCCCTGCCCATCTGCAGCCAGCTCCAAAAGGGAACTAACTTAGAACCTGTGATTAATGAAGAAGAAAATCAGAACGACATTGTTAGAAAAAAATGAGCACTGGCAAGACACACATTTAAGCAGTCATGAACCTCTGCATTCTGAGCACACTCAGCCCCACAACCTAGATCTTAACATTAATAAAAAATTTATATTTTGAAAGCTATTGCTTTATTGTAATTACATTATGCCATAGGTGGGAGACTCTAGTTTGCAAGCAGCACAGTAATTCCATGTATGTGACAAAATGCACAGTGTTCGCCATGACAAGGCTTTGTTTAAGTAAATAGGAACCTGAACACCAATAATTAAGCAAAATGATTTATCTAGCAACTTTGGAGAAGAGGACTGCCACCTTGTCTAACAACAGTTATATGAAGGTGCCAATCTTCAGGCAAGGCAAGGAACCCACACTAAAAAACCAAGCCTTCTATCATCTCTGCTAACATGTGGTGCTAACATAGGTGCAAAGTACATGTGGAACTGCACTGAAAGGAAACATTGCTAGTAAAGTTGACTCATGACATTCTCTGCTTGCACCTTTCATCATCACTGCAGTTCATTATAATTTCTGTTGTTCAGGGGTTGTGCTGAGGAGGAGAGATTCAGATTTAAAAAAAAGATAAAAACATGGAAAGGGGGAAAAAAGAGAGGAACTGCATTTGATGGGGGGTAAGTGAGCTGATGCAAGCAGGCTCTGCACTGAAGAAATATGCATGGAGCTATACTTCCCAGTAACTCAGTGGCAGAGACCTCCCTACAGGAAGGAAAGAGTATCACATCTAAAGAAGAGATGGTGCTGTATAGGAGGCCTTAATTTTGGAAGACAAGACATGATGAAATGGAATTGAATCAATAAGTGATGATGGTTAGACCCCCTGCACAGTGTTTTACAATTGCACTAATTTATTAACACATTACAGCAAGAGGACATAAAAAAAGTAGTGTTTTGTCCCAGCAGTGTAATTCCTTACTTTTGTCTCCAGTGGGAGGGCAGAGTTTCTTTCCTGTGCTACTCCTTCACCTACTCTTTCTGTACCAAGCCATGGCAGAAGGCTGGCAAGGACATGAAATTCAAAATTTTTTGGAAAGAAGGCTGTGTCCCACCAAAACTGGGCAAGTATGGCAATAACCTTGGATCTGTTAGTCTGGATTGAAATGTAAGGAATCTTACAAGAACATGAACAATTTCCCTACCTTCTATTTCAGTCCAGTTGACAGCAACTTCTGCTATAGGTATTTTCAAGCGCTGGGCTATATAAAGAAGTTCCACATCAAATGCCCTGAAGAAGAACAGGAAATACAAAATATAGTCGCACATACTCCCAGAAGAAAGACAGTGGAAATGTTAATTAAATGATTGTTCAGTTATGCAGTTGATACCAATGCTCTATGGGTCAGATACACATGGAAGAGAAATTAATTTTCCTGACTAAACATCTCAGAACACAGCCCACGTACAGACAACAATAACAATACTTCACGGTGTCCTGTTTTTGAAGGTATAGATCACTCTGTGTTCAGCCCACTGCTTGATTTTCATTCTGCCACAAACACAATTTAAACTTTTGAAGACCATAAACACCAAGCAGTCAAATGTACAGTGTCACTCCACATCTCTAGTAGTTTCATCAAAGGGGACATCTACCTGCTGTGGCTTTATGCTGATCTGACAGGTTCTCATTTTACTTTCTCAGTCAAGGAACTCAAGGCAGTAGCATAGAAGTGAGAAATTATTTATGTTATCCTGCACAACAGAACCCAAACAAGTTATACTTTAGTGACCACTTAATGCCTCTTGAGACTTTTCTTTGTTGTTGGCTCAATTTTTTGCGGGTTGCATAGCAAAATGAATTGGGGCAGTGATCCTACTCTGTCAGGTGTGCCTTCCTGCTCAGTTTGTCCAGAATACACCTTAATCCTCCCAGTTCTCTGCACAGAGAATTGTCTATTTCATTCCTGCAAATGCATTCTCAGGTGGGCCTTCTGGCTGTGAAACACTGAACTTACGGTATTCAGCCAGTAGTTTGACAGCTTTTAATGGTTGTTTAGAAATCAGCATATGAAGCTGCCAGTAGCTACTATTGACAGGGTTGAACACAAATCACAGTTACGAAGATTCTGGTGATTTGCCTTAAATTCTCGTTGCTAAGTCCAAGACAGTTTTCTTTTGAAATGAAAGAAAATCTTTTGCCACTGGAGGAAATGTAAGCAATTAAAAAAAAAATTTTCATTCATGCTTAAAGGGTTGCTTGAATTCATGTCTTTGGTAATTCCATTTAGCACCAGAGAAAAGATGGAAACAAACAGACAAGGTGATCAAGAGCGGGCAGAAGATACACTTTAGCAGGTTCCTTGCCAAGTTCAGATGTTATTTCCTTCTACTTCAAGCCACCCTCTCCTTTTAAGCAGTGCATTTCTGTAAAACAATTAATGAACACAACAACAAGAGCAGTCCACTTTGAAATGTGCACGTAGGTGTGACAGACACAGGTAGGTTCCCACTGAAGTACAGACCACAGCACGCCGGCTTGCTGGTGGAATCACAGACACCCACGCACCGACCTGAACTCGTGCTCTCCGTGTTTGTGGCAGGAGAGCCACTGATTTCACACAAGACAGCATTAAAACAAGCAAAGGCAGCACAGGCAGATGTTATCTACAGAGACTACAGCTATTGTGTATAGGGAATTTAGAGCTACTTTGTAAATCTGATTTTGATTAGGACACAGGCCATCTCACTGTCACCAAAAAAGTTACAAGAATAAATTATTTTTTACCTCAGTGAACTAAATCTGCTCCAAGCAGCCTTGCCATTTCACTGCTTTCTTTACATGATAGTTGAATATTATTTTAATAGTCAGTCCACGGTCTCTTCTATTGAAGAGATATTATTTAATTTTTTTGCTGACATTTTACATTTGTAAGCCAAAACCCCAGTGTATTCACCTTTGAATGTTTATGAATCATATGTATTAAGACTAAATCTAATTTTGTAATACTTACGACTTAAATGACTAAAAATCTTAAGTGATGCAGAATAATTGTCTGATGAATTATACTATATGAGCTGCTCTAAAAGTATTACATAAACTATTAGCCTAGTGAACTAATAGTTATTTGCAGTTAATTCCTGTGGACAACTGATTACTGGAATGTCAGCACATACATCTCAGAACAACAACATTAAATAGTTCTGTGAACTACATGGCTCAAAGTAAAAGATTAAAAGCACAGGAAATTATCAGGTTGAACACTAATATTGTTACATGTGGTTGCCATTTGGGTAACAGTGAACATATCCTGAAATGAAAAAAAAAACTATTCAAAGCTAAAAGGAGAATGATTTCAGTAGAATACCACTGGGTTACCATTTTTCGTCCCTTTTCCCCACCACCTTTCAGTATACTGGAACAGTTACAGAATACAGACCACAGTATGTTCAATACACTGACAGCATTAGGCTACACCCATACTGCAGGCCACCAGATTCAGATGATACAGGAGAACCATGCAGAAGCTTCCACAGCCAGGATTAAGCATGGGTGTGTTAGATGGAGCCTTCTCTAGAGGAGATCAAAGCCACACCAGTGGATGAGCTGGTAAATGCAATTCATGGGATTTGCCACAAAGCCATTTGTGAGCAGTTAACATGTGACAGAACCACTCCTAGAAACAGCAAGGTATTATTCACACCATGTACTTAATTTTGCTGCCTCTTGGGAGGGGGACACACAGCTCAGAATACCCAAGTTTAGCTCCAGCCTGAAAGAATTCAGGCTCCAATCTAAGTACCCAGAGTTAGATACCAAAAAATATATGGTGTGAATGATTTCCCCATCTATTCCTAAAAGTGGCTCCATGATGTGTTAATTACCACAAACATGTAATGTAAAGTACAGAAAAAATTCTCCATGTGGTTGTGTTTTGGTTAAGTTACAATATAAGAAAATGCTGGCTAAAATTCATTTGAACACCAAGTTGTAGGTGTTTAATTGATTTCAGTCCTTTGAAACAGAATCATTAAGATGCTTATAAAATATCTATCCTGAAAAAATTATTCTGTATTTTAAAATTGCACTAGGACTCTTTTTTTTTTTTTTTTCTGGTCCAGTATAATGTGTTTCAAAAACAAAATCAGGCCTTCAGTTATAACATTTTAACTGGAATTTACGAGTTTTGTTCACCCAAGATATGTTTTTCCAGTAAACTCTTAAAGGCAAAGAAAACTGCCAATGGTCAAAGAGGTCTAACAATGAAACAGGATGCCAAGTGGGCTAGACTGCCAGCACTGCCCTAGCTCAACTGGGGCTTTGGAAGTCCACATGTCAGCCAAGAGCAGGACTTTTTACAAGACAAAAGAGACACAGTTAAAACAGCAAAAATATTTTTGTATATTGACTAGACACTCATAAACAATTCTACTTGCTATGAACAAAACCAGGAAAAAACCATTTCTTTCCACTGCTTGTGTTGGTCTACGGTGGCACAGAAATGGGAAAAAAATCCCTGTATCAATACAAATACTTATTTTTCCAAATTTTTATACAGAAACTCATATTTAGAGATTAGTGACAAACTGGAGAAATAAACATTTTTTTAAAAATTGATCTTTCTAGTTTTAAATGTGAAACAGCATGGCTTGTTCAGAGCACAAGGCAATTTTTATAGAAAGAAGTAATAGCAACAATTTGATCCATTCAGTGATCTGCTGGCTTGTACAATGCCATTATAAATTGCCACTTCACAAAAATATGACAATCAAACCAGGACTAGAACTACATTTTGAATGTCCCCTCCTTTTATCATTAAGAAAAATAATTGCTATGTCTAGTTCTCCTAAGGATAGACATTTTCTGTCTGGAAGATAATTTATCTTTTTTTTGTTGTCAGAAGAAATCGATGACCAAATTTAGGATAGGAAAACTCGGCCAGTGAGACCGTTTAATTTTCCAGTATTTCTCCTATGCATCAAAACTTAACATGAACAGTTACATTTCTCAGGTCGAGACTGTAGATGCAGAACTAGACCTTCTTTTATAGCTTGAAGTGAGTAATTCCAACTGTCTCTGTTATGTTTTTATAATATCTCTTTTAATTTTCTTTTAAATTTTAAATTAAAAAATGTGCTCCATCCATTTCTGCAAAACAGATTAGTTGTGTAACCAGATTCAGAATCTAAAACACAAAGCATATGCTCTCTGTTCAAAAGGTTGCTCTCATTTCAAAATAATGTCAAAACTTTGCTATTTAGAAAGTAAATTTCAAGAATGTTTCATTTATATTAATATATACACAGCCAAAGGATAGTTAAACAAAAAAGACAATGGGAACACTCACCAAAAAAAGCTAGTTTAGGACGTAAGCATTATTTCTTAGTATCAAATACATAAACAGTTTGCAGATTCTATTAATTTTCAAGTGCTTTCTAAAATTCAGGATTAGATCAAAAATATATTCTAGGAAATATCTTGGTCTCTCTTTAAAAAGTGTTATGTGATCTTTATTGCCATAATGATAAAATCGTATTTTTCCTTATAGGCTTCAGTTTCAAGACTTCCTAAATATAAGCATCTATAAATCAAATTCAGCACAGTAGGAAGAAAAATCTGGTCTGTTTTCTAGTATTTCTAATATTAAAAAGGTGATATTCACATAAATATCCATTGGAATGGGAAAAACATGGAGTAAGCATAAAGAAGTGAGGGTCTAAGCAGGTGGGAATTATTAGATAGCTGATTTTATAGTAATTTTATATTGACTTAATGACTAAACATGTTATGCATTAATTTTAATCTAAATATTTGTCATGTGCTCTGTAAGAATGCACCTAGCACTGTAGTATCCCCACAAATCCAAGCCTGACTAAGCTTGAGCAGACAGGACAGATGATTCGGTTTCTGCAGAAGCCTGGTGTTCACTCCCTTCAGCACCTCACCACGTGTTCCAGTGCAGCAGCTGGGGAGCCCTTGGCAGACTCAAGGACCAGGGTGCTTAGCTCAGATGGTTTTTATCCTATGAAATGCTTCTTGTTCCTTGAATATTCTCTACCCCTCTCCTCTATTATTCCCAGAACATCTGAGCACTGACCACACTGAACTGAACACTTCAGTGCCTAACAGTGGGATTTTGGGATTGTGGGATTTTAAGATTCAAAGAGAATCAAATAATTTCCTCGGATGTCAAGTAGCCCCAATGCAGTTGATGCAGAAGCAGAAATAAACCCAGATTTCAGAGCCTCTAATCCAGTACCAAGATAGTGGTGTCTCTGCTACCCCTTGCTGATGGTCTCAGTATGAACAAGTTGCTCTGTGACCCAGCTGGGGACTCCACATTGGTCCAGGTCAGCAGAAATACAACACCAACTACTATTTCTTACTCTTCTGTCTCCACTCATGGAGGAGTACAGAACCTCTATGGCACAATGCCTAACCAGTTTTTATTTTCCGTTCTACACACATGGTATACAATGGAAAGATATCAGGGGCCAGATTTGTTTAAAATAAGAAGTTTCCAGTATTGAGTTGTTTCAGATTCTTACACAATTATATACAAAGAAATCTAATGGGAGGTCTATGGGATGAATGTTTGATGTCCCTATATGATTTCCAACTGCAATTATCCCAACTGTTTGTACAACACTGACATTTCACTTAGGACTATCATTTCCCTGAATATATGCACTCTCCCCACATACTTACACCTCCCCATCTCCCAGTTTATTTTCAGATCTTATAAATATTAACTGGGAAGGGACAGTACTTTGTTTTGTGCTCTGACATGCTATCTTCCAGTTACACATGTTCAATGACTAGCTGTGGAGCTGATAAGTAACTTTCAAGACCTTACTACAGGGTTTTTCAGCAGTGGCAATAATCCGAGTTTTTCTCCTCTAAGAGGGTTTCATTTTCCACAAACCTCACCAAGGCTTTTGATTTTGAAATCTCTACTGTTCTCTCAGATTTGGTTTAAATCAGCCAATAAATATGGAAATGAAGGCGGGTAAAGACAGAGACCGTTGACTGACAGATGAGCATAAAACCAGAAAATACATTGCCAGTTTGAGCAGAATTAAACCAAATTTTAAAACCTCAAAATACCTATAGCTGTTTTTAGGCAAATTTGTGACTCGGAATTATTTGAAGAGATCCTTTCTTAGAAGAATTTGAGTTGTTCTTTTCTTGACACTAGCATTCTTCATCACTAACCAGTACATTTCAGATAAATAAGAAAACACACGGGATTAGTTTATGGATTACTGTAAATAAAAGAGCAAGGACAGACAGCTCATTTTCTAGAGGCACAATGAACTAAGAAATGAAGATTTGGTATGTTCCACACCAACAATATAATTACTATAAAATGTTAGCAATATCCCTTTTTAGGTGCTTCTGTTCCTGGGTAATGGAGTACAGCACAATTATTTTTACACTTTCATTCCTTTAGTGCTGGATAATTGGAGCAGCAGAAGACAGCTTATAAAGATTTTATCTAGAAAACACTTTATATAACCAATAAGTGCAATTACAAAAAAGAATAAAATTTAAGATTGCATTTTTACAGCTGAAACTGATTATCCTCATTTATTTCTTTCAGTTTTCTTCTTTAAGTGCTTAATTTACAAAGTGAAGTTAAATAAGGCAATTTTGAGATGTGCACTTCTGGGCCTCACATGTATTTTAAACCACGTATTTAGAAAATCCCTGTATGTGAAATTTACAGAACTTTATAGATCAAGACTGGGTTTGGAGGTAGCAGCACAAATCATACTTCTGGCTCAGCTCTAGTTTCCTTTACAGCAATAAGGAAACCACTCTGGTGGTAACGTGATTTTCTGACTGTTTCTGCTCAGTTACAGATTCAATGCAACAGTAGCTCTACATTCCACACCAGATTCGTGTGCCCAAAAACGACCTTTGCAACTGAAGTCTGGAGGAGCAGTATAGCTGTCAAAGCTCAACCTAAAACTGTACACATTGGAATTGACTAGGACTGTAGGATTGCACACGTTTGTGTATGGGAACATTGCTCAGGAGTTCTGTTCCCTGTCAAGCAAGTGGTAGCCCATGAGCGATTTTCTTGAATGAAGACAACAGTTTGAAAAGGTTTGATTACACCTAATTAAATTATCCTTTTTAGCAACAATTGAGGTATAGAAAATTTACAGAAATTATGGTATCTGTGTGAACACGGTGTTTCAGTCCCATACATGACTGTATCACTCACATATGGGAACTGTTCTAGGTAAATTACAACTAAAGGAGCTCTAAAGTAATTAAAAGACTGTGCATAATTTTTTATAGTCTTAAATTAATCTATCAGTAGTCCTCTCATAAAACACTTTAGCAAGAAAATAAGTAAAGAATAGGCATTTGCTTTCACTTTAGAGTCCTCAGCAATTCTAAACATCAGATATTGATTTTACTTAAAATATTTTGGTTAAGCAGTACTGAATTGTAATGTATAAAAAATAAGACAGATAAAAGTTTTGAATAGGATTAATAACTCTTAACTCCCCTTATCACAACAACAGCTTCTCTCCAATTCTTAGTCTGCTTGCACGGCTCATTTCTGCAAAAGGAGAGAGGACTCTCACAAATAGGGAGTGGATTACAGCACAATGAAAAACTGTTCGTTTGAAATTTTTTCTGGAGGTGAATAAAGAAGAGTTATTAGGATTTTCTGTTGTTTGAAGCCTTTTTCCTCTTTTTTTTTTTCCACTCCTCTTTCCTAATCAATTACCATTTCCTCTGACAACACAAAACCAAAATATCCTACCTAGGATTACGTAACTCTTTTGAGAAAAGAGAATAAAATTAAATAAAGAATAAAATTAAATACCCAACTATTTTCCTAAAATGTATCTTAATAAGAACACAGAATTTCTAGCAATTACCAGGATACTTTAATGTAACAAGAAATCGAAGCTGCCATGCAGGCAGGACTATAATTGGCTAAACTGAGCAGCTGGGATTTATACCCAGACATCACATGCTTCATTGTAGCTGCAATACTGTAATTACTTTTTAAACCCATGTTCAATTATAAAAAAAATCCAGCAACAAAAAAAGGAACAATTTACCAGCGTTCTATGTGAAGGTTTGAGAAAGTCTGCAAGGCAGCTTCTCTGGTTAGAAGTTTAAATCCGCACTGTGTGTCCCGGATCTCTTTGACACAGAGAAACCACACCAGGAAGTGGAACCCATACATGAGGAGAGTTCGAAAGTAAGAGCGCTGTGGACAAAAGCCAAGAAGTTAGATGGTTTCATTTGAGTGATGAGTGAAGTGCTTGAAGAGAGCTGCCTTACAGGACAGTAACCCTGTTTTGTGATAGCTTTCAAAGTTTGTAAACTGGTTGTATTTTGCACTGGAATGAAAACAGGACTTAACAATTGTTACAGTCAAACAAAATTTCAGCTGAAAGGGAAAGATCTTGATCTAGGAAAAGACTTGCCAGTCATGGGAATGGTCTAGTATACAAGGAATCCAACTTCCTTTTTCTGCTCTCCCCAGTTCAGAGCAGTTTTTCACTCTGGATTATGCCTTATTAAGTAAAGCAGGAACCTGCACCTGGATTTCAAATAATTAGTGTAACAGCCATAGTATCTTCTGCATGACTCCTTGGAAGTATAGGACGACCAAGTGAAAACCAGGTCTAAAGTAAAGGCTGCTGTGCAAGGTAACATTTCTTTCTATATTTCCAGCAATATTACAGTCATCTCTTTTATTCTTTTGCTTTCACAGATATATTTTATATTCCTGATAAATGTTCCCAGCCTACTCTTTGGTTACACTTGTGTTCTTGGCACAATAATCATACAGAGAAGTTTGTCCATGGACTTGAGGCTGGAGTCTGGATTTGCAGAGGTCCCTCTCAGTCTTTTATTCAAGACAGTTCATAAACAACTAGAACTCTGATCCACAAATTGCTTCTGAACTCATTGCTTTTCTCAAGCTCAATTTAAGTGATTGTATCTATGACTGCAAGCCACATATCATGTAAAATCTTTAGGAGCCAACAATTCAATTGTTAAGTATCTCTGGGTGATAAGAGATGCCTTAGAAGCCAACAACTTAGAACATCACTTGAAAAATGAGAACATGCTTGACTTATTATGCAATAGCCTTTGGCTTAAGGAAAACCAAATTCATAGCTTCTGCCTTTTGAAAAATGCTCCTGCCCCAGGTTAATGGTGGATCTGGTGTAGCCTCTTTGGCTCTTTTGGCTCTGTGGCCAAGAACACAAGGCTCCCACTAGTGCCAAAAGGGAAGTGCTAGGAGGCTGCATGACTGTCAGACAGTGAAACTGTGCATTTACTTTACAAAGAGGAGTTCCTGGGTTATATTTATCACTCCTAAAACTATTTATGCAAGTCATGTTATAGACTCATTAAAGGACATTAACAATTCTGGAGGCAGACCAGAATTCTTGATGTATTGAGACTGAACACAGTGAAATTCTGCTGTTAATAAATTCAATACAGCTGCTTATCACAGCTTCATTCTACTGTTTTAGATGCCAGTAAGTTCAGAAAGAAATCCCAACATCTGAAAGATTTCTCTGCAACTTTTTTATACCTATTGCACTATACAAGTCTTTTCCCACTATAGTAAAGGTAGTCTTTCTATTCCAGTCTAGGGACAGCTGGCTGATGAAACGAAATGGGCTACAGGGTTCAAGCAAATCAGTACTACCTAACCAGTTTGTGATTCCTCTATTAAAAAATCAGAAATATGGGAAAAAATAGGAAGCAAAGGATGGACATGTCCTAAAAATTGTACTTTGGTATTAAAAGATGGAAGTCCTGTTCCAATTCTTCTCCCTAATGTAGCAAGACCTTCAAAGATGAAAAGAAATATGAATGCACTGAAAAAAGTCTGCCCACATTCAGTACTTGACCATGCAATGAAATACTTTTTCTGGGCTTCACTTTACCAGCTACATAATCTCCCTGTAGTAGTTCCTAGTTTCCGATAACAATGAAGGGGTTTTTTATTTGTTGGGTCTTGTTGTTGTTGCTGTTGTTGTTTTTTGTTTGGATGCTAAAATACATGCAGCAGTATTTGCAAGATCTCTTTCCAGTGAACCACTCCAATACTATCTGATAAACCAGGAGAAAAAAATACAGATCTACCAGAGGCTGAACATTACCAGTGTAACTTTTTTTGAACTTAACTATTTTAGTAGTTGTGTATGTATTTTTGAATCATTTCAAGTACTAAACATAAGTATAAACAAAGCTTACTCTTGAGAACTTTCACCATGATAAGCACATCCAATGACAGTGAAAAAATGGGCCTGGCAATATGTCTGTTGCAATACATGTTCCATGCCTGTGCTTTGTCAATTACTGTCTGCCAAGACATCAGAAACTCAGATGCAAGATAAGGCCAAGTGCCTGTGCATCACTGTTTACTACACAAGAGTCACACATAGAACAGTACTGTCTGTGTGTTCAAAACTCAAAAATTTTACTATGAGTAATACAGAAAACTTAAACCACTTTCCCATGAATAGAGGTACTCTTCCAACAGCTGGCTGCTAATTATCCCTAACTCACTTTACACAGGTTTCAAGATCTGCAGGCCAAGTTCTTGCACTGGAAGGAAATCAATTATAATGAACTCATCAGCTGCCTTCCATTCCAGTGCCAGTACTGGTTACCAGCTAGAAATTCTAGTCAGGGTTTAGAAGCTCCGCTTGTGAGATGTTTTTAACTATAAAAATGAAATCCATAAATTGGAACACTAACTGAAATGAGTTCAAAGTGCCTGAAATCTAGAACACATCCTTTGTATATGATGGAACACATCCTGCACTTATGAGTAAGTTTTACTTATTTTTAGCTTCCATTCTTTTACAAATATTGATTATCTGATTGCAAAATCTGTAGAGCAGAAATAAATAAGGGAAATATTTGGGTATTAGTACACAGCAAGAAATGGAAACAAACCTTTGCTATTGAGTCCTTCTCCAGATGAGCTCTAGAGCCACAGGAAATAGCCATCTTCTTCTGTACAGGAATATAAATGAAAGAGTTATTACTTAAACAAGTATTTTTTGAATCAGTGGAATCTTGTGTTGAGAACTGTAAAATAAAAAACTTCAAAGCAGTATACTTTCCTGCTTCCTGTAGCTGCATTTCTTCTACTGCTAAATTTTGAGCCTAAATCAGTCTTCTACAATAGAGACAATCTGAAGTTTATTATAATTTGCATATGGTGCATACAAATTGCTTCAATTTATTCAGATCTGATTTAGCTTACATTGTTTACTGTACGCATATGGCAAATGTGCTTAGCAGCACAGATAAGCACGCAGAATTCCTTGGAACGAAATTCTGTTATAATGTACATTTTCCTTAAGTACTGCACAATGGAAGGGACAACAGAATAAAATACTTGTTGCACTGATGTATTTTCAAATGAATAAAATGCCATGGTATCAGCCAAAAATATAATCTCAAATTAAATCAACATGATCAGAACAAAAGGTTTAACATTATTCTCGCACTACTACTTCTCACATGAAATCTCTCAAATCTACTCTATTTGAGAGTGTGGGGCCAATGCTGGAGAAGCAGCAGCTGATGCCACCCTAGCAGGGAAGAGTATAAGGGTCACACGCTGCCCATCAGGTCCTGCACTTGTGCTCCTGCACTCACAGACTGTGACCCCTTCCAGAGCTACACCCCCTGCAGCTCTGGCTGGAAGGCTGCACATCCCTTCTGGCACTCTGGGAAACCTGCTACAAGTACCTCACTCATCTGCCTTTAAGCAGAAAATGAACATCAGTTCTTTCAAGTCAAGCTTACAAAAGAGAACGACTACGCAGGGAGGTGTTCTTGTTCCACAGGTTTTTGTATTTTTGTTTGCAATAAAGTTCTTCCGAATACTGTCATTAAACTAAGGACCCTGAGAAAAGAAAACCTGTACAAAAGAGGGTGGAATTAAGATGCACCCTTAAAGGCATATTGGATGACATCAGATAAAATGAAAAAACAAAACAGTTAACAAAGAAAACTAAGTAGGCACCACATGGTATTTATACAGAACAGAACAACTTCAAACAATTTGAAGGAAGCATAAACAGCAAATAGAATGTTCCGTACTGCCTTGAAGTAGGCACAACGGATGCAAAGGAGGTCAGAACTCCGTGGAAGCTCCTTCTGACAGCCCATTCTTGAGGTTTCTAACCTTACACTGAGGTCTTCAGACTTACAACTACATCTTCAACTGGATCTCAAAAAAGCTGAACAGAATTACAAAAGCCAATCTTGTGTATTAAAGGTATGCATGTGTATTAAAGTAAAAGCATGAGAATTTATACTCACAGGCCATGGCTGGAGATTCTTTAGACCTTCTTCTACTTTTTCAATATCTGCAAATTTTGTAGCTCCATCTGCATCAGCCATAAGAATCTTTTTCCCCCGAGAACTAAAGACACCCTGCAGTGAAAATAGTCAATAAAAAAATCAACACCTTTGTAATCAATTGTTTGTTGAAAGCGAGGTGCAACACACTCCAAAAACCTACTGTAGTAACAGGACAGTGATATCTCACAGATTCTACACAACAGGTGAATCTTAATATTCTGCTACTAACAATAAATTACCTATTTATACTGTAGTAACATCTAGAGACTTCACACTCTGAGTGTCCACAGTGACAGACAATGCATGAACAGGAAAGGCTAAAAATCCCTCTCAGGCAAGGTTTGCCAACTACAAGCTTTACAAATCTAAATCTAAAAGTCATTAAGTTGCTACAGTCAGCTCTAGAGGGAAGCACTAAGAAGCAGTGATTAGCAGCTGCCACTGCACTGGATGGCTTTTCTTTGTCATGTGAGCTATGGAAAGAAGGATGCAGTGCGAGTTTTTCCTAACACCTCAAGAAAAGCTCAAGAAAATTCAAGAGCTATTTCTCGTAACTAATTTAAGATTAAGTCTCAAGTCACAGTATCACTGAAAAACATTTGTGATGCACAGGTTTCACAGCTTATTTTGCCATATTCTTCGTCAGAAAAATTTCATAATTTTTGAAGGGGTCCAGCCAGGAAAACAAGTGGCAGTGGGTTTGACAAAAGTTCTGTCACAACCAAGCATGCGTGCATTTGGAAAAGCCTGTCAAGGAAGTAGCTGTACACACATCCACTCTACACTATGCATTGCAAAAGTATATCACACAGAAACTTGTTCTCCTTCTCTTGGAATAACTTCAAAATTGTGTCTCTTAAAACAGTTCCATATGTTCTCTCCATTTCCTATAGTTACTAATTTTTCTTAAAAAACAAATTGACATATTAAAGATAGAGCTGAAAACAGATTAAGACAGGTCACTGACAATCCATAGATGATACCACCTTTTTTCAGAAAAGCAAAGTGTCATTCATCATAGGAATAAAATGTTCCTTCTAAATGTGTAACAGCTATTTTATTTTTAGAACATGTTCATCTTAAGATAATGTCTATGTGAAAGCATAAATTGTGCTGTTTTGACTACCGAGTGTGGGTGGGTGACAGCAGTGGGCTTCAGTAAACATAAACTTTGCTGGATGAGTGCTTGTTTATCAGTCATCTTAAAAACCACAGCTATGACCTGGAGAGCAAAGTTTGCAACTCTGGTTCTATTTTGTCTACAAAACCTTAAATTTAATCTGTAACAGTTTTGGGTTGGTTTTTTTTTGGTTGGCTTTTATAAACACAAGCCTATTTCTAAGTAGAACTAACATAAATATGAAATTCAAGCATTTTTTTCCACTTTGAATTCTCATATCAAAAAAATGTCTTTGTTACTGATCTTTCTGGAAAGACAGCACTGCTACCAAGATCTAAAAATAAACTTATTCTGAAAAAAGTTTTTGCTTTAATTTATAGAATCTGTACTCAGTATTCTCATAATCATTTTGTTAATGGATTGAACTCAAAATGTCAATCAGCACAGCTCTATCTTCTGCATATTTGGGCACAGGTAGTTCAAATAGAGAAGGAGATGAAAGTATTAATTACCGTCCTGACTGCTCCCCCTTTCCCTCGATTTTTTTCCAAAGATATCACTCGCACTTTGTCACTTCCATATTTCTTGCAGTACTCCTTTGCAACCTGACAGATACACAAAAAACCAGCATAAAACAAAACCAGGAACCAAGGGAGAAGTTTACATTTGCTCACCCTTCAAAAGAAAATAAATTAACAGCACAGAGCTATAACCACTTCAGCCGGCACAAATACACTGCCAGTGTTCGCTGGAGTCTGTTTGGGAAAATAAAAAACAGTTCACAGTCAAAACAAGACGACTGAAAAAACTAAGCAATGTTCAATAAGAACAGGATATTTCCCTAAGCAATTTCAACCCCCATCCTCCCACCTCCAAAAAACTCAATCCTAATTTAATTTATATCATACCATTACAGACCTTTTCTATTAACACAAATAGTTAATAAAAGAAATATCATTTTCTATGACAGCTACCTATTTCTCACTTGTCTTGCTATTTGTGGTTTTGAAGAAAAATTCACATTGATCTAAAATCCCATTCACACTGTGAGGATCTGCACATTTTGGTACATGCTGTGGGAAAAGAAAGCTAGAGTTTTCTCCTAATTTTTTCTAAAGGTTGTCTTGAGTCCTTTTAAGTCCAGAGGCGTGCAGCCATTGTACTCTCAGTTGAAAGAGATGGTAGAAAGAATGCACAGCAGTCAAAAATATACATGAGCAATCCTTAATGGACAAACTTAAGCACAGAAAATCAAAAAGCAATACGTATTTTAGTAGCTACCTCAAACATCTTCCAAGCAGTAGGAAAAAAACACCACAAGTTGGCTAGCCTTCCTTGCCAGTGACATACATCAAAGTTGAAGCAGAAGAATACAGAACTATTTTGAAAATACTACTACTACTACTAGCTTGCTTTTTAAGTGAACAATCCCATGAAGGGTGTGGGAAAGAACTGTTCTGTCAATCGCAATATGAATGGGATATTTTAAAAGACTTTTTAGCTTCCTCAAATTCATATTCACATCATCACTGTGCACATGTGGAGTATTTAATGCGAAATTTCTTGAAGTTAGGATTAGAATTCTTAGAATCTCAGCAGCAAGAAAATGGCTGTCACAGTTGCCAATCAAGAAAACTAGAATTTGTAAAAGAATAATATGTGTATTCATGTGCCTATGTGACATCCACAATGCATACAGGCCAACGACAGAAAGCATTCAGAAATGTGAACTTCAACGTCAACTGCTTCAAGTACCAGAATACAAATGCGAAACATTGTTATATCCCACAAATATACAAAAATCCAAACAAAAAACCATGCCTCTGATTGCTTGGGAAGATACTTCTTTTTCTTACCTTTGCAGTTTGATCTTTACTACCATCATTAACCACTATCACTTCATAAGTGAATGAAGGATCTCGTTTCTTGAAAATAAAAACAGAAAAAATGCATCTCATCCAATTTCTTAAGTAGGCAGTAGGTCTTTCAAACACCATTATTCTTTTCTCCCTGGCAGTCACTCATGGTTGCCAACAGACACTAATATGATGCAGAAAATTTGTTAGGATGTGATAATTAAAGAATTTTGTCGTATTTGATGCACGTACAATTACACTGGCTTGCCATGCTACCATCTAGAGCTGAGAAATCAATTTACTGTAGAAGATGAAAGCTCAGAAAAACATCACGGTTAAGAAAAGCAAACCAAAACAAAATCCACAAACTTTCACAATGAGCTTCTTATGCAGAGAACAAATCCCAGTGCAGAACAGATGCTTAAGAAACTTGTTGGAACAAACCAGGATTTAGTTTAGAAAGTTAAATGCATGGTTAATCCTTAGCTCTGTCTTGGACAGATTTCATGCATACGAAGATTTTTTTCATCCTGTGGTGGTATATTAAATTTTTACTTAATTTAAAAATCCTTTCTGACACTTGATCTAAAAATAACTGATAAGAAACAGAAGCATTACTTATAAGTGGCCAAGCATAACTGTTTTAATGTACACTAACATAACAAAGTGACTCAATCACTGACTTGTTATACACAATACACAGAAAAAAAAAAGAATTTCGAATGCAAAAAGAAAATACCTGTCTTTTTTCTAGATAATCCAAAGCTTCGTCCATCATAAGAGGTACTAGAGAAAAGTGAAGGAGGTCAGGTTAGTAGACAGTAAGAGGAAAAGCACCACAAGCACCTGCACAAGCAAGCTGAAAACAACCCCAAAGCAAAGCTGAGCAAACCAACTCTTTCACACAACACTACCTTCAGTAAGCAAGCTTAGCAGCTGCAAGTCTAAGTGGAAAGAACACTGAAGAAGATCACACACAATAAAAAGACAGGATAAAAACATTTTTTCTGAGGAACCAACTTTTCATTTTCAAGTATGTTACTCTCTACACAGCATTAAAGGAAAAAAACAAACCATTCTTCATGACTGACCCTGCAAACCAGCACTGACTTTATCTATTTAAGCAACCTGTCAGCATGTGTACTGCCACATCAGCTTTAGAGCTTGATTATTTCTATCACATCTAAAAGCCTTCACTCAGTATCAGGTACTCATATCTATGGCCAAGTCAAACACAAACCTGTGAGATCATCCCTTTTTCTGCTTGTCTGAAGCTGCTGTTGTTTAGAGTGGGAAGCTCTCAAATCAAATTTAAAAGTAGTTTTCTACTTCTTGCCTTGAAGCATTTACAGGAGCAATGAACAGCCATTCTTCTGGGGATCATTAAAATAAAGAGGATTCTTACAAGTGCTATTTTTAGCAGTACAAATCAAGTTACACAATTCCTGAATTTTGAAATTCAATGTACTTGGACTGTTTTCTGGAAACTGTGTCCAAAATCTGACATATAATCTGGCCTGCCAGAATCTACTGCTAACACAACTGACCTCTGCATTATTAGAGTAACAACAGATAGATTTTCTTCTTTTCCTGAAAACAAGAAAAATCTTACACCGGTCTTCCTCATTGTATGAAGGCACAACGACAGAGAGTTCTCTTGTAGCAGGATCATGTATATTTGGTGCTGATCCTTTCCTGCACTCAGCATCTTTGTGTGGCATTGTTTTGGCAGTTACATGAGCAATTGCACAAATCTGTGATGAAAAAGAAATGAGAAAAATTTTTGAGCATTTTAATAGAAGTTTACCTAGCTGTTAAATGTGCTACCAGGGGCAACCAGGTATATTTCAGTAATGACGTGGGTCAATGGTGTGGAATTTCATCCACTGACTAAATCACACAGGACCAAAAAGGTCTCATGAATCGCATGGTTACTCCCACGCTGATCACTGTCAGCATCATTGGCTTGTTCCTGTTTTTTTACTGCAAAGCACACAGATGCCTCCAAAGTCGTGGTCCAAGCCCCTTTCCCAAGTAACCCTGAGCACACAAGTAGGTGCCACCTCTGATCCCCCACCAAGCCACTGAAATCAATGGCATGGCTCTTGACCAGCCAGCCATATGTGCTTGCAAAACTGAGGCTCTGATTGCTTTATGCATGGCTAAAATAAAGTGGTAGAACTTGGCTTCTGGAGCACTTTTACTTGGTGGCAGCATACACAGAATCACTGAATCAATTAGGTTGGAAAAAACATTTGATATCACCAAGTCCAATCTATACCCCAAAACCACCATGTTAACTAGACCACTGCACTGAGTGCACACGTCCAGCCTTTCCTTAAACACCTCCAGGGACCGTGGCTCCACCACCTCCCTGGGCAGGATGCATACGTGGCACTGTGGACAGGCAGCAGAATTTCGCGTTCCCGGGGGTCGAACTTCTCAATCTTGCAGCGCATTTCAGATACGCAGAAACACAGCAACTTCCCAAATGGTTAACGCGAAGGCGTTACCAGGACATTTCCCAAGAGGAACAGCAAGGCTGAAACGCTCCGTCTTGCTCCCCTTTGCCAGGCACGGCACCCCACGCCTTTCCGAAACACCTTTCCCGCACAACCCCCCGCACAAGCGCAGCCCTGCCGGCTGCTGCCGCCCAGCCCGGGCCGGCCCTGCCGCCTGCGGGGCGCGGCGGGCCTGCGAGACCCCTTGGCAGGGCCGGGACCCCGGGCA